>JAQSVV010000259.1:0-438581 GCA_036375495.1 Agrotis segetum | reverse complement strand
TATTTGAAATACGTGGTAATCTGGATTTATCAAGTTGATAAATGAATGAAGAGCTTCATATTTCCATAAAAGATTATTAAATTGTAGTAACCATACCGTTTCAAAGAGAATTTCATATAACTGGACTGGATATTTAAACTCATAACTCGATTACATTTGATAACAATTTTCTTAGCGGACTGGCTGAGTTGTTCGTCCTGAGTAAGCTCTCTCCAGATTTATCTCATCTTTGCTTCTAAACCCGAAGTAAGTAATATAATATCCTTTGTATCATTTTGTGATACCTGTGGTGTTGCATTCGTCTATTTTAGGCTACGTTGATCGGTTTGGCTTTCACGCTGCAAAAAAATGGGCCTAATATTGAAACTGAGGGACTAAAAATAAAGCCTGGGTTATACTATTGTAACAAAGTGTCCTATAGTTAAGTAAAAAATCTTAGTTAATAAATAAATCACGAAAAAGTATCAAAAAAAGATATAAACATAATTATACAAAGTTCTGCCTCGTTAGGTAGGCTTACTTTATTAATAAACCGCACGCTAAAACATGGTTACCAAAAGTTTATACAAACTCTGGAACACGTAAAGAGCCACTGTTTAATAAAACTACTCGTTGAACAACTACAATATTTGCATTACTCCAAGTTATGCTTACTCGGGAAATAGCGACACTAATATTTATATATGTACATACATAATTATAAGTATGCAAAAACACGTGCTTACTGCTCAAAGGGGATAAATAGCAGAAAGCGCAGAACGTCAGCTGCTAGGATAAGGTATTCCACATTGGGTAGGTACCCGCTGAAATAGCATCTGAGCTAATGGCACCTAAAAGAGTAGCTCATAATATCATACGGTACCTATCAATATTTTTCGCAGGTGCCATAATGTGGAATAGTTTATGATCTTTCATGCAAGGATCTTAACATTATGCCTTCTGCCTCCTACTCGGACGCCGACTGTGAGTACTACACACTTCATCATCATCATCAACTGCCTAGCCTTTTCTCCACTACGTTGTGGTCCGATTCTAGTTAAGTCGGATGCAGCAGAATATCAGTGTTTTAATGGAGCGACTGCGAATCTGACTTCCACAACTCACTAACTGGGTAATACGAGTACTACTTTCCCGTCCTCAAATCACCAATATGGTGATGTGTGGTGGTATAGTTAGTTTGTCTTTTTAGTACCTAGAACTACCACTCACATCTGTTTTGTAAATATTTTTTTATTATTTGCCTCTCATTCATCTTCTCAACATGATCAATTAAACACACACTTTTAGCCACTACATCTTCTTTAGCTCTCGTATAAGACGCGGTTTATAAAGAAGAGTCGTAGTGCGTGGCGCAAAATCAAAAAAATCTAAAATTAACCTAATAGTTATGTCACATAGCGTCGTTTTTTGTTAGAATGAGAATTCATTCTTTGCCTCGTCTCTTTTGCATAAACCGTGCCAAACTTTATTGCGTAATTTGTCATTCACACCAGACATATTTCGCAAGTAAAGCTGCAGACATCATTGATCAAATAATTAAAGAAACGTGCCCAAATCAAATTTAGGGTGCGAACAACAATATTAAATCTCATTAAATGACGTCCTTAAAATATTAAAGCTCGTTCAATTTTCGAGTGTCTGCCCCTAATTGCAGACATTCGTTAATTTGTGTCTGGGATGAAAGTGTGAGTGATCGCAGTGTCGGAGTGTCGGCAGTGTCGAGACACTGGAGTGTGACACCCTCGGTATGTTTGTTATGAGAATTTGCTAGTTACCTCCATTAGTTAAGTATATTTTACTAACGGTGTTTCGTATTGTTGATGAGCCTTTTCCTAAAGGCGTCAGATATATTTCGAAGTAATTGAAATCGAACAGTATATTTCGTCGAACATTGTCAGTCTCAGAATGTTCCGAAATGTCCATTTCCCAGAATGTCCGTTTCCCAAAATGTACCCTTCTAGAAACGTGCCTTTCCCAGAATGTCCCTTTAACTAAAACAGTCTAAACTTACTATACGTACATTTATATAGTCAGTTATTGATTTAGTTATTTTGTATATTCAAACGACAACGTTCCACCGATGTCGTAGCGCGTAGCAGTTTTCGTAGCACGTAGACCTGCTACGAGTCGTAGCATGAAAATGAAATAGCGATTACAAAATTCTTGTATATCTATTTCAACAACTACTGGCCCTATAGCCAAATGGCAAGCGACATTCGCTAACGTTCAGCAATCATAATACATTTTCAACTTTAAATAAAGATGAAAATCTAATACATAATAATAATCTCTTTGCATAAAGTTGAAAATCTATCAATGATTACAGATCGTTTTCGTTTGTTTTGTTCGCTATCGCTCAGCAGTCCTTACAAGATTTTCAAGTTTATGTAAAGGGATATAAAGTCGAAAAATTATTAGCGACTGCTGAACGTTAACGATTGTCGCTTGCCGTTTGGCTACAGGCTCTGTTCTGTTTTATCAGATTACACAAAATTGTATAATTTAAGCATTTATTTCTCTAAATGTTTCTTAATTAAGAAAATAAATAGCTTTTCTAGTAAAAAGTTTTGTAGATATAGTTACGGGTGGCGCCTCATTACGGTTCATTAAAAGTTTATTCTTGTTTGCTCTGTAGACGTACCTGGAACAAATAACAAAACATGATTACTTGATTCTTACAATCAAACATTACGACAACTAAGATTAATAAACATAATTATAATTATGGAGATCATTCATGAGATACACGTGTCATAATACACGATATGAAAATACTAGAAGTGTTATCCTTTGTTGATAGCCTTTTTTCCAACCAGGTTGGTACCGGTAAATTCAATTATTTTACATGGAACAGAGTTGTGAAGATCAGATTAGCAGAATCTGATCTTCACGACTCTGTCCCAAAGTCTTGTGTAAAATGCATAGAAATATCTAACGTCTTCAACAACGGGCACGCCGCAATTGCGGCGGTAAGACCCCTCTTTGAGGAGTGGCTGGAGAGAAGTCATGGCGTCCTGACCTACCGCTTGACGCAGGTCCTCACCGGACACGGAAGTTTCGGGAGGTACCTGTGTCTGATGCGAAAGGAGGAGACGCCTGGGTGTCACCACTGCGAAGATCGCCCGGAAGACACGGTGGAGCATACGGTGCAAGACTGCCCAGCTTGGGCGGAGCACCGACGTGTCCTCACGGCTGCGATAGGCGGAGACCTCTCGCGCCCGGCATTGGTTGCGGCCATGCTGCGGGGCGAGACGGAGTGGGAAGCGGTCAGCTCCTTCTGCGAGGCAGTAATGCTCGTAAAGGAGGAGGCAGGCCGCGAGCGAGAGAGGACAGCGTCCTCCCTCCGCCCCAGCCGCAGTGGTAGGCGCCCACGGCGACGGACGTCGCAAGATGATCTCCGGCCACCGTAGGCGCGGGCATGCGGGCAGCGAGTAAAGGGCAACTCGCTGCCCGACCAAGGACCATGCCCGGGTCGACGGCGCGTTGTGTCCCACGCGCGCCTCAAAGAGCGTCAGCATAATGACGGGGCCCCCCTCTCAGAGGGCCAAAGCCTGCCGGGGTCGCGGGATTATTCCCTTACCGTAACCCCGGAACGTAACAGGCTATGAAGGACACCGTGGATTTTAGTCAGTAGAAGTCTGACAGTCCCTCCCGCCCTGCCCGGGGTTGGAGGACTCATTTGATGATTTTACCACGCTAAAAAAAAAAAAAAAAAAAGAAAAAAAAAAACGTCTTCAACAAAATTATTTATTTACAAAAAAAAAAAAAAAAAACAGAACGTAAACTTTAAATTGTATAAAGTACCAACTTGAAGCCACATCCGATTTTCCTACCTCAGTGTTCTATAGCAAAAAAACTTCTACAACATTTCTGTCTGATCTAATGATACGAGAAAATTGCTTTGAATTTTATTAAGTGTACATTTTATTGTCTGGACTATAAATATAAAGTAACAAGTTCACGTCACATCCGATTTTCCTACTGTTGCTGTAAACATTGCTTTGAATTTTACTAAGTGTATACATTTAATTGCCCATTACTGCACGTGTAGTTACTAGGTGTATACATGTCATTAACTGGCCCATAAAGGGTCATGTTGAAGTTTCCCACGATTTACCTACCTCATTGTTAGTGTAGCCACAAGTTGTTTAGAAAGTACCATTTATGTCTGTTCTAATGATAACAGAAAATTGCTTTGAATCCTACTAAGTGTATTCATTGAATTGCTCATAACTGTACGTATTACTAAGTGTATACAATACTGGGTGTAAGGGACAGCCCTCTACAAACTTTCAGGGCTTGCTCAGTAGACGAAACTAAACAATCTTCCACAATTTTTTTTTCAGGATATGAAAAAAAAAATCTACCTCGCCATAGAAAATTATTAACTTGATTGGACAGTTTGTATGGAGAGACTGATTTTTTTTTTCCTTCCCTGAAAGTTTGTGGAGGGCTGTCGCTTACACCCTGTATACATGTCATTGACTAGACCATAAAACACCGAGTCAAGCCACATCCAATTTCCTACTGCATTGTTCGTGTGGCAAAAAAAAATGTTTTAAATATAACTCTATGTTTCAACGATAACTGAAAATTGCTAAGAATTTATAAAGCATACATTTAATTGCCCATAACTGAAGTGTATAGGTACATCATGTCATTGGATCACAAAGCACCAAGTTAAAGCCACATCCGATTTTCCTACCTCTGTAGTTCTCTGTTGTTCGTGTAGCAAACATGTTTGTTTCCACAAATGCTCTTTGATATAATCTTAACGCCGGTCGCTTACCTGTTCTGTCAGCATATAAACTTAGCAGACAGTTGTGGCACTTCCAGTAAACTTGATGCAAACTTTAATTTACTGTTAGTTTATCACGCGTTAAACATTCGCCGGATTTAGTGGATGTTTTGGATGTTAAGCGGGATCTTGGTTTGTTTATCTGAGTGTTGAGATTCTGTGTTCTGTTTAACTTGTCTTTTTGAATAAAAATTTTGACGTGGAATGCTGGCTAAATATCAAAAAATCTCATTATTTCTTACGTCCAACCGTCACAAAAATATTTTGGTCGAAATAAAATCACAAAATACAGCCATCTCACAAGAAACACCAATCCGAAGGAATGATGTCATTTCTATTATAGAGATTTCAAAGACATTAAACTATATAATGAGCAACGAGATTTCTATTTTATTATTGATAACAACAGTAAACACGATTTTTGAGTCTGAGTTCTGTGGTGCTGATTTTGATTAATTGTCTAACTAAACAAGGAAAAAATACTTTTATCTAATAAAGTTTGCTTTTGTAGCAACCAGAACGAAATTTAAAATTTTAAGAATATCTGAATTTTTTAATCCGGTGGAATACAAAAGTAAGAAAAAGAACTTTAATCTATATGTTAATCACTTTAATTTAGAAAGAGCAATAAATGAGCAATGATGATCTAAATACTTAAAACAAACAGAAAAAAGCTTTAAAATTTTTTTTTTTTGTTTTTCTTTTGTGTAAGTACGAGTTTGAACTTTCTTGTATTAACTCCAAATGTAGTGTCCCCATCATGTTTTCATTGTCTTGTCCTTGATAACGCTGTTCAAAGTTCATCACGTCTTGGTGAAAGCGTTCTCCTTGCTCTTCTGAATATGCCTCCTAGTTATCTTTAAACTGGTCTAAGTGAGTATGTAGCATAAATATGCACTTTAAGGGACATTCTGCAACCCATGAGTTTGAAAGCTTAAGTTGAGTTTGCTAAAGTAGTTTGTAAAGAGGTAGTTTGCGAAGCTAGAATTTAGGGGCCCATATTTTGTTAAGCTTTATAAGCTTCACAAAGTCTTATATTTGTCGAAAAACTAAATTTTTTAGACCTTACTCTAATGAATTTGCCACAAGTGTAACAAAAAGAGTTTACGTTATTTTTACACTCTTTAGAAGCCATTTTGGACTTCGCGCAACACAAATGGCCTCCATACAAATAAGTTCTTCGGTAATGCTGGCCCGCATACTGCCCAGACTACCCGCAGCTCCACGCTTCACGCGCGCAATCCCCCCGCAACCCCGCCTCTTGCGTGCTAAGATTGCTGTTCCTCAAACGTTCTGTCAAAATCTTAAAATATTTATTTTTCATTGTAAAATGTACAAAAGCAAACTTTATTTGTTATGAATGGAGCCTGTGGTTACTTTTAGTTGTAGACAGTCGAAAAATATTAATTTAAGAACAGACCCATGTTGACTTGAATCATAGAAGTGACGTCACGTGCAGAAGTCATGACACAAGTAAACGTTTTGGAGCGGATTTCTGAATTGAAAAGTATAATTGTTTTTAAAAAATCCTTTATTGACTGCAATTTATTTTGTGTACTCACCTAATTTGTAAAATTTATTTGAATAGATGTTTCTACACCCCTCTAAAATGAACCAAAAACTAAGTAGCTCTTACACTCCCCATAAATTTTCTTCAACAGATACTCAGCCCCGTTTTAACGAGCATATTTCTAGTTTCTCCATACAATTACGTCGTATAAGGAGCCCCCTGACAAATGGTTTCCGCCTCTGTATTTTGAATTTCAACTAATAAATCCTCAACCTAGTATTGGGTTTCGGCAGTTCGTTATTTTACTGACCCCTAACTACACATCTTGGGTACGGAACCCTAACTATTTGTTCTCACAATTTGCTACGGTAGAACAGTGTAAATTTTTGATCACACTTAGGGTGCTGTTTTATTAGTTTTCGAGACAATTATAGATGGAATAAATTAGGTATATATCACGCGGAATAACGATGTGAATAGCAATCCTAATTGTATGTAGATATAGGAAATAAGGAAATGTATGCAAAATGTCAACATACATAGTTTCATTGTCCGAAATTCGATCATAGTTTTCTGATAGTGATTTGATTTACTATCAACTTGCCTGCTTCTTGTTGCAAATAACGTCGTAATATTATGGTCAGAAAATATTTAACGTTAAAAGATTGGTTAGTGAGCAAAGTTAAGATTTTTCCTTCTCAAACTTCAGCATAACGGAGATTCAGATAATACAAACCAATCTACAAGTAGCATGCAAATATGGGCTGCCTAATTATAATATAATTATCTCCAATCTCCATAAATAAGTTACTGCCAGACATCTAAATTGGATATGTCATCCATTCCCGTACTAGACGTCTTCAAGATGAAGATTTGACACGAAATCTTAGTAGGGGATCTTAACATCTTGAAACGACAGCCATACACCACCGACCGTACCATCCACAAATTAGAGTTCAAATTAGAATGACTTGCACGGCCAAGAGATATGAAAACCGTCAGGACAAGTGATTAAGAACCTTATGTTGTCAGAAACATAGTAGATATTGCATTGTTTGATTTAATCTGGGAAGGTGGGCAGTAAACGCATATTTCACTTGGTCCCTTGTTTACTGTTACTACCGAAACAATGGCTATAGTAATAATAATTACTCCATACAGATATGAAATGGGGTTTCGGTAGGAAAATGGCGAAAATGTCGAGTTACTTGCTTAGTAATTGGATTACACGTATGGGATGTTCTTGATTTTGTGTAAAAGGACTTGATATTATAAAGTAGTGCGGTCGTAACGTAGGCGTCTTTACGTACGGCCCAGAGTGATTTGATGGTTCTGTTTTGCATGTGAAGACCTTGGTGATCGATTTTCTACTTTAGATGAATATACTTCATGCATTGACTTTGTAAGTAAGATTTAGCCTTTTTCATTTTACTACTAAGGCATTTAGGTCGGACATGACAGGTCACGTACAGGTGGTAGGGAGAAGGTTACAGATATAGTACTTAATCTTTTGTAGCGACTCGTCCCGGCTTTGCAAGAGTGTTGATAATATGCCTGAATTGTTAAAATATACATTTTCCTTAAATCTATCTATTAATGAAAACCACATTAAAATTCGTTGCCTAATTTGAAAGATCTAAGCAACAGACGACGGGCAGTGACTATACGTAAAGATTCTACGAAAAACTTTCATAAAAGAAAAATTCAATTAATTATATCGCAAACTGTTTTCAATTTCAGAAAAACTTGAAATAATAAAGCGATCAAGCCAAAGTTCCTGTTTTAGTTCCTAAAAAGAAAGGACAAACTCCTCGGAAGTTAGCCGCAAAACTTTATTAATATTACATACCGACAAAGCAAGCGAATAACAAAGTACCACTCTGAACTAAATATTCGTTTACCGAAAGTAACAGTGGTAGAAACAGAATATAACTTCCCGCCTGTAATACCGGAGGGGTTAAACAGAGATGTATTTACTTAATAATAATTGACATTTAACCCTTTGTTTAACCATTTAAAACTAAACCCTTAGTAATCCATACTTTAGCAGATGGCGTGTTAAAAAAAGAACCCATAATTATGAAAGTGCATTAGAAGAAGACGGTTATTTATACAGATAAATGATTGATGCTGCATAAAGAAACAATCACATAAGTGACGGATACGAAATACCATTCACAGTTACAGTTTTTCACTAGGGTCACAGAAAAGCGAAGACGAGATGAATCAACTCGAAGGAGTGGAACTCTCTGCCTGCATCTGTGTTTCCGAACGCATACAACCCTAATCTCTTCAAAATTAGAGTGAAAAGGCTTATTCTGGGTAAACTCGCTCCATTGTCGACGTTGTCTTAGTCTCTCCTGACCTAGACTAAGGTCAAGAGCAAATAGGACTATACAAAATGTATTTGTGTGCTGTATAATGAACAAGAATGTTCAAAACTCATAATTTAAATTAACTCCCCTTTCAGTATTCGTTGATACCAGAACCGGCAAGTAGTTGCGTCCAAAGATTTTTTTTTTGTAAGATTTCGATACCAATCCCGTATATGACGTTTCGCTAGCTAACATAATTTGACCTTGTATATTTATAGCCCGTTACCAACACTAGACCGAACCCACACATTTATTATAATGTAACAAGATTCCATTGGAAATAACGTTGTCCGTAGTATTCAAGACGGAACAACGGGCAAGTTAGCACTAACAAATGTTGTATTCTGCGAATGTACGTATTTGTTTCCAAATCACGTCCGTTGGGGCGCCTTAGAGGGGGTGAATGGGGTGCAAGGGAGGGGCGAAGGGGGTCTAACGGGCGAAAAATTGCGTACCTATCCTTACTGAATTAGTACAGCTGTGTAAATGAGCTTGGTACGATCTCAGCTGAGATTGCACCACTCTAGCGAATTTCTTTGGATAACTGTACGTTGCGGTGGCTCCTCTAATTGGATAGAGATGTGGTAAGAATTCTTCTGTGTTTTGATGTTATTTAATTATGTTACGTACTGGTTTGGTTGTTTTCAAAGTGAATAATGTCATTACGTAAAAAAGAGGTTTTCAAGTGACAAAATGTCCATACGACAAAAATGAAAATGATTTTATATCTACATATTAAATTTATTAACGGAATTTTAAGTAGTTATTATTTAATTTAATATTTCAGTAACATTTATAATGTTTTATTACAATTGTAATTCTTTATTTTTGTAATTTTATCTTGGTCTAAAGTAAATAATAACGTCCAGGGTTGATCAAGCTGACATCTTCTTATAAATAGAAAGATTATTCTTCTTCTTCGCAAACACACGAAAAAACTCAACATGAATTCTCCGAAAACTCCTCTTCAAAGCCATCTTATTAAAAATGTTCAAACGTATACCTTATCTTAATAAATTCATGAACAAAAATGTACACATACTTTGTTAGGCGGTTATCCACGGAATGCACACTTCCGCGTTAATCACTGAGTAATTTTATGCTGGCGTTGAGCACGAAAAACACAAAGAGGTATGGGAACCCAAAATGCTAAAGTTTCGCTTTAAGAACCGCTTGTGCTAGGGCTGGCGACACTTCAACAATAAACTTCTTTTTTTTACTTTTTGCGACATTTTAGAAAAGGGTTACAGGAGGGATTTAATTATTACATTAAGTCTTGGCCATTCAACTGCAGTTTGTCTGGAACCAGATCCTTTTTCTTTGGTAAAATCATTAAATGAGGGCGAACAGCCCTGCGCGTGGAACTGAAGTTTAAGTGTTACTGATTAAAGGCTGGAGCAGACCAAAGTCGTCCAGCCTTAAAAGTGTAGGGTACTCTTTTTCCCTTCGGTTGTCCTTTTCGTACCAGTGCCACCGTATCCCATATAGACAAATCCACGACTGGAAGCCGAGCCCAACATAAAAAAGCTGCACTACCAAACTTTTACAATTCATATTAATTAAATGGAAAAGTAAATAACACCTGGAAATGAAACTTTGGACAAACTGCAATTTAGACAAGGTCAGTTTTCAGGAAATTTAAAGAAAAATAAATAAAGATGGCACGTGTTACACCAGTCACGAGTTAACGTTTAAAAGAAATATTACAATATTTTATGATGCCAACATTTTTAAGGAAAATTATACGTTGGCGTTGAATAAATAGGCGGGGAGGTACACCATTTCTAAATTGAGATACCATACAAAAATATGAAACAATACAACAATTCCTCTTTGTGGAACTTCTCAACCCTAACTGTGGGTAGGTATAATAACCGCCATGTTTGATTTTCGGAGAACAAAGGCACAATGGTCGGCCACAGTCGCACAAGACTTTGGCCACAACGGAACTCCATGGAAACCGTTCCGGAAGAAATATAGACGTTATGTAAGATCTAAAACAGATCGTATTGTAGCTATTGTCAATATCTGTATCAAAGTAAACATTGTTCGAGATGGATGACATTCCCTTGACAGAATCTGAAGTATGGTACAAAGATATTTTGGCGCGTCGTTGTTTTACAGTCAAAATATTCATCAACAGTTTTTTTCTGTCAACTCGTATTCTGTTTATTTAACAAGAAAAAAAAAGATTGTTTATAGCGACCAGCCTATGATGTTCCCATATGATACATCTTCATATCTCTCTGAGAGGGAGTGGGCTGTCATCCACCACGCGGGCCATGCGGGTTGGTAGGTGTCACCTTGTCTTCGAAAGATTTGTTCTAGGACATTTCGGTCCCTTCAAGATTCTAGGTCTTCCTTTAGTTAGTAATACACCAGGCTGGTCTGAAGTGGCACTGGAGAGTAGCACGTGATAGGGTATGCCTAATTAAAAACAATACCAGGCTGTTGTTTATGTAGTAGAAAATCAATAAAACATTTTTTTTAAACAATGCGTGAAATCAAGTCAAACCTCCAATAATATCACAACATGATCTGCCTAGCCTATTCCCAACTATATTGTGGTCGGCTTCCAGTCGAACCAGATGTTGCTAGATATCAGTATTTTACATGGAGCGACTGCCTACCTGACCTCCACAACCCAGTAACTGGGCAAAACGATACCCCATGGTAAGACCGGTTGTCAGACTTATGAACTTCTGACTAACAGTAACGACTGTCAAAGATCTCCAAATCACAGCCGGGACCAACGGCTTTACGTGATTTCCGAGCCACGTACTCCAATAATATACCTAACAGTGTTTAAAAAAAAAAGACAAAAACATTCAAGTAAAGATGAATTTTCGTTCAACCCTATCAGTGGTCTACAAAGGCAGCCATGTTTGATTTACGAAGAACAAAGGCAGAATGGAAGCTAGCCAGTCACGTATGATTTGGCTGTTCAAGATAATGACTGTTGCTACCGTTTTAGGATGATTGCGCAGTTAATATTTATGATAATAAACATGCAATATTCTACCCTTAACTGGTAGGTATAGAATAAATATTTGTATGAACTGTAAGTAGTTGTTTCAGTTATGGATGCATGTGAGTTTAAATGTTTGTAAAGTTGCATGGCCAACTATTTCTTTTTTACCCGACTGCGCGACGCAAAGGAGGGTAATGTGTTTATCATTAAGGTAAAAAAAAAAAATGGGAATGTAGGTGCTACAGGTAGGTGCATGTTTTTACGAGTACTACTGTACTGTGCACCATTACTTATTTAGATTGTGTGGATCCAATATTGTCTGATAACTTGGTGGTCTCCTGCAAATTCAATGAAAAACGTGTTGTCACTAAAAATGGTTAGATTTCTAGAAAGATTAAAGAGTTTCAATTCTTGTTTTACATTCAGCGGAAATGGAAAAAACATGCGGATGAAACTTTGTACTGTGTAAGTAAATTCTGAGAAGCACCTCTGAAATAGTAATAAAACTATTACAGTAACATTAAGACTGTCAAAGTTCTCAATCGATAAAAGTCCTAACGCAGTTCCAAACAACCGCAACATACGGGTGAAATTCCTTGAGTAGGGAAAATCGCCAATAATAGCCAGTTCAGCAATGATTTATTTAAAACTTCATGCAACACAGAGTTCCATTGGCGAACTTAATGCCTGAGGCATTCTCTACCAGTCAAGCAAGGGAAGTAGAGAAATAATATGGCAGGTGCATAAAAGCGTGAGATAAAGTTAATAATAATTTAATTACACCTCCACGATAAAAGAGAAATTATTATAAGTTTGAGAAAAAAAATTGCGTCGACCCAGAAAAGTATGAATAGTGCTTTAATGCGTTTGCAATTCTATCTCTTTCTATATTGCATGCTTATATTCAGACTTGCATGCCGCATGTGGCGTTGCATGCCTATGTTCAAACTGTACCCTTAGCTCGAATTTTCACTCTTTAATTTACAGCGTCTTTCTGAAAATGTTTACTCAAAATTCGTGCTAAGTACTCTTAGCACGAATTTTCAGTATTTGAGACATAAAGTAAACTGGAACTTTGACAATGCTAAATTGACAATTGTCAAGGAAAAAATTAGTTCCTTCTTCGCACACCAGAGGCCCTGTTCCATTTTTCATGCAAAAACGCTGTAAATACTGGAAAGACGCTGTAAAGTAAAAGATTAAGAGGTTTATATGGTGACGCCACCACCGTCACCATATAAACCTCGTATTTATTATGTAATATACGGAAGTATATATAATATATAGTAGTATACGGAATTTATTCTTGTGCGCGTCGTATACTTGTCCTATGAACCGAAAGGAAGGAGGTAAAAGTCTAAAAATCGCCAGCCAGCATGCAAAATATTCATTACATTGGTGAAAATCTTGGCAATGAATGTTACCATAAATAAGTATAACTTGGTTAATGTGGCTCTGTCAGCAAAGTACTGGCCATTTGGAGCCGATTGCTATCGTTAAAAACATTTAACAGTCATTTACTTTTTTTCTGATTTGTGGCTCAACAGAATGAAGCGTTTTATCATATTTATAGTGACTTCTGAAATGGGGTATTTGAATGAAGCAAAAGTAATTTAGGTAGATAGGTAATTTACACACACGTAACAAGAATTATTGTACAATCGACAAAATTAAATCATGACCCACCATAACCTTATTTTTCTACAGACTTTGAAATACAATTAGGTTCACATTCGCGTAAAGATACATATCCATGCAACCGACTTTGATCTTTGTCAATTTGACGGATTCGAACGATTTATTGTCAAAATGGGTCATGATTCAACCTTGTCGATTGTACATTACTTGATTACCCTTTCTTAAAGATATTACGCATAATGTGCCAGCATCGGAAACATTGTAGCTAAACATTATGACAACGAAATAGAACATAATCTGCAACACAATTTCTCAAAGGGTTATTATGTTTAGCCAGGTGCAATTTGAGACCAATAAATAAATTATATCTCTTAGGGCCAGTCATTAGTTAAACTAAATATTGTTAAAATCCCATACATATTTTTTTTAAGAAATGGTTAAATATGTATAGGATTTAACACAAAGATTAACTTTTTTTGACAGGCATGTTTGTCTAGTGGTTGGTGACCCTGACTGCTATGCCGGAGGTCGTGGGTTCGATTCCCACCCAGGACAAAATATGTTTGTGTGATGAGCACGATCATTTCTGGTCACGATCTGTCTGGGTGTAATTTATCTATAATATGTATGTATTTAGAAACATATAAGTATGTTCATCAGTTGTCTAGTATCCATAACACAAGCTCTGTTTAGCTTGGGACTAGATGGCGACGTGTGATAGTTGTGGAAGTAATGATCAAACGGTAAGTAATTTAATTTTTGTTTACGACTTTTGCCAGACTTGAATTATATCAAAGGTCATCCATCTTTTACAACGTAATGTAACCAAAACATAAAGGTTCTTTACTTCTTAGCCCACACAAAGGAGAATGTCCAATTTAGGCACGTGTCTACAGGCTTCCTTGAAAGCAGCACCTTTTGTTAGGGCTACCCGCTGTCAGTCACTCAGCCGTGCGGGAAATATATTAGCGGAGACCGATATCTCACGTATTTTAGGGGTTTGAGGTGTTTACTCAATATGTCTGGAAGTGATCTGAAGGTTCTGGGAGGAGGCAAAAGTTGGCCATGTCTTTTCAAGTGGAATTGTGCACTGGACTATGTATTAATATTTAATTAAATCCGTTATTCAATTAAGTTTAATTTAGAACGACGGGCATCCTTTTTCATCGTGGTATAAATCTTCAAATGAGTCCTTCCACCCGGGACAGGAGGAACGGACATACTTGTACTGACTAAAATCTATGGTGATCCTTTAATAGCCTTTTACGTTCCAGGGTCACCGTTACCTGATGAGTCAGATCCGCGACCCCAATAACCCATTACAAAAGAAAAATTAAGATTAATTATTTTTTGACAATCAAACTGACTTATAAGATTTTTCTCTCAAATTGATGACGTAACTTAATATCATTACTAATTATAACGTTATTACAGCAAAGCAATCGAAATCCAACAGAAACAGTTTATTATCATTAAATTGGACTCCATACGCCCTAAGGTCGAGAATTTGAGATTCATCGGTCGAGAGAATTTAATCCGTGCCGAACGGTCGGCCCGTGTAATTGTATTCATGATTCGGCATCATGTGCACCGACCCTTACATGCATACCCAACCGTTTTAATGACCGAAGACCCTTACAATACGTAAATGATGCGGATAAAACGATTTTGGAATTAATTTAGGATTTTTATTTTATTGTGTTGAAGTAGAGTGCCTGAATGAGATTTTATTCGAATTTTAGATCCATAGTTTAGTCCGTTAATTGCCGGCCCCCTTTAGAGGTACAAAGCCTGCCGGGGACTATCGGGTAACCGTGGCCTCGGAACGTAAAGGGCTACCGAAGGACACAGGGTATTTTAGTTTGTGTATGCGAGTTTCTATAGTAAACGCAGCTACAATACGGGAGAAATTTCAAGTAGGTAACGTTTTTGAAAAAAAAAAGACCAAATAATATTATGATGAAAAATTTTATGCGAAACGAATTTCCATGTAATTTCTGTTTTCTATCAAATTTCTGAGAAACAAGGGATATATATAGATAATAATTTCACCTTTAATAATATAAAACTTGTGTTTCTTAGTTTTCATGATAGCTGTCGGAAAAATAAGTGAACCATGGCGGCAAAGTTTCAACACCGTAGCGTAGAAACTAGCAGTAATTGCGTAAATTATGACAGTAACTTATCTTAATAATTTATAGTTACCTAGCGGATACATAAATACATTATCAGCTTGTTCAGAGTTTCCAATTCTAGTATTTTCAACTTATAAGGATGTTAGTTTCCTAAAACCATAAAGAATAGTCGACCACTGACCTTCCAGTGGTTTTTATAAATGCAAATATAACCTTAAAAAGGTCGTTATTAGCGATAAGATCACCCATTGTGTTACCTTATTTATAATTTATACATTCTAATAGCAGTAGTGTGTAAGGGAGCGTCCACATCTGGCGCCGTTCGCGAGCTGCATGCGAGCTGCGCAGGAGCTACACAAGAGCTAAAAATATGTGGACGCTTCCTAAGATGTGCATAAAGCGCCATTTAGACGGAGCAAGAACTCGTATGCGAGTTTCACTACATTGCGGCATTTGTTTCATTAACTGAATTTGTTCTACCTATAAATCCCGCAATGTAACACAACTCGCGTTCGAGTTCTTGCATCGTCTAAATGAGGCATAATAAAGACGGTCCGATTGTCGCAGCAGCTGAGCGATAGACTGATGCGTTGCGTGTTGGGGGCTCGAATCCCGCACGGCATAAATATTTGTGATTATCTAAATAATGTTCTAGATGTTCATAGTTTGGATTTTTGTGTATATGAGTTGAAATGTTTGTATACGCACCCACGATATACAGGAATAGCCTTTATTTCTCGCTCTGTGTGGAGCAGAAGGAACTGCCATACTATTTCTGACTAAATACCACCCTGTTTTTTTATTGTTCTTTGCATTTCAAGGCTGCACTAACCTTCAGACTGTCCTGGCAAAAGTACAGCTTAGCCTAGAGTTCCTTTTTATTTAAATACTCGGTGTATTCCGAACAAAAGCGGAAACAAATAAAACACAAAAACGTCACATAGCATGTCAAAAACAAATACAACAAACTTGGCCAGATTTTTTCGCAAACCCCATTTCGCTTACATAACAAACCTGAACATGTGACACACGAGATTAACCCTAGCATGTCTGCAGCCAATCTCGGCCCAACATGTAGATTTATTACAAGGGGCAACTCTGCCAGCGGTGGTCGTCCCAGCCTGGTACCGACGACATGGTTACACCAAAATTATTCAAAGCTGGCCTTGCTACAGAGGATTGGTGCGCGGCCAGTGCCGAGCAGTGCTAGATACGGCGATATACCGCCACTTTTCAAGTGATATGTGGCCCGAGCGTTTTCTGCAGACATTCGCAGGGTTAGATTGTGCATGTTCCAGTAATTTGTGGGAGTCTTAGTCGAGTGGGCGGCGTGCTTGAACGAGGCATGGCTGCGAGGACGAAAGAGTTGTTAGGTTTGAGTATAATTATGTTCTATATGTTTGTAGGTATAAGACTTAGTTTGCAGTGAGAACTGTAGCTGATATTTATACCCAGCCAACCAGTAGGCTCTACAAAATTAAGTCACTGAATATTAAAAGCATTTTTATCAGAAAAATGTCTCTTTAAATTAAATTTGTTTCCAACATGAAAGTAATGCCGTAATAGTCTATTAAGTTATTATAATTTCATTCAAATGGAATCATTCATATTCCTATCCTACAAATCTCAGCCCACCTACACAGTGAAATATAATAATTAAACTTTTTTCTTACACAAGAAATACCCAGAACGGGCGAAGCCTTGAAATATTCCTTAAACTACCGTAAGGTACTTGGTCTCTCGTCTATTTCCATTTTACATCTTAATTAGGTAATTTATAACATTAAGAATGGCTCATTGTTGGAGGCGACGAGTGAAAAATATATAATTTGGACTAAAGTGATACTTAATACCCCACTTAGTTCTCAAGGGCGAAGGTTGTGGCTTTCAGGCTTTTATTTATGTCTAGAGTTTCTGGTCGCTCCTCTTACTCTTCTGAGAAGGAAAAGCGATGGAATATAATAGGTATTCATATTTTAAACAGGTTAATTTGTATGTGAGGTACTCTGGAATTGAAAGACCAATAAAAATACCTACAGGTTTTTCCCAAATGGGCGTGGATATGTGAAATCTTAAGGAGATTCGAGGCAGATTTTGATAAATTCTACGACTGCATCATTGAATTAAAAAAAAATATACCTGGCAGGAATTGATTTTGGAATAAACTCTATTTTTTAAAGTCATCTTGCTGCCCTTATCCTATTTTACTTGGGGTCGGCGCAACACGTTTTCTTCTTCCATTCTTCCCTTATTAGACGTCACAGTATCATTTACTCCTTTTTCTTTCATATCATTCCTTAGACAATAAATCCTTCTTTTCTTATGCCTTCGTCTTCTTTTCCATCCATCCACATTCATACTCACCATATTCTTCTTAAAAACTTTACAGTGGATAAGATAAAGGTTTACTTTGTATTCATTTTCTTTTAAAGATCTTTTTACTAAAACTTAATGTTTCACAAGCTTTTAATCAAAATGTTACATCGAATTCGATTTCTGTATCCAAAATCCCATTGGAATTTATGTGAAGAAAATAATAAATCAGGAATTTTTCAAGAATTTCGCGAACATTTTCTTTTGTGAATGAACTCCCGTGAGACTGTAGTAATTCATCAAGTTATCCAATGTTCCAACTGATTGAAGTGATCAATTTATTTTGCGCTGAAAACATTTAGATTTTTGGGACACTGTTTCTTTTTGTATATCCTTGACGTTATAAAGCAGGGATGGTTGTTAATGTTTTTAAACTTAGTTTTTCTTACAAACAAGGAAAAGATTGAAATAAAACGATCCGTTTTCATCATTATTTTGTACTCCTGTTTCATAATAAAGTCTCATTTTAAAAATAACTCAACAAATGAATACGAGTATTAAACTTCACAAAGCTTTATTTCAGATCAAACAAAAGAGGGTAGGTGTAACAAGAAAATTTCATTTCCGAACTGGTTTTAACATAACCTTTCTATTCAAACTTCGAACACCTTTAATATTCATTCATATCCGTATCTGTATTGACCAAACATTATAACAGAAACTAAGTTATAAAATGTGACAATAACTCTATCTTGGAACACATTCGAAATTCTACCTTGTCCCTCAACTTTTAGATTGATTTTCAAATGGGTTTTTTTGCAAAGCCTTCGGGTGCGACCCTCGTAAATCGCGACCAAGGACAAAACAACACATTTTGTCCTTAAACGAGTTAACCGTGAATTTCTGAAATTATGTTAGGTGTGTGTAACTTAAACGACGAGGCCGAGTGGTTCCGGGAGGCCATGTCGGAGATCTGCGACGTGGCCATGCCCCGGGTCCGGCAAGGACGCGCCCGGCGTCAGCTGTACTGGTGGTCGCGCGAGTTAGCAGCGCTGCGCGAAGCGTGCGTTGCCGCGCGCCGCCGGTACACCAGATTCCGCAGGCGCCGCACCCGACCTCCGGACGCGGCGGCTGTGGAGGCGGAGCTGTACGAGGGCTACAGGGCAGCGAAGACCGTCCTCCGCGACGAGATCTGGCGGGCCAAGGAACTGGCCCGCAAGGAGATGCTGGAGTCTCTGGACGGGGACCCATGGGGCCGCCCCTACAAGTGGGTGCGAGAAAAGCTCCGCCCCTGGGCTCCCCCGTTGACGCAGAGTCTCCAGCCTCAGTTCGTGGAGGATGTGGTGAGCGCCCTGTTCCCATCGCGGGGGGAGCATACCCCCCCGCCTATGGCTCCGTCTCCGACGGAATCTGAGGACGAAGCTGACGCAAACGCGGACCACAGCGACGACGACGTCTACGACGCTCCAGAGGTGACCGAGGTAGACCTGAGAGTGGCGGTACAGCGGCTCAAAGCCAAAAATACCGCCCCGGGACCCGACGGCCTGCCAGGAAAAGCCTGGGTCCTGGCCTCGGGGACTCTCGGGCCTCGACTGGGGGGGCTCTTTAGCGCATGCTTGGAGAGGGGCCAGTTCCCGCTTCGTTGGAAGACGGGGAAACTGGTCCTGATCCAGAAGCACGGGCGCCCTGCGGACTCTCCGTCCGCATTCCGGCCCATCGTGCTGCTCGACGAGGTGGGCAAGCTCTTGGAAAGAGTCATTGCAGACCGCCTCGTCGGGCACCTAAATCGGGTGGGCCCGAACCTGTCGGAGTGCCAGTTTGGCTTCCGCAGGGGGCGCTCGACGGTGGACGCTATCATGCGCGTTAGAGCCCTCACGACGGGGGATGCAGTGGCCCGGGGCAGGGTCGTCTTGGCGGTGTCTTTGGACATCTCCAACGCCTTTAACACCCTGCCCAGGAGTTGCATCAGGGAGGCACTCCGGTATCACCGGGTGCCGACCTACCTCCGTCGTATAGTCGAGGATTACCTGACGGACAGAGCCGTCATCTACCCCGGTCACCGGGGAGAGTGGAACCGGCGAGAGATGTCGTGCGGTGTTCCACAGGGATCGGTCTTGGGACCGCCCCTGTGGAACATCGGATACGACTGGGTGCTGCGCAGCGACCTCCCTGATGGCGTCAGCGTAATATGTTACGCTGACGACACGCTCGTCCTGGCACAGGGAGAGTCGCACCAGGCGGCGGCCGACGTGGCGACGGAAGCGGTCGCGACAGTCGTTCAGAGGATCCGGCGGTTGGGACTCGACGTGGCGCTGCACAAGACGGAGGCCATGTGCTTTCATGGCCGTCTGAATGCGCCGCGGTCAGAGTCCCACATAACGGTGGGAGGGGTTCGCATCGGCGTCGGGAGGACGATGAAGTACCTGGGACTCGTCCTCGACAGCCGATGGAACTTCAGGGAGCATTTCCTGAGTTTGGCCCCGAGGCTGAACCGGGCAGCAGGCGCCCTCAGGCGACTCCTGCCCAATATCGGCGGGCCAAACACCTCCTGCCGGAGGTTGTACGCCGGTATCGTGCGGTCCATGGCCCTCTACGGGGCCCCTGTGTGGGCCCTGAGCATCCGGACGCGACCACTGAGGTTGGTCGCATGCCAGAGGGTCATGGCTATCCGGATGATCCGGGGATACCGCACGATCGCCGGCGAATCGGCCAACCTCCTTGCCGGATTACTGCCCTGGGATCTGGAGGCGACTGCCCTCCAGCGCGTCTATGAGTGGCGCGTGGAGGCGCAGCGCCGGGGCGTGACCCCGCTGCCTCGCGAAGTCGAGGCGCGGCGCGAAGACCTCCGGCGTGATCTCAGGGCAGTATGGAAGGAACGACTGTCGCGACCGACGGCCGGGCACGCCGCAATTGCGGCGGTAAGACCCCTCTTTGAGGAGTGGCTGGAGAGAAGTCATGGCGTCCTGACCTACCGCTTGACGCAGGTCCTCACCGGACACGGAAGTTTCGGGAGGTACCTGTGGCTGATGCGAAAGGAGGAGACGCCTGGGTGTCACCACTCACGGCTGCGATAGGCGGAGACCTCTCGCGCCCGGCATTGGTTGCGGCCATGCTGCGGGGCGAGACGGAGTGGGAAGCGGTCAGCTCCTTCTGCGAGGCAGTAATGCTCGTCAAGGAGGAGGCAGGCCGCGAGCGAGAGAGGACAGCGTCCTCCCTCCGCCCCAGCCGCAGTGGTAGGCGCCCACGGCGACGGACGTCGCTTGATGATCTCCGGCCACCGTAGGCGCGGGCATGCGGGCAGCGAGTAAAGGGCAACTCGCTGCCCGACCAAGGACCATGCCCGGGTCGACGGCGCGTTGTGTCCCACGCGCGCCTCAAAGAGCGTCAGCATAATGACGGGGCCCCCCTCTCAGAGGGCCAAAGCCTGCCGGGGTTGCGGGATTATTTCCTCACCGTGACCCCGGTACATAAAGGGCTACTGAAGGACACCGTGGATTTTAGTCAGTACAAGTCTGACAGTCCCTCCCGCCCTGCCCGGGGTGGGAGGACTCATTTGATGATTTTACCACGTTAAAAAAAAAAAAAAAAAAAAAAAAAAAAAGGTGTGTGTAACTTTGTTAGCGGGAACTAATATCTATTTGGGATTATTTCTGATATTTGTATTAATTTATGTTATTTATGGAGATCCTTAATGGAAGATCTCAGATGGGAATGGTTTGTTGCCGTTTTGTTGTGGAAATATTTGTTCCAAATAGATACCTACAATATCATGTTATGTATTGGTATAAACAAGGACTAAATTACCATCATTAAAAGAGAGTAGCCATTATAAATCTTTCCTTATTATGCAAACACCTGTACACGTGGAACGCTGACACGTGTAAACTATTAGTATTGACTTACTTAACTTACTTTTTCCTTTTTAATAGTTTTTATGCTCTTAGGAATACGATTTCTATTGTTGAGTAGACTACTTAGAACTAGAGTTATTAGAACTGATTTCCTCATACCTATCCTGAACTAATAAAAGGACCGTGATGCTAGAAGTGGTTCTAAACAATTATAGGAAGAAGCGTACAGAAAGAGGATATTTTTTCTCTTTTTGACTTCAGTATATTATGTATTTCACCTGTCCAAATGATTTTTTTATATTTCAGTTAAATCAATAATGGTGATGAACAAAGGCTTCTCATATACATGGCCACATAATCGCCAGAGACTAAGTTCCTTGCAGTAATATTTTTTATTTTTAAAGATTCACCTCTAAAACAACAACACAAACTGTAAAAGAAACGAATTGTAGCCGACTGAACATTACATGTACCTACCTCATTACGAACGCCAGCACATCTTCAATTATAGTCTAATCTGTCAGTTGAACTTTTTCGTAAAAGCAAAAGCTGCTGGAGGAGATTGTGGCTAAATTACAGCCGCACAGGGCGATCTTCCGGGTTAAGCCGCGCTTGCCGTGGTTGTTCTGTGGATGGGTGACCGTCTGTTATAGCGAGTTTCCTCTGTGACTCAGAAAGCACGTAAAGCCGTTGGTTCCGGCTGTCATTTGTGGGTCTTTGACAGTCGTTAATCACAGTAAGAAGCTCGAAAGTCTGACAACCAGTCTTACCATGGGGTATCCTATTATCCCGTTACTGGGTTGTGGAGGTCCAACAGACAGTCGCTCCATGTAAAATACTGATATTCAGATGCATCTGGTTCGATTGGAAGCCGAAATATAGTCCAAAAAGAGGCAGATGACCTGATGAATATTCATCTTCAATTTGTTTTTGGTGAAAACTTCTAGCGGCGTTGTACACTTTTTCTGTAATGGGTAAAAAATTTAAAACTCGCGTAGGGTCACGTGACCAAAACTCGCGTCAGTCACGTGACCCTGATCGAAAATGAGTAAGACGTCATTCAAATTAAAAATAAAACATAGTAACAAAAAAGTTTTCACTTCTACCGGCACTCCTGGAGTGCAACCTTTTTTTTTTTTAAGTTTGGGATAGATTGATGTGAGTTTATACAAAATACAGACATAGCCTCAATTAAACTTAATTGACCAAATAATCATTTGATGCAAACTAGATACATTACACAACAAGCTATCCTCACTATATTTACTCAGTTAATTAGCCAATATTAAGCACAGCACCACTAATTAATCCGAAGATATTTGTCTGCATCAATCAGTGAGCAACAGTAATTCAGTGCTATCGGAGAACACACGCTGCGTTCGCACCCATAAATTATAGCATGCATCTTATAGCAAGCATGTAGGTGTGAACGCATGTTGTGTCTCGGCCACACTATCACGCGACTCGCGATACGGCCTGTGAAGAATTGCCTAACAAAGTTTTTTACCTCTATTACAATCACACTTTACTAAAGGCAATCCTTAAGCAAGATGTAAACTCAATAGTTTACCAAAATCTTTTTTATAGCGGACATTTTTGTCTTAGCTACAGTTACGAGTATGCCTTAGCTAGATTTGTCCAGTGATTTGCGTTGTGCGTTGAAAGTTCCGCAAAACTTAAGCGCAACAATATGCGAATATGTGACTTGTTTTACGTCTTCGCGTAAGCACCATCGCATTGCATTGCAGTGACTCGTGGCATGCTCTTAACAAACCATTGATTCATTTTCTCTGTAAGCGCTGTCGCAGCTCACGTATCATTGCGAGCGCGTCAATCGTGGCCAAGCAGTTGTAGCATGCATGTAAATGTACGCACGTGTTAAATTAAATTAAATCATTTATTTTAGAAATAAATTCCATAAAATGTACGTACAATAATTTGTTAGTAAAACTACTTAAAAAACTATGTTATTGGGACAAACCCACCACACTATTCCCAAACCACTGCAACTCCTGAAAGCCAGAATCAACAGTGGCAACCACCAGAAAAGCGCCGAGACAGTGAAGCCTCGACGTGTCCCGGAGAATGAATTTACCTGTCTTGGATCCCGCACGAAATTAATCAGAAAAGAATAGTGGAGGAGTAGGAAAAATATGTTTCCACTTCCCTCCATGCAAGCAGGAGAAGAACGTAACAAGGCCAATAGGCACAAAGGGGGCATTTGTAGAAGCCCAGTTGCCTAGCACACGGGTTAAAATGACTACTAATATTAATGCTCCTAAGTCTGAGCTGCTATATTTGATTCCAATAATAGGTATGGCAAAAACGCTTGAACGCACGGAAGTTTGTTCGAGTTTCGACAAGGTCCGTATAATAAATGACACCAGATGTATTTGAACAGCATCCAACATTATATTGCGTTCGTTTTGCCAAGAATACACTCCCAAAGAATATGATGTGCTGATTGTTCATATTCACAGTCAGTTGTCGTTGACAAAAAGGCGAGGGAACAAGCTTGAAGGAAAACAATTTACTTTTAAAGTTACCATGTCCGGTGAGAAATTGGGCAACACAGTGATCCACCTCCACCACGTTAATGCTCACGAACGGATGGAAAGAACTGGTAGAGGTGCCGTTTGATAGAATTATCCCACCTATTTTGCCATTCGGATAAAAGATCCTCCCAGACGTCGCTCTGGGGTTTGAATAATCGAGATATCTTATCACGGTCACGTTGCGGTAGATTAATCAGCGTCAGTGGTCTCCCGTGCGGAAAATACAATCAGTGCGTCGTTGCACTTCAAGATCAGGTAAAACACCAGCAAGTACAAAGCTTCAGTACTGTCCTATACGCTTTACTAAGAATAACAAAGCCAAGCGCTGACTTTGAAGCATTTACGTGTGCCGCACCTATGGTGGCTCTATCTGCCCAAACCGGTGCTCAGCACACACAGCCCAAGTAAGTAGCCCCATAAGAATAGTTTTTAACTTAAAAATGACAAACCCCAAGTAGATTTAGATATACGCTTAGGGCATAAAAGTATTTTTGCTTTTTCACCAACCGTTTTTCTGTTCTATAAATTGAAATTCCTCTCCAAATACAAACCAAGATAAATACCGATTGTTTTCTCTTAACGGGAACATTATTGAATTTAATACTAGGCCAATTTAAGGTCACCCTTTAAAATGAGTTGATGGTTTTTTGTGGTGCAAAGGTCAGGCGGTTTCGATCGCCCCACTGAGATATTGTTAAATATAAAAACTATTTAGTAATAATAGCTATGTTAGTAATTTACGATCATTTTTGAGTCAACTACATGTAGTTGACTCAAGTCACAGTATTGACTCCAGTTTGTTAGCAATGACACCCAAGACTGTTAGAGCTGGCTGCACTCTGTACAACAAGGACGCAGCACGCTTGCGAATTATTATTTATGCGAATATTATTGAAGCGAAACCATCAGTTGTTAGCATAATGCAATCCTATTAATATTATAAAGGTGAAAGTTTGTATGTATGGATGTCTGGATGTATGGATGTATGGATGTATGGATGTATGGATGTTTGTTACTCTTTCACGCAAAAACCACTGAACGGATTTGGCTAAAATTTGGTATACAGATAGTTTATAACCTGGATTAAGACATAGGATAGTTTTTATCCCGATTTTATGTTCCCGTGGGAAAATTTTCGAGTTGTAGCGGGTGAAACCGCTGGCAACAGCTAGTTGTTGTTATAATTATTAGATATCGCAGGCCCGTGGCACGCACTGCTTTCACTTATTTTCTCCATAATCGATATGGAGGGTATTGACGTTTTTTTTCTTATAGTGGGCGCATAGTAAATACTATGTCAGAAGACTCGAACAGGCGCTAACTTCTTATTTTTGTTTCTCATTGCCGAGAATATAGTTTGTGGCCTTGCAATTACAGTATGCATGTGTAAGTGCACACATATACTGCATATAGTATGCACGTGTGAGTGGATGTAAATGCATAGTAATGACGAGCCAATCATCTGTGCTTATATATGAATATGCTGTTAGGTTAATATGCGTTTGACGTTAAGCAATTATCGCGTGTCTTCATTAGTTGTTTGTAGCTCGTGTGTTAAGATATTGATTGCTATCAATGTTTAGATTGTTATTTCATTAATGTTGCTCGAAAAAAAAAGCATATCGTGAGGAAACTGGCATGTCAGAATCAAAAAATTCGAAGACATTTGTGACCTTTCCTGATAGTCCGCTTCCTCTCAGAGAGTGGAGGCCTGTGCCCCAGCAGTGGGATCGTTTTAGTCTGATTAATGATATAAAGCTTGAATTGTGAACTATTATCGGAAAAGCCTGAGTTACGATTTTGACGGATTCAGTCATGTCAGATATGGTTACAAGATCAACCGGATAACACTGAATTCAACATAATGCTATCTGACTTCCACAACTCTGTTACTGGATAATATGCCTTGCGGAAAAACTGAATATCCGTTCTGGCTACCTATTATGATTGTCAGCTACGATTTACGAGTGACTTTCAGGAATAACAAAGTTTAAGGTTTTAACTAAAAATATTGTTCTCGAAATTGACGCAAGCCAAGCTTTGGGCAAAATCTTGTCATTCTACAAATAGTCAAAATCTTGCGATAGATCAATCTTAAACCACTGAGATACAATACCTTCTTGCCTTGGTAATAAATTCGAAGAAGTTATAAAAGTAATCCTAACAATACGCAAACAAAAACCGCGTTACTCATGTCTCCCCATCGACAAAAACTTCAAGACATAGTTTCCATCAGAGCCAAGGTCAAAACGATCCGATTTCCCATTTCCCTGAGGCAACAAAAACGCAATATGCTTGCGTGACAGACAAAAACAGAATGGCGTCTGTCAAAATGATTATGCGTGTAACAGAGGCGCTTGTAGGTATAATAATATAGTATTCGTATCTTCTAAATCCGTTTCTATGATACAAATGTTGTTTTTTTACGATAGTAAATAGAAGTTTTTTGGTGGTATACAATTACAAAAAAACATTGCTCCACATTGGGATTTTTTCCTGTATCGTGAGTGCGTATCTATAAACTTTTAAACGCACATGCAAAAATAACGAGTCCCGGAACAACAACTTGTAGATCATACAAATATTTGAACCCCCCTCTAAAACTTACGGCAAAAAAAACAAAACATATTATTTTTCCTGTAGGCCAGTTTTACGCAATTTTGAATGGTGAATGAAAAACAAAAATGGAGTTACAGTCTCAGTCATTAGGCAGAATTTTGATAACTAAGAAATTTCTGCTTAAAAATAAGAAATACCTTAGCAAAAAGCATTGATAATGGAAAAATGGAACACTCTTCCCTCTTCAAGCAAGAGCCCAAAATCCACCTCGCGAGCCCAGCGTGTGGTTATTTTTGTGTACCAGTACTAAATCTACAACCGTCAACCCAGCAAAATCGTGTGTGTTGGCACTACAACACACAAATAAAAGTGTAACGCATTGTCTAAACAAATGTCTTATTGTTGTTGGTAGCGGCTGAGAGCCGAGAGTAATACCCGGGACATTTGTCAAGATAACGTAGGTAGACGGTGATAAGGCCTTACGCAATAAGATTTGCACCTATGACTCAAGAGAGTCATGAGTTTTGATACCTATGTGCTGGCTGGTTTGATTCGTTTTTTCTTTCTTTTTTGTTTTTGCTTTATCTGGCTCTGAGTTTGTTAAAGGTTTTTATTTATTTTAAAAAAGGAATCATTTGCAACTGTCTCATTTGTAGTTTATCTTTACTTTGTGGTAAACTACTATACATTTTTGCTTTTCCGATTGCAAGAGAAAGAACATTTCATTTATAGTAAGTCAACATTTGATTTCTACAGAACTCTAAGTAACTGAAAGCTTACATCAAGTAAATAACACAAACGACCATTAAACAAGCATTTACAGAACAGCTGCCACTACATTAAATAACCGACGAAATTTCTAATTGCTCCCCATTTCCATTCATCGTTCTCAGATACGTAATTAAAGACCAACTGTAATTGGCGATACTCAATACCCTGTCTGTAATAATTAAAGAAAAATAACTTAAGCAATTTTTCCTTATCGAGGGGTCAAGGAGTTTCCTGTCCTTTTTTTACCTTTTTATTCACTTTTCCATTTCATTTAAGCTTCGTCAGCGGTTCGCCCTTTGGCTGTGTTATCCATTTGACCGGTTTGTCGCCTCTGTGTTTAATTTATTCTTTGACGGAGGATTACGAGCTTTGATGATGGAGTTGGGTCGTTTTTTTGTTTCTTGGGAAGCGAGTGGAGGCTTTTATCGAGGCATAGATGTACCTACTATGATACCACCATAAGCTTCACCATAAGAACGAAAACGATGTCAATGACCTACATCTTTCAACTGTCCCTTGAAAGAAGTTAAGTAGAAAAATTCTTTGTGCACATACATTTTTATAATAATCGTAACCATTATAACCTAGTTAATGTCATTTGCACATGATTAGTTTATTAATAGCGTGCAAGCGCTATCATAGCTCAAACATTGTAAAAGCCTTACTTATTATGAAAATATTAAAATATACCTGTGAGATAACAGTAAAAAACTTACAGATGTGATTTTTCTTCGAAATTCTCAGAAGCTCTACAAAACAGCATTGTTTAACTCAAAAATATTACCTGAAAAAAAAAGACAAGCAATCGTTAAAAATAAAATTCGGAGAACACACATGGTTGCCACGCAATATTGAAATTGGGTCATCGGGCTCACCGAATTAGTATAGAAATTGGGATATAAAGGCTCTCACACAACAGCCTGCGCCTCTGTGCCTGCGTCGTATCGATGTAAACCTGTTTTCTGGTAAACCAATCGTTTAATTTGTATCAAAATCGAATTCGATATCGAATAGGGTAAAATTTCGCCGGAAACACGAATAAGTGTTTCATACGGGATTCTATTTTTAAAAGGACCATGTTACTGGCAGGTTTCTCTCGTCGTTTTTGTTCGTGGAAAATGCTGTCTTTTCCTTTTTTTTAACATGTTCAACTTTTTTAAATGGATTTTGTTTTTATGAGTGTGGTAATCTGCCATTTTGGATTCTTTTTGCAAAGACTTCTGAAGAATATTTAAAAAGAGAATTAGTTCTTAGAAAACTTGTATTGCTCCTTATTTTTAGTGCTCACAGGTCGACTCTTCTATTGTTCTGATTCTTAGGCCAAAGATGACTCTAATGCTGCCAGTTTTATAGGCAAATAGGCACTGTTCACTTTGACAGCGATGTTAACGTATTTTCTAGCGTCCCATGAATATAATCCCATTTTCATTATAAAACGATCTTTAAAATAATCTCAATATCTTTTTCAGAAACATTTCATGACGTCTACACTTTCCCCCTCTAATTCCCCAATAAGTCACAAGTAACTTCCCCACAAATTGACGCGACATCACTTCGTCACAAGATAGGTATCATCACGCACGTTCACGTAGCAGTTAACGAAATTAATTAGCAGCATTAAAATCTCTTACATGCGTACATCCAACACGATTTGAATAAATAATGTGAGTCTCAGTAACAAACATAATTATCACGGATTCATCTGAATAGCACGTGTTATTTCGTTGAAATTCCGTTTCTGAAATTGTGACACGTTCTGTGTAAAGGTCGCAGTGGGTGTGTTTGTTTTTGTGGTAGTGTTTGAGTAGATTAGTTTATGTTAATACTTACTTACCACTTAATTCTTATTGTTGTTTGTTTTTAAGTAAGAGCGTGTAAGTAAAACGGGATTTCTACGAAACAAGTCCTTATTTTTCGAAATGATAGAATTGATATCAGTGATGATGGTGATGCTCCACATACTTACATAGACATATTGTCTGCTAACTTTTTTAACCAACTTTTGCACAATTCCGTGATATATAATATATGAAATTTCATCATAATTGGTCAAAATGTATATGGCCTTAAAGGATGATTTTAAAATTTCGTATTAACTTATTATTTATTATTATTATTGAGTTTTTCTTTTCAACATGACTCGAGATATATGTGATATAAAAAGTATATCTGTGCTCATTGAAGAGTCTTTCTTTAAGCACAATTTGAAACTAACCTCAAAAAAAAAATCGAAGCTCTGTTATAAAAACTTTGTTCCCAAAAAGCGCCTCAACCACTAACAAGCCCCAGTAAACACAACAATAACTAACACAGCAAAGCATTCTGTACATAATATGATTACGAAGGTAAACACAGGTGAAGTAAATAAGGAAAACAAACACAATTAACGTGGAAATCACTAGATCAAGACGTATGTGACACATTACTGTAATATAGATGGATATGTGGCTTTGTATGCCCATTGTTGTTTCACAAAGCTTGTAGGTCGAGGTTACAGAAAATAGGCAAGATGAAAATTAAATGGAATTGATGTTAAGTCTTAAATTCCTCTTACGCTGATCACTAAAGCTATTGTCAAATAGACAGGCGAAGCGAATGCGATCCGTAGCGTTTCTATTTGTAATGTATGGAATTGTTTGAATCCAGTCACAAAAGCGAAAGCAATCCGACAGTCTATGTGACAAGCTTCAAACAATTCCATACAATACAAACAAAAACGCCTCTGTTTGCGTTCGCCCCGTCTGTCTGTTTGACAATATAGCTACAGATCGAAAGAGGCAGCGTAGGCAGATAGAGATTTTGCTCATTAATAAAATTTCATCCTGTATAGTCGCGGGCAACCGCGTATGCATGCACCGAGTGGATGCAAGTGGCGAATTGTTGTGTAAATAATAATTGGAATAAATTATTCTAAAGGAACATTTTATTTACGCAGAAAAAAAAACTACAACTTCTCACTAGAAGTAGCCATCTATTGAAAAATGTAGAACTATAAAAGGGAAGTTTCAAAAGTATGCAGACGGCGGACAGTGGACTTTTGTTAGAACTTTCTCGCAAAGATAAGAGGCTCATTCAATTCTTGCTTTCTTTTCATTCCTTTACCATAAGTAATACAGCAATACATTTAATAAAAAAAAATTGTCGATGAAAACAATATTATTGTTTTGGCAAAGAAAATGAACAAGGAATTTATCAAACATCATTAAAAAAAAAAAAAAAACCATTTGCTTTAAAGAATTACGATATCAGCCATGGCTGCTAGTTATAAAAAAAGTCACACCAATTTAAAAAATATCCTTAAATGTACATAATATGTGTTTTATTTTAAATGGCTCATAATTTAAGAATTCTATAGGAAAAAGTCAGTAACTTAGGCAACAATATATTTAAAAAAAAAACAACAGAATCTTTAAAAAATATCCTTAAATGTAAAACATAGGTTATACAAGAAATGCAAAATTCAACTTTTTGAAAAAAAATCTATCTTTAAATGTTTTTTTTGTTCGAAGGAACCCTTAATCACGGTTCAGTCAATTAGATTAAAAATAGTAATAAAGAATTCTATAAGTAAAAAAAGACCAGTAAACAAGTATTACAAAACAACAGATATAGACCAATTAGCAAAAAAAAAACAACAGAATCTTGAACACCTAATTGATTACTCAAAAGCTTAAAGGATTAGACAAAGATTAACCGATCTTAGAATTTTATCGAAAACATCCTTTTATACAAGAAATGCAAAATAAATCGACGATTTAAAAAAAAATCTATCTTTAAGATGTTTTTTTATTTGTTTATCACGCAGAAAAGTTAATCTTGAAATCTCAATAGATTCAGAATCAAAATAGATTAAAAATAGTAATAATTAAATAATACAGAGCAACGGAACTAATATTTATGAGAATACCAGCTGTAGCCAGGGGCTTCACCCGCTACAACTCGAAAATTATCCCACGGGAACATAAAATCGGGACAAAAACTATCCTATGTGTTAATCCAGGTTATAAACTATATGATTACAAAATTGAAGCCGTTCAGTGGCTTTTGCGTGAAAGAGTAACAAACATATCTACATACATACATACATCCTTACAAACTTTCGCATTTATAATATTAGTAGGATAAGTACTCGTATTCATATTTAAATATTAAGTAAGGTATTGATCTTCAAAAAAACATAACCCTCCTTCTGGCGCAGTCGGGTAAAAAGGGCCTAAATCTTATCTAGGGTTTACAAAAAAAAAATATAGGTACTTGGGGCCATTAATCCGACACACGTCTTGCGTGACCAAGTAAGCGTGTAAGCTTAAAATTTCATGAATTTTCTTTCCCGTACATTTTGTTATAAAGAATGTTTCCTTTTCACATGTACAAATAGCTTGAAATTGGGTCGCCATTGTTAGGCAAATTACACAATTTAGGTCTAAATGACGGCAAACTGTGTTACAGAATGTAATGTAATAGAGTAGGATTTGACTTCGCCACAACATACGCCCAAAAGTTACTACTATATTAATTGGTACACGTTCTTTATACCGTAAAACTTAATTAACGTGATCAAGGCTAACCTTTATAAGCAGGAAATCCGTAGATTCGGCCGTGTCTTACGGACGTTTTCTAGGCCCCGTGACAGCGAGCCCGAATCAAGAATGAATGATAAAATTACGATTGGACCGAATACTTGGTAGCCGACTACATTTTTTTAATGCAATTTGATGTAATGGTATAAACACTAGCGCACTAGCGTTTTATCCGTCCGCAAATTTGATTTTGACGTTAATTACGTTAGTTCGTACATCCAGATTCGTACCCGTGAAAAGACATTAAACTATATATACGAGCAATAGACGGGACATCACGAAGAAAGTTGTGATCCAAAACTTTTTACCAATAGGTAAAAAGTCGCTCAGTCTAGTAGTCGCGTTGCTATGCAACGCTAGATAGTGCTACTGACGCACGCGCGGCATCAACAATTTTGTATGACAGTTTTCCCAATGCCCACACTATATAGGTTCTTTTAAATCTCTTTGTAGGTACCCGTATCTTCGTTCACGGACTTAGAAAGTAGACCCCCAGACACGACCATTTAAATCAAGCAAAAAGTTTGCCGTTGCTAGGTAACCAACATCAACCCATAATTCTATATCTGCATCCCATGTGAGGGAAAATAATCCTCACGTTCCCATACATTTCCCTCCCAATTCAGAAATATCGAGAGGAAATTCGTATTTTATTGTAATCTCAACTGTTATTGGCTTGAATGGTCGAGATACGATGAAAATTATGCATCAAAAGGCTTACCACTTAAATGATAAGTGCAAAAACATTTCGGGTGAAGCGAAATTCTTATCATCGTAAAGGGATTATGGGAAGCCATCGTGCGAGTTGCGTTCAGTTTTAATATAATTAAAGGTTAAAATTAAAATAAGAATATTTATTATTTCATTTATTTTATTATTATCCGTAATTTATAACAGTTGCTGTATTTTCATTCGTTGCGAGTTTATATAGAGGTGTCGTAATCAATGCAGCATCGAATTTAAATTCGCAGTTTTAAAGTAGTCGAAAAATTTCGCATTTCAGCGCTGCCACACGGTCAACTTCGGAACTATAGCGTGTAATTTACGTGGAGTGGTCGTGTCAGTTTTCTAAAAAACCTTGAGGCTTCGTCCTTTTACAGCAATAATGGGAAATTTAAAAGTCTGCCGCCATTTTGAACAGTCTGCAATGAAAACAAAAAGTGCATTTTGCCGGCACTGTTATGCATATATTATGCAATAATTTGTGCATAGCTTTGTGAAGTAAATGCTAACTTTAAATGACTTCATTAGCGATTCTATGTTTGGTTAGTATTTTTGTTTACATTTTTTACATGCATTTTTGAATCAGCGCATTTCTTTATTGTATTACAGCTCCGGTCTGTCATATTTTCACAAACAAACATGAACCTTGTACTATTCATGATAATGATATAACGTTGTAAATGTATACCTAAAATAAAGACAGTGAAAGTAAAATGGTTTTCAAAATTAGAACTTTACCATCACCTTATTAACATTCCAACTTAAAATTTTAAAGAATATTGGTCAACTGCACGCGTAGCATGACAATTCTATCTCTATAATTTAAAATGTCACTTACGGGATATCTTCCGTGATTTTTTTTTTGTTTTTTTTTAGCAGCCGAGTTCCCGATATTTCGACGCTGTTGCAAGCGCCATGATCGCGGGATGACATGCAACAGCGTCGAAATATCGGGAACTCAAAAACAAAAACAATCACGGAAGATATCCCGTAAGTGACATTTTAAATTATGAAAATAACCGTGATAGCCTGAAACAGTGTTTAATTCTATCTCTATTCTACCAAGAAAAGACAAAGTTATTTCATCGTTATTTCTATATTAATCGATTGTTTTTTTTTTTGCACAAATATGACACCATTTGTACACTATTGAAGGAGATAACGTTTATTTTCCATATTTTTTACATTACCATGCATAAAACGCTAAAAATATTTCTACGTTCTGTCATTTTATCTATTCTTCCGTCGACAAAACCCCTTTCTACGGCGCCATGCGCCTGCTGAACGATCTCTAGTATAAATTAAAAAGTTATATTGAAAAGGGAAGACCACCACTAAAATGTACCCGACCGTCATGTTCCCACTACGTAAATTAAATTCCCCAAGAAAACACTTTTCTCGAACAAACAAGTTTGCCAAAATATTTGCGGGTAACGAAGCCAGTTTTTCTTTCCACAGTGTTTATCCTGACAAATGGGCGTTGCATTATTGCGGCCTACCCGGGAACTGAACTTAAGACCACGCTCTGTAATGTATTTCACAGGTTTTTGTTTTCTTTTGCCCCTTGCATACTTTACTTTGGGTAGGATTAAACGACTTTGGTGTCGCTTTTTAAAGGTCTTGAGATCCAAGAAAGTGTGTCCTTTTTAGTAACTGTTTTGGTTAAATTATTTCTGGTTTAGTGCATTGTTACTACATTCGACTGGCCTGTTGGTCTAGTGGTTAGTGACCCTGACTGCTATGCCAAGGGTTGTGGGTTTGATTCCCACCTAGGGCAAATGTTTGCGTGATGAGCATGCTCATTTGTTCTGTCTCTGGGTGGAATTTATCTACAATATGTATGTATTTAGAAATATATAGATAAGTATGTTTATCAGTTGTCTAGTACCAATAACACAAGCTCTGCTTAGCTTGGGATTAAATGGCGTTGTGTGATAGTTGTGGATATTATTTATTATTCCTTACATCGATTACTGCAGACTTGACGCCTGTAGTAATCCACTAAAGGTTTTGCAGAGAACTAAATACGTAAAAGTATACCAACATTTCACCAGATACGTTTAAGTACCATGAAGCCTGTGTGCCTATTGGCATTGATAAGTGGCTGCTACACAGAAATCCTATATATAATAATTCAGGAACACTGCCCGATGCGAGAATCGAACTCAGGACCTCATGTTCAGCAGTCGCGCTTGCTTACAAATTCTATCGTCGCATATTCAAATTTGGTATTTGTTTCTGACCAGAATAGGGTTTAAAATAAAAACAAATTATTACGAGTATCACTGCCGTTTTGAATTACCAAATGCTATTTTACCCTCACCTAGCTTCATCAAGAATCAATTAGCTCAGCAATTTCTCATTAAAACAAAATACGAGTAATTCATTAGTCCCCAGACAAGATTCCAGTATTTACTAACATTCTATTCTCAAATCCAAGCTTAGCAAGAACTAAACGATATAAACAAACAAAAGCAATATCTCGTTTAGTTTCCAAGAAAACGGGGTCTTAAATATCCCAACATTGTACTCCAATCCTAACAATTCTTTTATAAAAGGAAAATCTTGATAAATACTCTGGCAACACTTGCAGAATATCTTGCCTCCCTTTCATTCTAGTATTTCCATTTCGTAAATTAAATTAAGAAGATTGAAATACTCTAGTCGGCACTAGCTTGACAGCTATTCTTCTTCAAAATCTTTGGGCATTATACTGATCCCTGGTTTATTCTTCCTAACACCTTTAGACAGAAGTTTAGCATAATACAAAGCATTTTCCCAGCATTTTATGCAATGTGCAGCCATTTCTAACGCTCAGCATACATCAAGTTTTCAAATAAAATTTTGTTTATATTCTAAAATACTTTGCGGGTAGTTGTGAATTTATTCAAGCAACCGATCCGTAGTTTATGGAGGGAAAATCCGTTGGTGATTTAAAATAAAGTTGTTACTTTAAAGTAATTGTGGTTATTGAAATGAGAGAAAATAAATAGTAAAATTATGTTAAATGTTTAGATAAGAATTAAACCAAATAAATAATAGGGATTTATCCAATGTTTATAACTTGGAGACTATATTGTAATATTTCTTAAGCATTATAAAAATCTTGTGACGTTTTAGACTAAACCATTCTTGGCAGTGTATAACTCGGTAACCTAGTTTTATGAAGTGCTATTATCGTAAAAATATAGTTTAAAATATCAAATTCATAGTCTTGAGCGTAAAGTTATAGATTTTGCGCGAACATTTTAACTATTTCTAGTTTTTGTTCTAATTTGCATATAGTATTTTGTAAACAAATACCATATAACGAGTATATGTTTACTAATTATATTAAGTCAGTGTAACCGCCATCTCGCAACTACCACTATAGCTGCCGCTGTTCGTGGAATGCAATTGTGCCATTATTGGATCACAAATGCTCAAAAGATTTTGAAGAAATAATCTCAAGATATGTAAATAGATAATATTCGAACGACAGTGACGTCAGCGATTTGCTGGAACGGACTGGCTGGCGGCGGCGCGTGCGTCGGGGGCATTATAGGCTCTGATGATGAAGTCATGTGTGCCACAAAAGTTTTTTTTTTTGTTTTCTTTTTTAACAGCCGAGTCGATGTCTGGCCAAAATGCTTGTAGCTGTACATAAAAACACCATTCTGTCACTAAAATTATGGTGTCTAACTTGATGTGTTGCCGTGTGTACCATTTCACACTGCAACAAAACAAAATCTTTCCATTCCTAATCTATATTGTCTCAGCGGGTCACCTATCGGACTGACAGCGGTTGACATAATCCGTTTATCTCGGTCCGGACTACGCAGTGCCCCAGTGCCCAGTGGCTAGTGCCCAGTGCCCAGTGCCCAGTGCCCAGACCCGACTCCACAGCAAATTGATTCGATACACATTGATTGTACTCCCTTGACATTGTACACCTTAAAATCATATTTATTTTGCTGGTTGGGTTGTTTGATAGTTTTTATATGATTTGGGAGGACTTTCAGAGCTGAAAGTAAACGCGCATTAAAAATCTATAAAGAAATTTGAAATCGCGTGCGTTAAGTTGGCAGTTTCAGCTTATTTTCGGGTAAGCAGGCAGTGATGACAATGATAGTTCTTAAACGCAGTTAAAAGCGTTTATCGGATTTAATTTTTTTAGTTCAAATTGCCACACGTGGAGGTATATATTATTATAACCTTTTTGAGGTATGTAACTTTACTTAGTGACCTGCCCTGGTTTCGCACGAGTGCTAAAATGCATATATTATACAAATAAAACTTCCTCCTGAATCAGTATGTCTTTTGATGAAAATATCGCATTAAAATATGTTGCTTAGTTTTTGAGATCTTATAGATCTAATTTTTTTTTTCTATTTCTGAATATACGAAAAAAAATATTGAGTTAATTCTGTTAAAATTACTTACACATTTGAAATTACAGATTCTTATTACTCACGTATACTATTCCCTTACTGCCGCTATTCAAGTTTTACTCCATATTAATTTATTTTTCAATACAAAAACATTACGTATGAACACCAATTTTCGTCCTACACATAATACGAAATCCAATATCGTGAGCTGCCCACCATTCCACCAATAGAGTGACCACAAAAATAATTGTACTACGGAAATTAAATTTCAGTGCGTGTTTTGTCCGAATTAAAATACAGGGCACGTAATAAGTGTAGGCACCCTCGTCCCTGGGGCAGTGCCGGATTAGCCATATAGCAGGAGGCAGCAAATGCTACGGGCCCCGCGCCTTGGGGGGCCCCACGCCTGAACCCAAAAATAATCACAAATTTGTTACACCTTGGCTATTCTTAAAGTGAGTACTGGCCACACTGTCACTACTAATGACTGTTACATCAGATCGGATCCTCAATTGACCTTAATTACAGGATACGCTTATGTATAAATGTTTATTTTTTGTTATATGAAGCAATGCTATCCACGTTGATGCATTAATCGTATTGAGAGTTTTGCGGAAAACCTCCAGTACCGCTTAGCAGGAATGCCTTCACTCAATTACAGTGGACCAAACGCCTCATTTCAAGTAGACTTACAGCGTCGTTGCGGTTGTATGGCCCTCTACGGAACAGCGCCTCTGTGTGGCGAAGAAGATTAGCATATTTATTCACTTGAAAATTGGTCGCATTTGAAATTGCCAAAGTTCCATGGCTATCCTTTATGATCTCAAATACTGCACGATTGTCTAGCGTAATCGGCCAACCTCCTAGAGTTTTCGGATAATGTTGCCGGGAATCTAAAAGGAGGTAACTGCCCTTGCCATTAACGTCTAGTAGAAATCCGCGACTGTGGTAACACAGCGCTGGAGTGTAAAAACCGCTGCTTTGAGACAGTCGCTCTATCACGCCGGGAATCGAGCTCAAGATCCCATCTCAGAAGTAGTCACGCTATGCAGGGAACGACTGTCGCAACCCAGGTCCGGGCACGCCACATTCGCGGCGGCAAGACCCCTTTTTGACGGCTGATTGGATAGGCGTCACGAGCGCTCCTTACCGTCATGAAATTCGGGAGGTATTCTTAAATGTCATGATAAGGGGGAGGACACGCCTGGGTGTCACCACTGCGAGGATTGACATCACTGAAAGAACCGCCGTGTCCTCACGGCGGCGATAGGCGGAGACCTGCCCGGCATTGGTCGAGGCTATGCTTCGGGGCGAGACGGAGTGGGAAGCGGTAGTCTCCTTCTCTGCGTAGCAGTCATGCTCACGAAGTAGGAGGCGGGTCGCATGAGGGAAGGACAGCATCCCCCCTTCACTCCAGCTGCAGCAACGGACATCGGCAGACGATCTCCGGCCACCGTAGGCGCGGGCACGTGGGTGGCGAGTTATGGGCGACTCGCTGTCCGACCATGGACCTGGGGTCGACGGCGTGTTGTGTTCCACACGCGCCTCAAAGAGTGTCAGCATGATGACGGGGCCCCCTTCTGGAGGGCCAAACGCGCCGAGGTCGCGAGACTTATCTCATTACCGTGACCCCGGAACGTAAAGGGCTATTGAAGGACACCGTGGATTTACCGCTAAAAAAAGAGGCAATGTAACTTTAGGGCCCCATGGTTACATTTGCTACGGGCCCCGCACCGGCTTGATCCGGCACTGCCCTGGGGTGCATTAATAATGGTAAACGTGCATTCCAACAAATTATGTGAGGTGCAATTTGTGGCCTGTGGTAATGAGCTCATTCATATTAAACCTTTTTTTGGTATTCTAAAGTGGTATTTATGTCAAACAATGTGGGCGTCAGATGGATTGGTATTGTGGTTAGGATTAAATATATTATGCAAATGTTTTTTTTTTGTTTTGGTATGTGACGTGATGCCTGTAATCCTTGAAGGGCGGACCAAAGTTGTATCTACCCAACAGAGTATTTCGTTAATGTTTACGGCCAATGTAAAAGGAGGTAAACCGTTGCCTTTAACCGAGTAGAAATCCGTAACTGTTATAACAATTTTTTCCTGATGTAAAAACCTCTACTTACACATCGCTCTATCTGGGAATCAAACTCAAGATCCCAATATCAATAGTCACGCTTGCAACCAAAGCTTAAAGCTTGTATTCTATACGAATCCCTTAAAACTTAAATTATATTACCTTGAGGTTGGACTGAAGATGACTGTGTCGAAGACTATAGTTATGTGTAATGAATCACCAAAAATAATAAAAGAAGAGACATAAAATATGTCCAGGAATACCTTTACTTGGGCCATGTAGTCTCTTTCCGGGCGAGACAAAATAAAGGTAAAATCTTCAAATGAGTCCTCCCGCCCTGGGCGAGGCGGGTGGGACTGTCAGACTTGTACCGACTAAAATCCACGGTGTCCTTCGGTAGCCCTTTGTGGAAGACTGTGGCCCTCTATAGGGGGGGCGGGGGCGTCATTGTGCTGACGCTCATTGAGGCGCGCGTGGAACACAACGCGCCGCCCGCACCGTCGACCCGGGTTTTCAATGATACCATTAATAATTTCGACATTAATGTTGCTACTTTAACTTTAGTTTTATAACATTTCAACGCAAGCATGCACAAAAGTACATTCTTCACGTTCCTAACTTCAAAAATATCTTTAAAACATTTACACATTTTGAAGAAAACTTGAATATTTCAGCAAGTTGCAGCAAGTTCTGAAACACGAGTAAGACCCAAATTATTCGTTACATTCAAAGCCGACCCAGTTACTCTCGGAGGTGCAATGCGGGTCATTGAAATATAACTACTATACATATAGCAGTAGAGTACTGTTCGCTTTAAATAAAATATCAGCAATGCATCCAGAAGATTAAAACTGAATTTAATCATGCAATATTCTTGAATTTGAAGAGAGAATTGGGTTAGAAAGGATTCTCTTGGTAAATTTTTAATCGTAGTTAAGTGAATTTTCTCGTGGATTTTCTTTGCCGTTAAAATTAATTAACTTAGAATTCTTGCATGATTTTGATGAAAGCTAAAACTATTTTCTTATTTTAACGTAGGAATAGCAATAGCCTAGGGGTCAAATACTTTTACAGTTAGATTACTAATAGTTTTTAAACTTTAATACAAGTTAAAAGGCGCTCCCTCACCGCGAGAATTAAGCTGTAATGAAACCTAAAGATTCGAACATTTAAACAAAGAGGGAAAACAATCAGTGGTAGGCGCCCACGGCAGTGGTAGGCGCCCACGGCGACGGACGTCGCTTGATGATCTCCGGCCACCGTAGGCGCGGGCATGCGGGCAGCGAGTAAAGGGCAACTCGCTGCCCGACCAAGGACCATGCCCGGGTCGACGGCGCGTTGTGTCCCACGCGCGCCTCAAAGAGCGTCAGCATAATGACAGGGCCCCCCTCTCAGAGGGCCAAAGCCTGCCGGGGTTGCGGGATTATTTCCTCACCGTGACCCAAAAAGTTACATAACCTACGGCTACTGAAGGACACCGTGGATTTTAGTCAGTACAAGTCTGACAGTCCCTCCCGCCCTGCCCGGGTGGGAGGACTCATTTGATGATTTTACCACGTTAAAAAAAAAAAAAAAAAAAAAAAAAGAGGGAAAACAATCGAGCATCACAATTCGCACCTTGTATCAAAATCTAAACTAAATATACGCGAATGCTCGTCAGTCAGGGAGATAGTACTGTAATGTAATGCTTAAAGTCAATCCTATAATGTTACATTACACACGAATGCTCCCCTCGTCGATGAGCGCCTTTACGAAATTCATGTCACACCTCTAAAAAATCATATTTTTCGAACTATTTTCGGAGCCTAATGTTGCCAATAAGTAAAACCAGACGTATTAGACTCGTAACTGTAAAAAAGCGTCCACATCCGTTTACTAATATCAGGATTGATTACAGTATAAATCAGAACGCTCTCGGAACCTTTTAGCTGATTAGATTATGCTACAAACGGGACTTGGCCCTACTTTAATAAAAGCTGCCCGTGTATGGCTCTTCGTAATGGGAAAAATGCTGTATCACTTAGTATCGCTTCTTTTTTTTTTTGTTGATGTGCCATTTCTGTCTGTGTTGGAGTTTCGTTGTTGGCTTTTCTGATGCAGGGTGTTTGAAAATTTTTGGCATAACGTGTGGCCAGTGATTTTTGAACAGAAGTGAAAAAAAAGTTTTAGAATTGAAGAGCTAAAACATTTATTCACTTATCTATGCTGTAGCCTTTGCCAATTAAGAACTGTAAAGTTTTTATTTTATATCTCAGTATTCATTTTAATATTTCAGCTACGAATTAGCTATTGTAGCCATAAAGCTAACAGCATTAAGATCTAACTTTCCTTGCCAACGAAGTTCAAAAACAAGCACAAACTCAGTTCTATCAGCCAACAAATTCATTCAGCATTTTCTTTATTAGCGGCCAACAAAGAGAAACAAACTAAACAGTTAGAAAAACAATTAGCGTTATGTAGTTACGGTCTACAGGCGTTGTAAACGTGTCCAGACAATTTTATTATCAACGCTTTCAATTCTGAATAGATAAAACGTTGCGGGCAAGCACCGGCCGGGCCCACACTGCACCACGACTGCCTTGGCACTGCTCCAACAACCAGACCAGGCTCACAAATCGACCTCTGTTCTCTCACCCTCCAACCAAACTACCCCACATGAATTTAAACCCCAACACAAAAGCAATAGAGTTGAAATTTATACACCCAACATCTTGTAAGAGAAAACATTTCGAATTCAAATGTGTCGCTGATGCTGTTGTGTTTCCAATATTCTATATCAATAAAGTGGAATGGTCTGAACGAAATAAGCCCGATTTTCCGGAATAGCGACGTATGATGACCATGCAGGTGTACTGGTGTAACAACTGAATGTTTTTACATAAGTCCCCTGAACATATTTGGTTAGGACTCGCAAGAGTTTTAGATTGTTTCCATTAACCTCTAATAACAATTTAGATTCAATGAGGGACGGTAAACTGTTTGAAGGTAAAACATTTTAATATTGAAAAGTCGTTTGCAGAAGAGGTTGTGTGATGCTATTACATGTGGAATTCATGAAGTCAGCATTATTGGAGAGGACTTGAACCTAACGGCTTTTTGGGTGCAAAATTCTCTTAGGTATTTTATTACGTAGGAGCTTTTTCAAGTGTTCATGAAATCTGTGTAAATCTTCAGGCGTTTTATTCTCTACTTTGAATTTAAGAGAACGGATATTATTTTTTATGCATGCATATGCATAAAAAATAATATCCGTTCATAATATCCGTTCGTAATACAGGATATGTTAGATATAATTTAGGTAAGTCGCTACAACATCCTATTTTCATGAGTTTACAGCGTGAATAATCATCATCAGATTTAGAAACTTGGCTCAATTGACCCGAAAATGAATCTTGTCTACTTATAGTTATATGACATGACAGGCACTTGTAGGAATATGAAATACTACCTTTATGCTAATAAAGTTTATTTCCAGATAAAGCGCGACTTAGCTACCCTGTATCTCAAACTATGTATAAAAACTTTGTATTCAGACAGCTCCACTCAAAACAAAACCAGATTGCACTATTTTAAATTACAATATTTAAAACTGCTGACTGCAATACAAGTGCGACACACCCGTCCGTTGACCCCGAACAATAAGACATAAAGGGGTGCAAATCGAGGGTGTCCGGTTTTAAGAAAAGAAACGAGAGCCAAAGACTTTCGTTGGGAAAGGTCCCATCCAAAGACTTTGGTTCCCTCGTTCTAATTACCGCTGGCCTTACAAAGAGTTGTGCTCAAAGGCTTGCTTGGTGCGAAATTACTAAAGACTTTTAACTATCCTAGGCGAGTTTTTAAGCGTGGTCTAGTTGTGTGTGCTAGGAAAGTCTTGTAAAGTCATTACCGTGGTAAAGTTTTTTTTGAATGTTTGAGACTGGCTGGTTTTGCTTGTGTGCCTTTTCATGTTTTTTTTTTTTATTTGGTTAGGTGTGAATTATTATTTAATTTTCGAAGTTCGATTTGAATTAGGAAGGTTATTGTGTCATATTCAAGGGTGAAAAGTGTACTTATCGTCAATATTAAATGGATTACGTATATTTATCATTGTCTTCTAAGATGAGGAAAGTACACTTCTGGCAAAAAGTTATTGGCATATTTACATTAACTAAATAAACATAAATAAGATGTTTGCTCCAGTTCACATAATAATATTGTGTAGTCCTAAACAAATACAGAACTACTGCATTACTCAGGATTTTAAACTGAACCGATATGATTCGACCTCGACCCCAACAAAATCACTGTTTATTATAAACAAAGTGAAACGAAACACCGCTATGGGGTAAAAGAGTGTTAAAATTGATGACAGCGCCATCTACGTACAATAACTTCAAAAATGAGAACACAACAGACTACCCGTTTGATGCAATACCAGGTGGAGCACAATCAAACCTAGACCTTATCGCTCTAACAATAAAGTTTAATCCCAAACCTCTCTCAATCCAGATGTGCCCGTATTTTGAGGTGAATATAAGTGATTTAGAACGGTTTAAAAAGCAGCATCGTGTCAAAGAAAATTGGGCGTTATTGGGAAGTACTACGGCGGATTTTTATTTATAGCGTGATAGGTGCTTACGGCGATGACCTGAAGGCTGTTCCTTCACCCTTGGCATTTCGCCAGGGTACTTATACGAAGACGGACGTGTCTGCCTCCAAACGTCTAGTTTTACGGCTTTTAGATAAATTACGTTGCTGAAAAAACGGAAATCAGAAATGCTGTATTTCTTAATAAAATATGGAGTCATATATTCAGTTTGTTTTGTGGTGAAAATATGCTTTGTTGTCAGACTTGAAAAATGAAGATTTATTTGTTTTACTCAGTTGGCTTAATGCTGCTCCTTTTTTATTGATGTCCTTTAAGTGTATGTTGATATCTCTTTTCATTGTTTTTAGTCCGTATTAATAAGGTAGTGGCAGAGAGAGACAACTATTACATATAAAATATGTGTTTGCGGGAACTTAATTATATTAATTTCAAAATGAGGTTAAATTATCAACGATTGTTTGATAATTTAAAGCATTTCTTTTCTTTTTATGCATCTATTTCAATGTCGATTATTCTGGCGAGTTCATGCGGTGATGTCCCAAATTGTTCTATTCTAATTTTCTAAATAACTATAACTGTCAAAATCACAACCCAACAGGCACAGTAACATCACTACGACCATCACCGCCCACTGTGTACAAGGCACAAGGCTATAACTTCCAACATGGCCGACATTTACGCCTCCCTCCAGAATACAGACGCAGTTACTTCACGTCAAAATATGATAGCAAGTCTTGCAGGTATATTTGAATTCATACAAGCAATATGTCTGTTTGGTTTGTTGTTGTTCGAGAAAATATTGTCTGTGGTTGCACCTGTGGGCTACTATGGAATAACATTTGGCTGTCGTCGGGTACTCAGCTGGAGTTTTGTTTATGGTGGAGAGGAGTTCCATAGATGTCTTACATGTTTAGATGCAATTGTATGTTGTATTATTATAGTTATTGTCAAACAGACAGTCGAAGCGATGCGATCCAAAGCATTTTTATTTGTAATGTTTGGAATTGTTTAAATCCAGTCACAAAGAAAAGCGAAAGCGATCCGATAGTCTATGTGCCTGGCTTCAAACAATTCCATACATTACAAACAAAAACTCATCGCTTCGGGTTCTCCACGCCTGTCTGTTTGACAATAGCTTATATGTACTAAAACCGTATATATTCGGTCGCGGGACTTACGAATTACCGTGACCCCAGAACTTTAAGGGCTATGAAAGGACACCGTGGATTTTACTCAGTACGAGTCTGACAGTCTCTCTAGCTCTGCCCTGGGTGGGAGGACCCATTTGATGATACGCCAAAAAAAAACAGGTTTATTTCTGTCGGTATATGCACAGAAACCTTCGAAAAGTGAATTATCTGTTTGTTACCTTATCATCTTCTTAGCCGTTTCTAATTTATATTGAGATCGACTTTCTGCCCAACCAGATGCCGCTGAACATATACATATACTTTACCCAGACCGACTGCTTGTCTGACCTCCACAATCCATTTATAATTATGTGGATATGTTATGTTACCCGTTGGTAAGACTTGTCAGATTTTCGAGTTTCTGACGAATCCATTTACAGAGCAATGCAATATCTCTTGGTCCGACTGGTTTTCAGACTTACGAGCTTCTGAGCAACAGTAACTGTTAAATATTTACAGTTGACAGTCGTGACCAACCGCCTCAACTTTAAGTAGCGGAAAGAACGAAATCTTCACACAGCTTTGAACTAAACTTGTTAATTAAACACAAACAACAAAGACCAAATGAAACTCGACATCACTGAGCACAACAGAAGACGCACCTGACCATTAAATCTAATTTAGTTTCCTCTCACTAAACGTTTAATGACACTAGTTTAATCCTTTAACCCTGATTCTAATTACATTCCAGTGATTAAAAAGACACGCTGAAAAGCAATAAAAGTAATGGAAAAACTAAGATCTTATTCGTCTTACAACAGTATGCTATAAAACGTAATGGGATATGGGGGTGGGGACTTGAAACCAGCGGGGAATGTTTAAAACAAATGGGGGACCCGTATGAGTCATCTTAGTTGTTATGGGTCTTTTTTTGCTTGAGAAAACTGATGTCTGTTTACACTAGACAATCATGGGTGAATATAAACAAAATAAAATATTTTAATGTCAAAAGGGCTCAGCTGTCACTGTTAGCTGCAATTTTGGAATATTCTATAAATTTTTCCCAATTTCGGGACCTGACATTTGATCTCATTGCAGGACAATACCTGTGGCACCAAGCCACCTTGTGAAGACAAACCACACACTTGAACATACACTGTCGGTAGGCAACGCTTATATAACTGCTTTAAAAGGCATTGCTCTAGACTATTAAATATCTTGTAAGGCGGGTCATATTAAAACATCAAACTATATATACATATTATATGAACACCTAGACTCGTAATTACGATCAGCAAAATCATACATATTGTTATATACTTTGATCAAGTCAGCGCAGAAATCGATTGCTCAGCAATTGCGTTAACTAGTTAACTAAGGCCCTAAACACACGTGAAACGCAACTGCAACGAAACTGTTAATTTTGAGTTTCATTTGAGTTTCTGCCATAGACTCTTATGAGTGAGCGCACATGACGCAACCGTTTCAAATCGGTTTCATCGGTTGTCTAACGTAAAGTAAACTACTAAAGTAACTAGAAGTTGCAGTCACCGTGTGTTTAGGGCCTGACACCTATGATCCAACCGTTAAAAATTCTTCAGTGCACTTACCAACGTTTAAATGTTTAGTCTCTCTTTTAGTAAAAACGGGCGAACTTTGACTGACTTTAAATATTTGAAAATACTTGATATTGAAAGGTGAACTGCTGGCTGGGGAGATAATGTATTAGTTACACTCTGTCTAAGGATAGATACTTTTCATGTCAGAATATCTTTAAAACAATAAAGAGATCGTCGATCCAAGTCATGAAATAATAATGAAATGTCTAGTGAAATTGTTTTACATATATAAAGTTAAAATTCTATTGAAAGATCGGCGTGTGGTGAAAGGTCACGTGATAGTTTTTTTTGTATCCCATTCAGCAAACCCTTTCGTTTAATACCCATATCATGGGGGTGGATTTCAAACAGCCAATCCGCCATCTTGGATAGCCGCCATATTGATTTGTAATGACGTTTTCAGCTAGTCATGTATTGTCATCAGAACTCAGAGTGTGTGCAAAATGTCATCCTAATCGAAGACCGGGACGGTCAAATTAAGATTCCAAGATTTTCTTATAATACATAGTTTACAAGTGAAGCTAATATTAAGCGTGTTAAAAATATAGAGTCCGCTTCACCATTCATAACCTTTAGACGGGGTATTACATAAAAAAATGTCCCTACTTCGCATTTTTGGCAGGTCGGCGAACTCTATGTAGGATTCGCGTAATGAAAGAAAATAAAAAGTACTCGTATGTTTTATGGGTGGTGTCAACTATTGTGTTTTTTAAAATATTAACAAGAACTATAATAATACTAACAGTGCCCTCCTGTCAATGTCACCCAAACGTCAAAATGCAGGCTACCAATAATTTTACCATGAAATCTTTCATAAAATTCAAAAAGGTTTGCTGTCCATGTGTCAAAAACTTCACAGCTCCGGTTGATTGAAAGTCCGCGCTTGCACATGAAAAAGAGAACCGAGTCGGTTGGTTCTTTCAGTTCAATGGCTAGGTACTCTAAATGAAAAAAGGGTGCGGACTACCCTTTTTTGGAAGTAACCGAATCAGTGTTACAGGCGAAAAAATACCAGGTTTTATTTAGAAGCCGTGATATGTTCGTTTTTGTGCGGTAGATCAATGTTACATTGTGACGGTCGTATGTCACGTAAAATTTTCTCAAGGATTTTTTACAGCAAAGTGATCGTTTCTTGTGATGCATTTATGTTTGTTAACATAATTATACTTCTGATGTAACAAAAACCAGTCAGTTTTGTATAATTATGTATTTTTTTGTTGGTATATTACTAAAGCTTTAAATATTAAGGATCTTATGTAAAGCAATTTTATTATAACGCGTTAACGCGTTTCACGCTGTATTCGACGCCTCACAGGCACTTAATATTTGTGACGTGCTCCAATTAAAAGTAAAAAAAAAACTGTGACGCGACCCCCGTACAATTGCCCGAAGACTGAAATACGCCTTTTATTGTTCAAGACACAATGGGGGCCCGACTTGGCCTCGAACAATATGGCCGACCTATTATTTGAACGAAAGAAAATAAGGTGTTTTCATTAATGAAGTTAAAGTTTAATTGCTTTCTGCAAAATGATCTTTTCCGGCAGCGGGCCTGTTGAGAATTACGGTCACAGGAGTGTAAATGTAATTTCGTAACATTATTTTAGTTTTGTTTCCATATGGTTTTTGACGGTCGGTGCTATTTCCAATTAAAATTAATTATGTGGGATGCTTCCACGGCGTTCGAGGAGTTTTATCAGTGTAATATTACCTTGGAATATATAAACCATTGGTTTAATAAATGAGGAAGGAAACAGCGTTAATTACACATTTTCTGTTTTGTTTTCGTTCTGACATAATATCAAGGCTTTTATTGTCGTGTTCCGAAATAAAATAAAACTGTGAAACACCAGTAATTATTCCTAATGGAGTCTATTTTTCACTGGAGTATTTCGTTGCTTGATAAATTCAATAAAATGATAATAATATACGACTTAGAGACGCCATTATTTGCAGGTTTTAGCCTCGGGTGGTAATGCAAACGACACGAGAAAAAAGTGATATAAATTACCATTTGGCCTACATACAAAGATAAGACGAATATACACTATTCATTAGATTTCTTTGTGCTTGACATGATTTAGCACTACAGATATTTTTTTGAGTGAAAAGAAAATTGGGAACAAAAGAGGAATGGAGTGTATTAGTTTATTTTCTGGTGTGGTTCGTAGGTATCAGTAAGCTTAGGTTATTGTTCTCTTTGTAAGCAAAATTGTAACAAGGCTTTATTACTTGCGGTTTTGTAGGTAGTTTCTAGATATTTATTGTTCTTGTCCTGAATGTTTGGAGTGTAGCTAGTGGTTCAGTAAAGTACCTACTTACATAATACAACACAATAAATGTGATCAAACATACCAAAACACTGAAGAGAAATTATCGAGTAATGTTCAAATGTTTTGTGGTAATTTGAGAACCTAACCAAGTTCTTATCAATTTGGGTTTTCTATTACATCACCAATTTGTCTTATAAAAACAGACACAATATTCCACAATATCTACAAAATATAAAGTTATGGTCTAGTTAGAATTCTGTTTACACCAAAAAGTAAATTGCCATGATATATTACATGTGTATATTATATGGAAAAGACTTGAGAACAACCGACGGATAGAATTTTTGATGTATCTAGGGAGTTTCCTACATCAAGTAGTGGATGTGGCGTAGACATGATTAATGTCCTGTTTTGGATTAAGAAATATGTTTCTTGTTGGAAACGTTGATTAGTTAGTGTCTACATCATGCCTAAACTAAAATATGATAAAGAAAAATCATTCTAGAGAACCGAAAACTCGAAGCAAAGAGAAAAATGTTCGTAATAAAATAGCGAGGGAAAAATAAATCGTCTTCATTCTTTTCAACCATACAAATAAAATAAATGATGATAATAATTGTAAAAGAACGGTTAAACCTTTGCACTTTGACCAGAGCGTAACCATAACAGTGGGAAAGAACAAATTTGTATTCTGCGCACATTGAGCTGACAAAGCAATCGGTAACCCGCACGTTGCTCTCACAAAGTGGTCAATAAATGCCACACTTACAACTATGTAACTCAACCCTCCCCTTACAATACAAATGACTCAATTTAGAAGAATCGTTTCACTATCGTCCCTCAAAAACGAGTCAATATTTACGAATTCAACACTCTAAACATGCCATCAATACTTTGCACTATTGCGGGCTTCTGAGTTCGGCAAATACTCGCAAACTCGCAATAGTGCCCCTCCCTTCTAAGGATGAGTCGATAATGGCGCGTCTTTTCGGCGGGAATCTTAAAAAAGGCATCTGTATGCCGGTCGTCGACCGGTTAGCTTTTTGATTTTTTTTTCTTCGTACGTAGCCGATGAGTCGCCGATGGTCGACGAAGATTGATGTAGTTTCGCCCTTATTTTTCTGCATCGCGTGTCGGATTGTTTTTTGTTTTGGAACAAGGGAATGGCTGTGTTTTTTTTCGTTTGATTATGATAAAGAAGTTTTGATGAGACGTTTTGAAAGTTATCGTTTCGTTGGAAATGGTAGGTTTAATTTGAAGTAACGTTTTGATAAATAAAAAATAAATAAAACTTATATGGAGTAAGTATGCCTAATTGTAGTTGAGCATTCACAACTCTCAACACTCATTAATAAAACGGGGGCATTTACGAACGCCAAAAACTTCGTCCGTAAACTTTTCGGAGTAAAAGTGCAGTTTTTACCGGACACTGGCCAGGAAAAAAACGGAAAGTGCAACTGCTTTGATCCAATCCAATTAGCCAGGCGACTTCGACACAGAGGGTTAGAATGATGGATTTATAGCCCGAGAGCGGAACTTTTAAATCCAGCCTTTTTTGCAAGGGAAAATTTTAAATTCAGCATTATCCGTTTAGTCAGAGAATAGAGCCAGCTCTATGGTTTAATACCTCAAATTTTCAGCCAGCTTGAATTCAAAATGATAGGGTTCAATTTTTAAATCGAATATATAATTGCAATTTTTTTCCTGCTACTTAATTTCAGTACCAGAACAAAGTTACATCGTCGCAAATTGGAAACAATCCTTACTATTATATTGTAATAATAAATATGATGAATGTTTATTATACCAATCACATTGAAACGGTTGAACACGTGCAAAATAGCTGAAAATAGCTAGTCTCAAATAATACTCTCCGTCCCACCACATTAAAATACTAGCATAATAGTTATACAAGTATAAATTAAAAACTTCCTTCTAGTAAAATCATTAAGCCAAAGAATAGTACTTCATATGATTCAATAACTTCATTTAAAACCGAGAAGGGGAGAAAACGACGAAAGATAACAGAAAGTTTCGCAGCGAAAGAAAATTTTAATAAAGGAGTATTATGATACGAACAATTAACTTTATCTATCTATTATAGATATCTATAGAATAGATACTGGTGATACAATGTTCCCTTTTCTTCCCTATCTTCTATTTTAGCCTTCATCTGGTATTCAAGTGGCAAAGAATGACAACGAACCAAAGAGTCCTGTCTGACCGCAGGCGGTTTGCGAGAACCGCTACTCGCTCTTAGCAACGTGCAGGTAATCCCGGTTTACCCGCTGAGCCTATAAGCGAGTGCACAATGATGACAAGCGATTGCACACTGATAGATATGTTTTTTCCAAGTAAGTCTCAGACTGTAAGAATATTCTATCTGGGCCTCAAGGGAGTGTCGTTGGTCGCGGGACTTATCTCATTACCGACACCGTGGATTTTAGTCAGTACGAGTCTGACAGTCACTCCCGCCCTGCCCGGGGTGGGAGGACTCATTTCATGATATAGCACGTTCAAAAAAAAAAGACAAAAGAAAAGCGAGTGTCGTTGAGCGAGTATTTTCTTTTACAATTCTTGTTACAGGTCTTTTAATATCGTAGGATCTACAATCTTCTATCAGTACCTTTCTTGAAAAGAAAAACATTGAAAATAATCTTGTAGAGCCAAAATAATATAGTCGCTCTCGCCTGCGGTGGGGCAGGGTACATAGGTACTATAACGACGATTTCATTTTGTGGAAATTGTTCGAAAGTTATCACAAAGGGCCGCGCTCCGATTACTTTAATTACGACGTAACTTGTTTTAAGGATTATTTTGATTAATGAGTGAAATTTAGTTACTTATGTAGTTTTAAGGCGGGGTAATGTTTGCGTTTGTTTGGGATAAGATATAAATACATACCTACTTATAGATTGTAGGGCTAAAGGACTAACTAACAAACTTAGTGAATGCAACTTAGTTACTTAAATATGTTTAAGATTGTTTAAGTTATGTTAAATATACATACAAGGCATAGACAAAAGTAAAAAGAAATACATCCTAGAATTAAAAAAAAAACATAGTGAATTATCACGCACAAACCCAGAATATTTCATAACATACAATATTTTCCTTTGACAGCATTAAAAATAAAAGCCCATCACCATTCAATTACTAAAGCTAACTGGCAACATCTTACCATAAACAAAAAAAAACGCCACTTACAGCAAAAAAAGAAAACACGTGTAACGTCAGACTAGGTACCGGGTGACATTTTAAAAAGTTTAAAAAGCGAAGTGGGAAGGAAAAATTCATTTTCCGTCAATGTTTTTGTAAAACACTTGGTTCTTACGACATGAGTTAGTATGCAAATAGTTTTATTACGCTTGTGTTCATTGCAAAGAGGATTTATTTGCAACTAAGGCGGGCTAAGTCGATCATGATACTTTGCGACGCCCGCTCTTGAAGGGAGGAATTATATTTTGTATGCAGCTTTTAGATACGATGGTATTATGGTTTGTTTTGGAAAATATGATGTTATTTCAGTGAATTAGTTAATGATTAAAGTGAGATTTTAATGAAAATAACTACACATGTTTATGGTTAATTTTGTGAAGTAGCTATTCGCAAAAGTTATCCCAAGAAAGCATAATAACCGGGCCAAAAATTATCTTATTTGTTAATTCAGGTTATTAACTATTGTGTACCATTGTGTGTACCAAATTTTATCCATATCAGTTTAGTAGTTATTATGGTGAAAATAAAGGATTAAGTAAATGTATTTTTTACAACATAACATAACACAAAATTAAAGAACAAGCATTCAGATTTCAAGAGCTGGAATAGGACAGCTCTATTTTTCTATTAACAGTTTGTATACAAGTCATAGTGTACTGCTGGCCACACTGTTAGTTACAGAGAAATTTCTAGAAAAAAAAAACCGTGTCAATATTGAGTATAGAATCTAGACTTATAAGCTCAGAAGTCGTATTTTCTCCCACTACACCAAACGAGACAGCCAATCCAATTTATATTCAGAGCACATTAAAAGGTAAAGTGGTATCATAAATAGGGCTAGTAAAAATAACATCTCATAAAAATGTTATGGTCTCTCTAATGCTGAAAAATGTATCTTCTTATATTTAGTGCGCATGTAAAGTGAGGGATCGGTTTTTCATTGAGTGATTCCGTTTATGAAGGTACTTGAAGTCTAAAATGGCTGATGTAATTCATACTTTTATGACTTTTCGGCCTAGTTGACTTGGGAAGAATTGTCGATTTTAAGGGGATAGGTCAGTAAAAATACGGTTTTTATTTTTTACTTTTCTTCGTACATATCTGGACTACAGATCTTTCAACTTGGAATATAGTTATTGACTATATGATCTAAATTCTCACAAAGTTGAAAACACGATTCAATTAAATTTTCTCGATACAAAAAAAATGCAAAGTTCGGTCTATCTAATTTATTTTTTGGACTTTATGGAATAACTACTATGAGTTTTTGAAAGGATGTTGTTTTAAATTGTATAAAATACTAGTATCTAAATTCTGTAAAGACATTTTTTCAATTAATAAAAATTTTAATTCATAAAAAGACTTCAATATGTTTGGGCACATACGCCGTTTTATTCTGAGCACACATTCACTATCGTCCTCTCATCTTTTGCCTTTTAAAAGTAGTGTCATCACTTTCGTTCCATGACGAATCAGTCAGCCAGCGTGGCTCTTACAGGCTAGACCTGCGACACTTTTTTTCAGATCGCGGCTGTCAGATTTTCGTAATAATAAAATTGGAATGGATAAAAAGATCGAGAAAATAAAAACGAATGATACGTAGGCTTATAGATTATTGAAAACTATGTTCCGCTGTGTTACATGGGACGTGATTAAACGGACATGACTGTAAATAAGTCACGTAAACTTTCTATTTTAAATAACACATTATTTTGATGAATAAATAAAGAATAAAATAAACCAAACTCACTGAAAATCATCGCAGGAAATTCCTGACGACCCCTACTGAGCAAACAAGGGAAATGTTAGAATACGTATGATTCTATACATTACGAATTGTTCCTATCAATATAATAAATTACTCACAGTGATATTATATCAATGCTATCGTGATGTCGTACTATTGTTGTCGGATGGTTCCTCTGTGTCCATCCTCCTCCCATCTAATCTTTATGCATCTAAATACCATTTCACATAAACTAATGATAAATGCATTGATTTGCAGTCAACATTTTGAGATAATATGTAACTGAAAACAACTTCTAATCGTATCAAATTGCGATATAGGATAAGAAGCACTTCACTTTTATTATTATTTATTTAGTTTCGTCACAGATTTATAACATTTTTTAAGAAACAGGATTAAAATAAATTAAATGAAAACTACTGTTGAATGTCATTTTGAATACTTCAAAATTACTTGTCAACTGCAAATAAGGCATAGGACCCATCACCCTGTTAAATATCGTCTATGATGAGAAAAATCGGTGGTCATTGCTGTCTCACCGCGTGTTCGGTACAAGTTGCTTCTCGCTCTATTTATTGCTTTGGAGTAAAAAAAGATCAGTACTGGGTTCATGTTTTTGGAGTGGCTGGAGAGAAGTCATGGAGTCCTGACGTACCGCTTGATGCAGGTCCTCACCGGACACGGAAGTTTCGGGTGGTACCTTTGTCTGATGCGAAAGGAGGAAACGCCTGGGTGTCACCACTGCGAAGATCGCCCGGAGGACACGGTGGAGCATACGGTGCAAGACTGTCCAGCTTGGGCAGAGCACCGACGTGTCCTCACGGTTGCGATAGGCGGAGACCTCTCGCGCACAGCATTGGTCGCGGCCATGCTGCGGGGCGAGACGGAGTGGGAAGCGGTCGCGAAGGAGGAGGCGGGCCGCGAGCGAGAGAGGACAGTGTCCTCCCTCCGCCCCACCCGCGGTGGTGAAGCCCACGGCGACGGACGTCGCTAGACGATCTCCGGCCACCGTAGGCGCGGGCATGCGGGCAGCGAGTAAAGGGCAACTCGCTTCCCGACCATGGACCATGCCCGGGTCGACGGCGCGTTGTGTCCCACGCGCGCCTCAAAGAGCGTCAGCATACTGACGGGGCCCCCCTCTCAGAGGGCCAAAGCCTACCGGGGTCGCGGGATTATTTCCTTACCGTGACCCCGGAACAGAAAGGGCTATTGAAGGACACCGTCGATTTATCAGAAAAGTGATTATTACAACCTTGTCCCAAAAAAAAATACTGTGGATAAGATATTATAGAATGTAGATTTAATTATAAAGAGGTTACTGACATTAAATTTTTCTAGTGTCCGTCATTACATCAAAATGCATCAAAAATTAGTACCAACACCAGATGGTGGAGGACAGGGTGTCAAGCACCCTTAGCTTTCCACTCTCGAACATATTAAGATATCACACAACCAGCTTTGTGAACGCACGTTAATAAAAGGAGCGTGTGTTTGGGGCTTTTTTTAGCGTGCTAAAATAATTTACCAGCCCTACCCAGGGCACGGCGGGAGAGACTGTCAGACTCGGAATACTTACTAAAATTTACGATGTCTTTCAATAGCCCTTTACGTTCTGGGATCATGGTATTCGTTAGCCCGCGACCCAGGTAGGCCCTCTATAAGAGAGCCCCGTCATTGCCATTGTGCTGACACTCTTTCAGGCGCGCGTGGAACACAAAGCACATGCCCTTGCCCGTGCGCGCGTGTGTTTGGGGCTTAACGATAATGAGTTTTGTCACTTTCGTAAGGTATGCCAATTATCATTCATTTTCTACCAAATAGGTAGTAGTTATTTTCGTTATCTCGGGACGTCAAAATCTGTGTCAAAGTGCTAAAAAATAAATTTAAGACTTTGAATGATAAAAATATTTACAAAATATTTATCCACATCAATAAGTATTTCTATCATTTTGTTTTAGTAAATGTTTCGATATCCTTATATCAAAATATTTCTACTAGAGTAATACATGTATTTTGGGTAAAGGGAACACTTTATGAAATGTCGAAGTTGACGAAATGAAATTCATAAAACTTTGGATTACGTTAATTTCGCGATACCGGCGCCTACTGGTGGCGGTGCGTGGCAACTTTTCCGACTCATCAAACGACGCTTTCGCTTGACCATACGCCGTTAATAGGTCATTTTTTTTGTATTGTTAATATTATCAATTGAGTCCTACGCAGGGTGGGGCGGATAGGATTGGACTTCTACTGACTAAAATCTCAATAGTCCTTTACGTTCTAGGGTCATGGTTACCTGATTAGGCATTCCCGCGAATAAGGTAGAAAGGTGAAGATTTTCACCATTAGAACTGAACGTATACTTAATAAAAGTGTAGCGATGGAGCCTACCGGTATTCTGTTTAGTGCGTTCCGTCGTCGCCGCGATGACAGTCGGTACGACATCGAATAGACTTAGACCCTTCGTACGCGACGCAAGTCTTCGACACCTGACGACTTTGGCATCTATTGCCGCCTACCTGTTTACGAACCTCTATGGATTTGTATTGCGATAGTTCCCTGGATACCAAAGTCGTAAGGTATTTGAGAATTGCATCGCCTTGTGTACGAAGGGACTTACACTGCTAGGCTGAATTAAGACGCTTTGCTGGGACTGCGACTGCCTGAGTACCCTCTTGCGTTGCGTGAAGGCAATGCAGTTGTGGCTTAAAATGCGTTGATCCGATAGAACGACGCCGACGCAATTATGGGTCAATTCACCCCGTGACGCAATGCTGCGTGCACCTTTCAATATAGAACGTCCCATAAATTAAATTTATTTAGGGCTGATTTTTCAATAGCCAGATAACCTCTAGCTGAGGAATAAAAATGGCGGTTTGACAGCTTATCTATAGAAAATATGTCAAACGGTTAATTTAATTTAAAAAAAAAACTTGCGTTGTCCTTTACTTCTGAATTTACTTATTTTGGAGATGTCTCTTTCTCTTTCCTCTCTTTTTTCGCAAATGACAGGCATATTATAAGTTCTATTATCCAATTTTATTAATTCAACGATAGATATTCAGTGTTCGCATTGTTAATATAATTTACTCAATCGGTTTTGGTTTTAATTAGTATAATTGTAACAACAGTGATTCAATTAATAACATTTCTACTAACACATCACGTATTATTAGAAATAGCATGATACATACATATACCACTTGAATTGAGCAAAACAGTCCAATTCAAAAGTTGTTAACATAATTACTGCGGTTTCCATTATTAGCCCACATTGTAATAATATGAAATGAGCGCTATGCAGTTTGTTCATCTAACCAATCAAAATGGCGAGTCTGCAGTATTTATAGTCGTTAGGTACCTAAGTCCGCCAAATGTTTTTTTTTTTTAAACTACGTAACTGACAAACAGGCATACAGGGTCGCCTGATGGAATGCGGTCACCGCAGCCTATGGATGCCGGCAACACAAGAGATCAGATACCCTTTTTTTAGCGTTCTAAAATCATCAAATGAGTCCTCCCACGCAGGGAAGAGTGGGAGGGATTGTCAAACTCGTACTGACTAAAATTCACGGTATCCTTCAATAGCCCTTAATGGTAATTTCCCCCGCGACCCCGCGGCTCCGGCAGATTGTGGCCCTCTAAAGGCCCGCCCCGTCATAATGCTTCATTCTTCTTTTCTGATTAATTTCGTGCAGGATCCAAGACAGGTAAATTCATTCTCCGGGACACGTCGAGACTTCATTGTCTCGGCACTTTTCTGGTGGTTGCCACTGTTGATTCTGGCTTTCAGGAGTTGCAGTGGTTTGGGAATAGTGTGGTGGGTTTGTCCGAAAAAAAAAAATGCTTCATTCTTTGAGGCGCGCGTAGAACACAACGCGCCATTGACCCAGGCATGTTCCATGGTCAGACAGCGAGACGCCCATTTCTCGTCGCCAGCGAACACCGGAGACCCTGTAGAACCTTTTTCACGTAACTTTTTTCAATTATGAGGTTTCCGTGGGATAATTACCGATCTTCACGCGGGCAACTAGGCTGGTATAAGCTAAGATTTCGTACAAGCTGTTTCCTGTGATTACTCACCTGCTGCTCAAATGCTATAGGTCGTAGCATAATGTTTTATAGCATATAATCTTCCTCAACAAATGGACTTTTTAATACAAAAAGATTTTTTCAATTCGAAGTAACATTATCATCTTCCTGCCCTTATCCCTTTTTACTTGGGGTCGGCGCAACATGTTTTTTTCGTCCATTCTCACCTATCAGACGTCACAGTACCATTTACTCCTTTTTCATTCATATCATTCCTTATACAATCCATCTTTTCTTTGGCCTTCCTCTTCCTCTCCATCCATCAACATTCACACTCATCACTCTCTTAGTCACATGAGTCTCAATCCTCCTCATCACATGTCCATACCAGGACAGACGATTCCCTTTATTTATTTCTGTAGTAGGCGTCACTTTCAAACTTCCCCTTTCAATTCGAAGTAACAGTTCCTGAGAAAAGCGCATTCAACCAACCAAGCAAACAAACTCTTCAGCTTTATAAATTATTAGAATAGATAGATGTTTTGTACACCACAACTCATACATTACTGTTTTACAATATTGCTTTATAATCTACGGTTAAAATAGCAACATTTTTACATAAATTAGTTTCAATTCCTAGAATTTACTAAACTTATTGATCATTCCGTCACACCATACTTTTTCTCCCACGCTCCCAAACATAGTCCGGTCCCACCCTTTGCAAAATCATAACCCTCCCGATTACGAGTATAACGGAAAGAACAGCGTCCCTCGGAATCAATGCGAATCAATAGCCGTGGCCGGACCAGTGGAAAATCAAAGCGGCAATGGCCGGTTGATCTGATGGATACAAAGATTACCCCATTTGGTTTATTTTTGCGTTTACGAAACAACGATTATATTTGTGTCTTATTTCGGTCGAATATGAAGTTATACTAGCTGCAGACAGTGGATTTTCCCGCTCTTAGCCCGGAAACTATGACACCACATAGTAACGACTGTCAAAGATCTACAAATGACAACCGTTGCCAGCGGATTTCGTGCTTTCCGAGGCACGGAAATCGCTACGATCGATGGTCACCCATTCTCAGACCAACTTCGGCAAGCGCCGCTTAACCCGGAAGATCGGCCTGTGCGGCTGTAATTATTTAGCCACGAGCTCCTCCATTTATTTAAAGAATAATTATTTCATAGTTATGTTGTAATAAATAGATACATAATGACGTCTTGTAATATAACAATAACAGTTTTTAATTACGCATCAAATATTGACAAGTGATTGGCGTTTAATTTTATGAACACTGTTTATTACATTTTTGATTAACTTTCTCATAACTAAAATGATGTTTACATGAAATAATTTAAAAATTCATATTATGTTATACTGTGATTAAATTAATAACTAAAAATATTCCTTGGTATAAGGGGTCGCAGAATAGTCTAGACGCGTAACCGTGACCGTGGAACAAAAGGGCCTTTGGCTCCACCCAGAGCGAGAGGATTCTTTGATAAAACTTTTTGAAACTACGTTCAAGAGTAATCTTTGTAAAGCAATCTCGATATTGACGTTGTTCTAGAACGCGTTTCAGACTTGCTGATCGTGGTAAAATCGTCAAATGAGTCCTTCCATCCCGGGCAGGGCGTGAGGGACTGTCAGACTTGTACTGACTAAAATCCACGGTGTCCTTCAATAGCCCATACGTTCCGCGGTCACGGTAATAATATAAGTCCCGCGACCCCCGCAGGCTTTGACACTCTAGAGGGGGGCCCCGTCATGATGCTGACACAACACAACGCGCCGTCGACCCAGACATGGTCGGGCAGCGAGTTGCCCTTTACTCGCTGCCCGGATACCCGAGCTTACGGTGATCGGAGATCGTCTGCCGATGTCCGACGCCGTGGGCGTCTACCACTACGGCTGGGGTGGAGGGAGGACGCTATCCTCTCCCTCGCACAGTCCGCCTCCTCATTTGCGAGCATGACTGCTTCGGAGAAGGAAGCTAAACTGTTCGTGGTTTTGGCGAATATTACTAGACAATAATCTACCTATCTCCCTCCATAAAAACCTCGATTGTTTTTTATCGTTTCGGGTTAAGTTACTAACTTTTGTCATAACGTCTTAATCACCAGCTATCAATGAGTACTTAGGGACGATTCAGGAGGGCAACCCACTAAGAGACAATTAAATCTTTATGAATCATTAAAACGCAGGCCTCGACAAACAAAAATATGAAGATAGGAAGACACTTTTGTATTACGTTTTTGATCACTTTTTGAATGCTCTTTACCCCTTTTTGTACTTTAGTTTCATCTATCCGGGGTCGCGAGACTGGTAAACAGTTCACGGGGACCCTGGAACGTAAAGAGTTATTGCAGAACACCGTTGTTTTTAGTCAGAGCCAATAGTCCCTTCCGGTCCACCCTGGGAAGACAACATAAATAGACTGTTTAGATAGACCACCATTTCTTCATCTTGCTCACCCAAGCAAAGACATACTTCGCCAAGAGTTGTTACCATCTGAGGGCTCGCTTTTGAGTGCTCATTGGTCAAAGCACATACCGCGCGCTACATTTGAATTGACCAATCCTGTTCGACTTGCGTTTACACTTGTCTTTTCCATTGCATTTGACGTAATAACTTCCAAAGAAGCATCGAAAAGACGTTACATATAAAAACTTAGTCTAATATCTCCTCAGATTAGTCTCCTATAAACCTCAACAGTTATTCGAACCACTTGTGCCAACTAAATCCATTTAATTCCACCATATCTACTTTTATGCCCGTCCTCCACTGATTTCAACAACAAAATCCTGTTAAAGTGCTTCGGCAAACGAGCCGAAGGTAAGCCCGGTCGGCACTAAATGAAAAGAGGAAATTCATTACCGTGGCGATACCGCGCGGGCTGTGTATCGCGGGCCGTTTGCACGGTAACTGCTGTCGTTAACGGTTACCGTTTATATCGGAAATCGTTAGCCTCGCCTCGCTATGATTGGTGGGCGCAAGCTTTAAGGTTGGGAGATAAAAGTGAAGGATATTGTGTAGGTGTTGTGTTGTGATGGATGGCGGTATCTGAGTGGTGGATGTGGAGGTTTTGTTTTTCTAAGTGATCTATAGGTGTGTTTGAGCACAAATGAAGCAGTGGTGGCCCTGAGTTCGTAACCTTTTTGGTGTGGACATGCTCAAGAAAATTCTTGTTGTATTTTTAATATTTCTTTGTGTGTGTTCAATATCAAATTGTTATTCTATTCTATAGGTATTATACCGACTATAGAGTGGTTGGTAGTGGGTTTAGCACCAGGTAGGTCTTTTAATTTTTGTGTTATTTAAGTGTTCATTAATATTTTCAAAATGGACAAGGAGGTCTTGAGCATATTGGCAAATAACTAAACTCCAGATGCGAGTATCATTTGTCCCATTAGGTGAATTAGTGGATCATGAGAATAGTGAAAATTATATTTTATGTGTTCAAAAGCACGGTATACACTTGAGAATGAATGAGAAATTATATGTACGAGTATAAAGTCATTTATATTATGTCTGTAGACTTCACTTATTTACGGTCATTATCAGTATATCGCTTCTCTTCCGCGAAAATGTTTACCTCCATACAGTCCGTCCACATATTAAGACAGATAATACACAAATCCTAGAAAACACAACTATTCCACACTACTAATTCAGCTTTACGGGTTATTAGTACATACGGGGGATTTGCCGAGCTCAGTGTAACCCCACCCTAAGAACCGCACAGTTTATGGCTCCAAGACAATGTGCTCTATTTTATTCAAGTTGGCGGTTAAGCTTTTATTACTGATATTAAGTTAGCTTTAAGAGACTATAAAGCTAACTAAATACGGTAAATGTATCTGAGTGTTGTTGATACTTTTGTGGCAATTGGAAGTTTGGGAGTTTTTGGTTACACTTACGGGAAGTGCCGTTAATTATCGCGTTAATGTACGAACATTTACAGACTATTATCGCGTATCAACTACTTAGTGTGACCCAGCTGTACGTATGAAGTTTTGTTGGCATAAATCTGCGATCTGGGGACTAGGATTTCATAGAGTATCGTCATGTCTCATCCTTTTTTTTAAATCTTTATTTATTTAGTGGCTTTTGATCATACATGACAATGTCAGCCTAATTAGGCCACGTAATAGGTATACATTCTTACACTTAGTTATAACTTATACATTTCACAATCAGTCTGTAGCTGTTATCCTACTATGTATTTTCTTGGAGTTGAGAACAAAGTAAATAATAGCTACAGCGCTACTTTTTTTTAACGTGGTAAAATCATCAAATGAGTCCTCCCACCCCGGGCAGAGCGGGAGGGACTGTCTCGGAAACTCGTACTGACTAAAATCCACGGTGTCCTTCAATAGACCTTTATGTTCCGGGGTCACGGTGATGGAATAAGTCCCGCGACTAGCTTCAGCGCTACTTGGGTCAGAGATGAAGCTTTGACATGAAAATGCCAGTTTATATATTGTTTTGACATGAGTGCATAGGTGCCTATCTACCTTTTTTGGAATACGTATCTTCATCTTTTCAACGAATCTATTGCTTTCCATCAGACGAGATGGTTAAAAGTCGACTAGGATGATAGAAACTTGTATCTTGCCATTACAACATAATTAATAGTTATAAATAGTCTCTTATTTAAGCCTAAAACACATACCCAAGTGCTTTTTTACAACGTTTTCAAAAACCCGCTTATCCAATTGCAGGGACGTTAAAATCTACACACGTTAGTCAATTAAAGCGCACAAAAAATTCAAACAGCGCCAACCACACAAAATCATATTCCGAGCAGCACCACTTCAGCCAGTCCACGCCATAAAAAATGGGAAACAAAAGCCCACGTGGTCGTCCGAACCTAAAGCCCTATTTTATAAAAGGCTTTCATTGCAAACAAACGAACGGTTAAGACCCGCTCTCAACCTCGGGCGTTGCGTACTTTACGTGTGAGTACAACATTCAAGTCACATTGTAGTGATTCGTGGCATGCTCTTAATAAATGACTTATTTTATTTATCGAAACACTTGAGTTAATTTATTATTGTCCATAATGTATCGTAACTCTTGAGTATATGTAATCCGTGCTTAGGTTTAAGTATAATCTTCTTTTTTCGAAAAGATTATATAAATATTATCAAAAAACTCGTGGCAAAACATCGGCGCCTTCTGTTTCGTAAAAGGGCTCTTACATTAAACAAACCGATGAACTAACGGTTAAATTATTTTCAAACCTCAGATGATAAGAAAACGCGCGATTGTCATCTTTTCCTTTATAGGAGTTACATTGCATCACAGTCGCCTTCCAACGCGCGCGTCGCTTTACCTAAACTCGTGGCCATGCATCGACGCTCCCTTTTTCATAAAAAGGCTCTCATATCAAACAAACGAACGGTTATACGGGCGTCCATTATTTGCGGCCACGTCACCCATGGCGGCCGGATGTTGTTAATGGCGGAAAATGCGGAAAATTGGGCTATTCATTACCCCGAGCTCCACCGCAACAGAATCGCGCAAATACTGCCGTGTGCGTTGTGGGCCGGTCGATTTGTTTGGACATGGACATGCACTTATTGGTGCGGGTCATTAGTTCGTGTCTGAGAATTTTTGGTGATTGAATTTGCATGTTTTGAGGGTTAATTTTACTAAAGAAGACTGCTGTAAAAGTAACATGACCTAGAGACCTTAAGTGCATAGTAATGTGCTGTGTAAGACGTTACTTATCCCTTATAAAGTAACGTCTTACTAAAACATAAATGCTAACATTTCAGAAAAGAATTTTAAAACGCAAATACTAGAAACGGATACTATTCGTAGACCTAGTTACGAATTCCCGTGTTTGAATATAAAGTCTTGTGAATTCGCGTTAAAGTATCCTCGACGATATCCATTTCAGAAGCGAATACACAAAACCCAACCTTCCCTATCAAAATCTAAAAAGAACAACGTTCTAACATAAACTCAAAATAGTTAGGTACTATCCAACAGAATAAATATTGTCGAAACGTCCCTAGGGCGCGTGTTGTTGACACTATACATTACGATAGTAGCGGTACAACCCTAATTTATTGTGACTAAACCGACTTTTCCGCTACCGAACGGCATCTTGCCGGCAAATCTGTCGATATAGAAAAAAAAGGCGGGCGAAATGCCATAAATAGCTATATTATCCGATCGACTTCATTCTGCGAACAAATTCCGTGGAAGTTTCCCTTCTCGACGGAATATTTGTGTTTTACAGCGCACCTCGTGGCTTTATCGATGCTTCGGTTTTGATTTCACATATTTTGAGGAGACTCTGATTTGTGGTGATCTGTGATGACCGTGTTGGGTGCGGTTGTTTTAGAATTTATGAGCTGAGTTTAGCTTATTTATGAAGAGAGTAAAAAAGTTTTTTTTTGCTTGGAATTTGTCAGATGTTGCGGTTTATTAGTGTTTCTTTTTTTTAATATTCCACAACTATCACACAACGCCATCTATTCCCAAGCTAAGCAGAGCTTATTATGGGTACAGATAAACATAGTTATATATTTCTAAATACATACATATTATTGATAAATTACACCCAGACACAGAACAAATGAACGTGCTCATCACACAAACATTTGTCCTGGGTGGGAATCGAACCCACGACCTCCGGCGTAGCAGTCAGGGTCACTAACCACTAGACCAACAGGCCAGTCATTTCCAATATTTGTATTGTTTTCTACGTATTTATGTATTTACTAATTCGGGATCATCTCTCTTCGTCTTTCCTCGCTAGACAATAAAGACATGTCTATTTTGGGTTGAGACATCTTTAATACCGTCTATAATGCTATTAATACTTACATTATCTAGATTCAAGTTGACGAAGGTTGAAACCTCTAACCAGTTTATCGTATTATCAAAATTGTATTTCAGAGTGAGCGTAACTTGATATTTGTTTGTCTACACATACAAAAATTGTAAATACTAAATCTACAGATTATGTAACATGGTGCTATACACTGATAAAGTTTGTTAAACAATACACAGACCAAACATGCTGATGATAGCTTATAGAGTCCACCTCGTAATTTCTTTAAAACTTCACTAAGGTTGAAACTATCTAATCGTCACTAAGATAAAAAGATCTTGTCGTGTTTTATTCTACAAGTGACATTCAACCATAATGGGGAACCAATAGTGATGTCAATCCTCCTCCTCGCGTCGTATTCCTCATTGCTGAGGGTCGTGATGCCCCTGACGTGAAGTCACTTTGAGCTCGACGATGCTCCGCCATCTGTTTCTCTCCTTGGCAGAATGTAGAGCATCGTGAATTTTCGTGTCCAGTGAAGAGCGAATTTGGTCCGACCATCTAAGTGGACTGCGACCCCTCGGACGCTTCCCATCAACCTTGTCAGTAACCAACAATTGTTCAAGGTTTTGACTATCGCTTCTCGCGATGTGACCGAAGAACTCCACGATTCAGCTTCTGAACATTTTATGAGCCATTATTCATCTTATTTTGTTATATGTAACTGTTATGAGGTTATGTTTTCTTCAGGACCTTCCTACACAGAAACCTTTCTCTATTTATGATTTTACTTGTAAACGAATGTCTGCAGTCGCAAATAATAAAGAAGACTGTAGCGTTACCTTTGAACTGTACCAAAACAAATCAAGTAATTTTTTTGTTCAGATTCCAGAAAGATACACAATTCAGATAAGTATACTAGTGTATTTTGGGAGACTGGTGCCTAAGCTAGGCTCGTGGCCTGTGTTTCTGGACACCGATCCCACCCTTTACATTTTAATTGTAATAATTATGTATTTATTAAGCGCGCTGACAGTAATGTAAGTTTTTACGACATTTTGTAGTTACTTTTTGTGTATTTCAATTGCCAAAACAAAACAAAAACAACCTCATGCATAACTGTAAGCCCTTCAGTTTAACAACCATCATAAGAAGCAAGATATATGCCAATTTTTCCTCTCCCACACGGAAGCGAGCAATATATTACTCTGTTTTATTTATAGCTTTGAGAAACGATGTGTATAAACCCTTTAACTACTGGTTTAAAGATCAATGGAGCAAAGAGATAAGTAGTAACAGTAGTTAGCGCGTTTGAACTCACAGTTAATCGACAGTAACCGAACGTTTAAACGTTACTGTTGCAAGTTAAAGTTAACTGAGAGTAACTTCGGTTTACAACTCCCGGATGGTAAGCAGCTGATAAAATTTAGTTTGTACATTTTTCAGTACCTTGTTTTTAGGTCAGTAGAAATGGGTGAAGTTTGAAGGTGGGGCGTTGTCTTTTTGTTTCCGTACTCTTATTTAAATGGAATACCTACCTCTCTATGCATTAAATTTCGTATAATGTAACATCAAACCAATACAGTGCGTTATCCTACGACACAGTATTATGTATGAATGTGGATGTTTGTGAGGATTGATGTGTGATTCTTACTCTTTCAAACATAAATTACTAAACAGATTTGGATGAAATTTGGTGTACAAGTAGTTTGTAACCTGCATTAACATAGTCCCTTTCACCTCACACGCTCGGAAAGATTCTATTTCTCATTTAGAATCTGAGCGCAACTCCATTTTGTGCTCAAGAGCACAAAGTGTTGTTCGAAATTCGAACACGTCTTGTATTCAATTATTAATATGTGAGGTGAAAAGTTGTGTGTTGCACTCGGCAGCAAATTTTTTCTGCGTCTCGTACCTTTGAAAACTTCGCATCGCTCAGGATTCTATATTTGAACCACTCGTTTCTCTCGCGGTTCAATCTTAGGATCCTTCTCTCTCAGTTTTCAATTGAAGTATCTACACGCGCCAAAAATCGACTTTACAGCCTCGCATAACAAATCACTATGTTATTCTTGTATGTCGTTTCCTTGGTATGACCCGGGCAGGGCTGCGGGCATATGCTAGTAATCCATAATTTAGTTCATACAATTCTCCCCACCCTCAGGGGTTAGTCTAAGTTTGTTCCAAATACCTACACAAGTTACGCCCCATTTCCCTAGGGGGGCAGAAAGGTCTTCCTGTCGACCTGAATTCGTGTTTGAAATATGAGAGAAGATACTGATAAATGATCCGTGTCAATCTGTATCGGTTGTTATGATTTTGACACGACGAATTGTCATTGTAGTTAGGGTGCTTGTACACGGTGCATGCAACTCACGCAAGTACTGGTGCGGGTTTGCTGTTTACCTGCGCGAGTAACATGCGCAAGCTACTTGATCAGAATACCCGCGTGGGGCGTGTACATGATGCATGTAGCTTGAGCATGTTGAGGCACTTGCGCGGGTTACATGCGCCCTGTACAAGCACCCTTACTATGAGTAGGTACCATAAACGGGTTGTTGAAGTTCGCCACATAAATAATTCTCCAGGAAAAAAGTATTGTTCCTGTTCTTCTAGTACTTTCTGTTCAGATTCCACATTGTGTCAAAAAAATAAGTACAGTCAGCATCAAAAGTTGCTGACCACATTCAGATTTTCAAAATCACTGCATGCCCTAATAATCTAATATCTTTAAACGAGCAATTCTTGTATATTTATATATAATCAGGATCTCGGAAACGGCTCCAAGGATTTTAATGAAAGTTACAGATTAGGGTATTTTCGGCTCAATGAATTGATTTATCAAGGTCCCAGGTTCGAGAAAAGCTCGGTTCTCAACATATAGACATTTAAAAAACCGAGCAGAGCTCGGTCAACCAGATATTACCTACATAATAAGAAACAACGCATATTCACAACAGTATAAGTAATGTTTAATATTATGTCATAATACAAATCAAGCATACTTGTACAACATCTGTATAAACAAAAACACAATACGAGACGGCTCTCATAAATCTCATATCGTTGTCGATCAGATGCAACACAAAACATACAAGTACGTAGTATGTATGTACATAAATCTGTTTATGTGTTTCTTACGTTTACGTCATTAATCTTCATAATAAATATTACCCACCCCTGTCTCCGTGGGTGGGTACTTATGACCCATGATGGCCGCTACGGGAAGCACTTAATAAAATGCGTTTTTCCAATTTATATTATTTTATTTCTTTCCCGTATAAGTACCTTGTTTTACAACGCTTTTACGTTTCGAAGTTATGTTTGAGTGTTACCGAGAATTTTCCCTATTTCCTGAAAATTCTCTATTCTTCTCTTTTCTGAAAATGAGGCTAAGATAGTTTAAACCTTTGTTTTTCTTTCCTGAAACATCTTACGGGGTTTTTCTACGTCAGTTTCGCGGAACGGTGCCGTGGTCATAGAACGCAAAGAACAACTGAAGGATCGGGTGGTTTTTAAGTCACTTTCCGCTCCACTCAGAGTAGAAGGACACGGCATGGTTTTTTACCCAAAATAAAAACCCGCATTCGAAATGCAAAGTTATTGACATGAATCGGACAAAAAGACAGAAATTCCCGTTGGAAAACCCGAATATCACTTTACTCAACTTGAATTTCAGAATCCAGGTGTATATTGTTCTATTTTTCGTATCACCTGAATGGTATTTCTATTCTGAGTGAATCTAAAGAATACACCGGTTTCATTTATAGAAGGTAAGTGCGAAATGTTACGATTATTAGGCCGTTAAAGCGTGTCCACCGTAAAAATTCCTCTCAAAGCTGACTTTTATAATAAAGTTTAGAACCTAATATTGTAACCTATTCTATGTAAGCTAGGTCTTCAGGGATAGGATATAAGGGGGATCTGTGATAGTATTAAAATAAGATTAACTCCGGTGATTAAAATTCAAGATCTACTCGCAATCACCAGTAGTAAGGTAGACACTGATTATTTTTATCAATTGCGTAGTTGTTTTACGCACCTTATTCCTGTAGCAAACAAAAGCATCGTAGTACAATATACTAAACCAAAAACACGTCAAATAAATCATAATTCAACAACAAACAGAATCTCTTTATACACGCTGTTTTTTTGCATTTTCGTCAAACTTCAGGTGGTTGTCACAAAAGTCATAAATAATCAATTGAAAGTACAATACCGGGCAAAACTAATAAGGGCTGCTTTTTTTTTGTTGTTGAAATTTTACAGTATTTCAGAATTAAACCCTTAATTCAATACAAATGAAAGAGAAACACCCGACTACGCAGTCCGCGCGTACGCACACAGCGATGAGCACAGCTGGTGTGCGTGAATTGAATCTACTACTCTTGTAAAAACTAGTTCACACTTACGGATTTCAGTAAAAAGGAAAATAAAATAAAAAAATACCTACCTATTTTACTGTTGATTTGGGTCGAGAATCATGAGTATAATCACGTCCTTGAATTTGACTAGGTTGCAGATCAACACATTGTATAATTAAAACTTTATTCCGCTGTTTCGTTCAGTTTATTTGCGATGTCAACGCCACTTCGTCTCCCGAGAATTAAATGTAGCCAAAGACTGTATACTAAAGTACATAATAACATTAGTTATAAATATCTAGAGGATAGTTTCATAATCTCTGGCTATTAAGTGGTATGCGCATGGAGAAAACTATGAAAATGTAAGAAGTTTCGGAATAGTTAGGGTTGCTCCCGGCGCTCGTTTCTACAACGTTGTGAAGGAAAAAAGGTGCTTTTGTGCAGAAAGAACTTTCGCGATTAGTTCTGTAATATGTAACAGTAACTAGTCTACAAAGGCGATATTGGTCTGCCAGTAATAGAATCCTCAACTTTTATTTGCTGTTTCGGCAAATGAAATCGTCCCTGAATAATGATGTGAGTTTCTATCAGCCAAATAACAAAAACAACTCTTTAGCCCAGAAGTGTAGATGGACATTTTGAACTTTGACAGCCAAAGTGCAATGACACTCGATAATGAAATGAAACTGCAACGAAAAGCAACGAGTTTGGAGTACTCTTTCATAGAAGAGAGATGGATGCATTCAACAGATATAAAAACCGGTGTTATTCATTTATCTCCTGTACGGACGGTTTTAGTTTCCACCTAAAACTAAATTGTTTTTTTGATTGCGACCTGTCGCGTCTAAAATGACACAGCCGCGCATTTTGTTGTTTGTTTGTTATACCGAGTTACCGCTAAAAGCTTACCAGTTCCCGCTCTCAAACATTGCACAAATATGAGAGCTCTTTGTGTTACCGAAAATTTTAAAACTATCCATCGTTATTCTAGCACGATAGCGTATCGGATCGAAAGCCATACATCTTGATTCGAGTGGCGATCGTGAGTAAAAAGAAAAGTTTGTACGTAGTCTACGTAGCAATAAATAATACCGCGGGGTGTCGGCTGCAATACATAAATTGGAAAGACTTTTGACAGCAGATCGGATAAGGCTGGGGTGGTCTCCGAGGGGGCGCTCTGGCGTTTTTATCGCGATTATAATCGGCTTTGGCCAGCGAGGGAGATACTCGGAATAGTGACAACGTCCTGCATTGTGCTGCATTTCTATCATATTTCGGTATTTTCCGATAGCGATTTGCTCAGTTTTGTATGCGGGGCGCTCGTCGGCTTCCAACAGATTGTCATTTTTATAAAGATTTTTCCCGGAACACGTCTCTGTGTTGTGACAAACGAAAGTCTTACAGCGAATGAACACACGTGTTTGTACAAACACATTTATTTCTTTGTTTCCTGAGTTTTCGTATTGTAGCATTCTTTGTGACGATTTGAACGGTAGACAAAGTTATTTTGTGGTAAATTTAACTACAGATTGAAATTCTTTGTGCTTTTCTCCGTTATTTTAATAAAGTTACAATACCAACAATACGAATTGTTATAACTAACGAACTAACATGGTATAAGCCGAATGATCAAGCAAGCAAAGCCTCGACTTACGTGTACAATGGCTCAGCAAATATTGCTCAAAATAGAATGACTGACAGGTCTTTTGTCATGCCAAATTCACCGGCCTGCCGTCTTAGCGCGTTTATTATAATATCAAGCGAAGCTACCGTTTGACTCATCACTTTTTTAATAAGTTCGCAGCGCTGAGGTTATTTAGAAATTAATTGCAATACTTTTACGCTGTGACAAGTGATTCAGCTGTTTTTTTTTTAACTTTTTTAATAATAAACTTTAAGAAACAAGTTTTTTAAGGCATGTTGTACTTAGTATACGAGATGAAAGCAGGATTCGATACTTCCAAGCATAAAATTCCATTTTAGGCATCATCCAACTCAGCGGTTATTTCCAAAATCTTTCGTTTGAACGACACCGAATCACTCTTAACTCAATAGAATATTTCATTGTAATGAACAATAAATCAGCTCAATGATCACCGATTCGCACTCAATACAAATCAAGAAAACGTTGGGTAACGCTGAATCACGCATCAATTACCGACCGGTAACGTTCCGGCCGGATCGCATGAATCCGATAGGCGCCAACAATATCGCCGGATTATTTGCAAATTGAATCAATTTGGCGAACACGGCTACGCTTTTAGTGTTACGCTATTTAATATGTAGCTCTTTCAACTTTGTTTACAAAACATCATCAGAGGTGTGATAATGATACACACGGGTGTGTTGGTCGGACAATTTGTTTCGCGTTTGGAACTAACTTTTAACGGACTGCCGTGATTTTTGGCGCTGTAAATGAAACTTTATTGTACGTTCAGTATTTCGAAAACATAACCTTGTGTCGAGTTACCCAGTACATTTAAAACAGTAGTATTCTGTTCCATTCGGTTAAACTTAGCCGATTACAACATAATTGGGAAAATCTTGGCACATGCTTATGATTACCTGTTATCGTTTTCCTTTCAAAATCTTTCGGGACAACAAAACAACCAACTCACACTCTTTAACACCAAAATTAATTTCAAACTTAACAAACCTCTCTCAAACTCGACGTTAATCATAATCAATGTTTGACATATATGTCGTCGATGTGTGAGTTGAGGTGGCTTCAGGCTTATATAAAGTTTGACAAGTTTGCTTGAGAAGAGTTTTGATCAAGCATGCTTGAAGGCCTGTAGTATTTTTGTCTTGTTTTTGACGAATCAAAACTGACAGTAATTGGATTTCTTGAAATATATCAGAGGCATTATCATGAGTTTTCAGTTATTCTGACGTAAACTGAAAATTTGACATTTTCAAATGGCAAATTTAAAAAAAAAATAGTTCCTTCTTCGCACACCAGAGGCGTTGTTTCATTTTTCCATACAAGAAACGCTGTAAATACTGGAAAGACGCTGTAAAGTAAAAATAGTGAAAACTCGTGATAATGGTACTGATGGTAAGAGAGATAATATGATTTTGGAATCTTATAACGTTAATAAAGTTTACGGGCAAATTACGTGTGGGCAGAGTAAAGCCATGTTTGTGCGTTGTTTGCATCCGGTTTGTAAGGATGTGGGTAGACTAGACGCGGTTTTGAAATACGGAATTAGCAAAACATGTTACGGTAGTTTTCAACGATGTAAGTACTGTTCTCTTCAATAAATACAAAACAAACCTATCTGATTGTATTAAAGAGGTGCTTAAAAAGGTGATTGTTTGTTTTCAGGTCTAACAAGAGAATCTTATCGCGACGACGCCGTTATGTTCAAGTGAAACTGCCAAAAAATGTTCGTGTTGTGAAATGTACAATTACAGAGCACTAAGTGCCATCAAGTAATATATGCAGTTACAATAATAGTGGATGAACAAGAAGGATTGGTGACATGTAAATGCCAACAGCATAATAAAAAACATGGAGTAACATTTTTTGATGTGGTTCATCGTCACAGTGAAGAGCTCCTACGTCTGTTTTTTTAATAATTTAATTTTGACTTATTTATAGATCATAATAGAATCCGCCACATGCAACACATCAGCTACCTAATCGTTCAACCACTGCGCCAACATGTCTTCAATACTTCTTCAAACGCACCCTCAAGTTTCTCCAATGGGAACGCAGCCTTACGGCCCGATATCCTCAACTATGGCCGCCGTGTTGTGCAAACGGCCGCAAAGTTTTGCAATTGATCTAACAAAATTACTTCGCGGCGTCCTTCACTTGTGTGAAGCGCCCTTTAACGATATCGAGTTTGAAGCAGACTCTTCACTGTTATCGAACTACACTTTCGGATATATGAGACCTCTTTTTCAGCGAAAAGAACTGAATTAGGTCATGATTCATCGGTGATTGTTTTTTTCTGTTAGCTATTAAAGATTTTTATCCCATTACTACCACATGTCAGGAAAGGAAATAAATTAAAAAAAAATCAAAACAATAGTTACAAAATCAGCATTGTGTTCAGTAATACCCAATAGCTTTCACATTTGATTGGCTTTCTATGTGGGTTAACAGTGAGAGACTGTATTTTCAATGGGGGTATTAACAATAAAGAAAAGAAACATTATTATTCTATTATGTATTTATTTAAACCATGTTGTAATCTAATCAAATCACATGCTGCTTATATGCATTAATTTAACATTCCAATCAAATTGGAATTTATAAAAGAACATAGGTAGTTTTAAAATGCCAAATTCTCCGATCTTCAAATAACTCTCTCCACATTGTATCTAAGACTGGCAATTTGTTTTGTTTGTTTACTTCTGCCTTCGATAATTTCATTCAAGTACCATCCACTGCTATTGGTGAATCTGTAATAACAAAACAATGATAAGCATTAAACAAAAAAAAAGAAAACGGAATGTTGTGAGTTTAACAAAAAGAGGCCTCGGTGATTGGCAGATTAGTTATCATGATATTTAATGTAAGATTACCTTCAATGCAAGATGATGCGGGATTGTAATTATCTGTAGGATCTTCTTTCTCTTCTGTTTTTGACTTTTTCGCTTTTTATTTGCAATAAAACGAGATTCATCAGAAGGTGATTCCTGGCAATTAGAATATCGAAGACGGCTTCAATCGGTTTCTTTTTTTGATCGCATGAATAGTTTTCTATATCATTTTCCAACTGAAACAAAGTATAAGTACATATAAGCAACTGAATAACCTCAATGTTTCAAAAATAAAATACTCTTCTGTTTTACAGTGACAACTTATTATAGTAAGTAATATGTAAGGGTAAGTTACTAGGTACTTACATCGAAGTGATATTCACAAAAATGCAAACGAGTTCGAGACAGTAACATTGGATCCCTTCTCGCAAGTTTTGTGCAACTTTCTCTCCAGTTTACACTTGAATCTACAACTTGAAACTACAAAATAGTATTCTTGCATTATGGAACAGCACACCAATGATGAGGATATTATCACAGACTACTAAGAGATACTACGTATGATATTATCTCATTTTAAAATCAAAATTAAACTCTACTTGTAGCAAAACACTACATAAATTACACCAGCGTTGCCAGTATGATTTCCCAAAAAGGTACGGTTGGCTTTCTGAAAAGGTACGGTTTTTAACTTCAAGGTACGGTTGGGTCAGGATACTTCTGCAAGAACTAGCTTCTTCGAGTTGACTGTCTGTGATCATAAGTTCGAAAACAAGCGATATGAAATCGAATATACAGGGACATGGTGAAGTAAAATTATTACCGATTGCCAATATTGAACAAATTCATTTGTAAATCAATTTATAGAATGAACTCGAAGAAAAAAAAACTGATCTAGTACTTGCAGAAGAATTCCGACCCGTACGGTTGCGCTAGAATTTTGAAAAATGCTATAGTCAACTCATATTCTACAGAAAAAAAGAGTGTTTCTCAAAAAAAAACTTGAGAGGTACAATGGAACGAAGTTACTGTATACACTCAACAAAAATAATCGTTCGACTCCACTCCACTTCACTAATTCCACTCCACTCCACTCTTTGAGCTCTAGCACCCTTTCGCAAAGCGCGATAAGGAACTTCGTTCCAAAAAAAAATGATATTTAATGTAAGGAACTAAGAAATTCCATTTAAGTAATTTGTGCCCATGATTTTAGTTCAAATGTGTCAGAAAGTTGAAAAAGTACGAGTCTCATTATTTTCTGTTAGCCTATTAGTTGTTTTTATACCTTTGTAGCAAAAATAAATCACAATTATAGACGTACGAAAAAGGTTGCCATCTAAAAATATTCGATGGCCTTTTTGCGGGCCATCTATTTCGTTTGGAGTTGGGCCAAACACCCACCACTAAAGCCAGGATATAGTAATAAATGGGTATAGGAAAAATAAAATTGGAATCTTATAACTTTTTTTATACGGTAACGCCATGTTTGTGCATCTTTGCATAGCGTTTTGGGCAGAGTCAGAAATTTATAGGTAATTCCGTGTTTGAAACAAGTCATAGAACGATATTTTTACTGTAGGCTCTGGCTGTGTTCGAGCGATTGACTGCCATTACAGCGGGTTCGGGTTTAGCTAACAAGATTCCGCACGGAACAAATATTTTTAAGATCTACCAGTAGTAAATACTGGGTGTTTGCGTATGTGAGTTTATCAATGTTTTTGGCCAAAAACACGGACACAGGAACAATTCTTATTTTTACCGGTTTTTTTTTTCATGCAACTTAATTTCTATTAGTCAATCATAAATAATCACATAAATCACTTTCCTTAAAAAGCGTCATATCTGTGTTGAATAACCATAAATAAAAATAACTAATATTCATACCACATTTAAACTAGATATACGTTTTGCATTCATCTAACAAAGTTGAACGTATTTAATGGAAATGCACGACGCGTAGCAAATTGCTACAGCGTAGGACGGCGAAAAGAACTGAATAGGTCATGATTCATCGGTGATTGTTTTTTTCTGTTGCGATTAGGTCAATCTATATACATATTATTTTATACAACGTGAACGTCAAATGCGCAAAACACTAAATGACAAAATAAAAATTGTTTTCATAAATATGGTGAAGTTGATCGCCCATCAGATGAAAAATCGTTTTTTTTGTGAATTTCCAAAAATCTTGGAATAAACATTGTTCAGTAACATGGGCTGAGTTACCCCACGAGAGGTTTAAGGTTAAGGTTAAGGTAAAGCAGAAGAGTTTGATTGGTTGAACGTGCATATCTCAAAAACCACTGGTTCGAATTGAAAATTTATTTTTGTGTTGGATAGTCCAATTATAGAAGATTAAGCTATAGGCTAGAAAATATCACGCTAAGGCCAATAGGAGCTGAGCAACGGGGGTGAAACAAGGGAGAGCGGCTAGTAGTAACATTTTTTTCAGTACTTAAAGATAGCGGATATAGACTTTTTTTATATTGCATTGGTTAGAATAAACATTCGATTAAACCTTACATTAGATTTAAAAATATGTGGTTTTTGGTGTTACTGAGGATAAGTTAGCATTAATTTTATTTAATCTTTTTTACTACCTATTATAAAAAATGAGAAAGATTTTGTGGATGGACTGTTTCTTTTTGGCAAATTAACTAATTAACAGATCTGTACATATGAAAGGTACACAGATAGTTTATAATCTGGATTAACAAAATAAGCTTACTTTTTATCTCGGTATGATTATTCTTTGAGATAATTACGGGAATTTTGAGAGCATAAAGCTAGCAAAGATATGTAGGATGGCTGGTAAACAGTTATTTAGTTTAAGAGTTCGATATTCAACAAAATGCTCAGTATTTTGATAACCCAGTTATTCTAAAATGATACAATATCTACTAAAACAATCTCGTTCATGATTTCACTCACTAATTAACACAGTTTCTAAGTCTCATGACAAGAACTAAAGCATTCCCTAATGAACAATCGCTTACAGTAATTAATTCTAAGAAATTCTTACTTCTAAGAAGTCCTTGATGTCCTTATTCACTATTAGAAGTAAACCGGCTATAATAGCCTATGTTGCCCTCATTATAACCTTGTTTATGAGCCACATTTTTTACGTGGGGTTGCCATCTAAAAATATTCGCTGGCCTAGTTTTGGAGGCCATCTATTTCGCGGAGTTGGGACACTAACACCCACCACTAAAGCCTGTAAGCCAGGATAGTAACACAATAAATGCGTATAGAAAAATTAAACTGGAATATTACTTTTTTTTTATATGGCAACTCTGTTTGTGCAGCTTTATAGCATTTTTCAGAAAAGCATAGTCATGTTTGAGAGCATCATAGAACGATATTTTTACTGTAGGCTCTGGCTGTGTTCGAGCGATTGACTTCCGCGCAGCGGGTCCCGGGTTCGATTTCGCATGGAAGAAATATTTTAAGATCTACCAGTAGTTGTTCGGGGTGTTTCCGTATGTGAGTTTAATTTTTTTTAAACACACGGACACAGGATAAATTCTTATTTCTTACCGGCAACGGATTATAGAAAATATTTATTTTCTCTCTTGCACCTTTTACTATCTAGTCAACCTGAATGTATCTATAAATCTAGGACATAATAATCACTTTCCTATAAAACTATGCGTAATATCTCTGTCACATAACCATAAATAAAAAGTAACTAAATTATACCACATTTAAACTAGGTATATACGAGTTTATTCATCAACAAAGTTGAACGTATTTAATGGATATGCACGACGCGTAGCAAATTGCTACAGCGTAGGCGGCGTAGCAATGACATCATCGCGACAGCTACGGCGTAGCAATCGTAAAGTCATTTATTTTGAATGAATCATTCAACACACTAACTCTTCAGTTGGTGTATCTAATAAATTATTGATATAGAATAATTTTATTACAATACATACTTTCATTCTACCAAAGTGACATTTCTAGACCCCCGTTCAAAAACAGTAACAGTTCAACAACAGTTTATTGTGTAAAAAAAACCATTAACATTCAATCATTCATTCCATTCACTCATTTTACTCCCGCTGATTACTTCAATCGCGATCAACTGACCATGTTGCCAGTTAAAAATTTAATTCAATTAGGGAATTGTGTTAACTCTAAAATCACAATGAAATATTTGAGAGTAGACTTTTAAATGTTCTGTGGAATATGTTTTCGTGTTGTTTTTACAATGTTGGCAGTTTTATTGTTGTGTGTGCACACAGTTTATTTGTGCGTGCACAGTTTTGTAACTAAGTTGTATTGTGCATAGCTTTCATGATAGTGTTTTGGTTAGCCAGTGTCCTGTGATTTGGTTTTAGTAGTAACTTGCTTATATATCTCTCTTTCAAAGCGCTGAAAACTATCCACGGGAACGTCACACACGATATAAAGATCCCTATATCTTAACCCAATTCCCGCGAAACGATCCGATCGCTGGAACGGATCGCGCTCTATTTTGACATTTTTGTGAATAAATTACAATTAACAGTGGCTTCGTACCGATCTAAAAGTGCAGGTGAAGTTGCTCAAAGGACATGAGGCACAGATAAACTGTCGATGAGAATTTGTTTAAACAAACGAATGTTTGCCGCCGTAACTTGTATACATTTTGTATGGAAAAAATACGGTCGTGTAAATTAAATGTGTGTTTTACACGAAGGCACTGTTGGCGCAGTGGCTAAGCGAAGGGCTGTTGTACTGTGTATCGTGTGTTCGATTCCCTAGAAGAATAAATAAATTGTGCTTCAAAATAAGTTCAATCAAGCTACACAAACCAGTTAATCTTAGCCTCTCTTTACTGGGTATGTTCGTACAGTAAACGATCAACTTATACTAGTTTTGTATGGCTTGATGTGAAGCTCTGTGTACACAAGGTTACACATCAAGCCATACATAACCAGTTTATCGTGGTCTCGCTTTGTATTATCATTCAGAGCATACAAAGATTAGCTTATACTGGATTTTATAGCATGATACTGGCTGTTTGTATAATGTGAGTTTAAAAGTTCATAAAAACGATAGATACAGTGATGAGTGCGCTAGGTTGGTGAATAATTTATTAATAACTTCTGTATTTGATCATATCTTTTTCAAACAGCACGTATGTTCAAGTTTGATACGTGTCTACGTTACAAATTTAATGTAAGCTCAATCTTTCTAAAGAATATTTGCACTGAAATATTACCAAAAACAGACTTTTATACGAGCTCTACTCTGCAAAAGATTTTCAAAGGCTAACACCCATATTTGCACAAACACCATGCATTCATATAAGATCAAAGAAAGCCATTAGGAAGTGGGATATAACCTTTGCAAATAATCCAAAACGTATACACATCTACCGCCATTCAGACTTCAAATACACTCATAACTGTCAAAATATTTACAATCGTTAATAGAGACGTTGTACAGGTTGCTTAGAAGGGGTGTATTCAGCAACAAAAACATAGAGAACTTTGCTTACACTAGTAAAATAGCCAAATGAACGTTTCAATTAGAAAATGCATCAAAATAAACCGCCCGCCGTGCTTCCCGGGCCTAGTCCGAGGGGATCCACCCCAAAGAAAAGGTCGACGACCCCTCACCCGACTCGCACTCATGTTACGTTCATTAGAAATTCTTCCAGCCATCCCTCTTACACTCACCCTTACAACATATACCCATCTTGCTCCAACAATAAATAAATAAGGCCGAAAATTCATGTGTTTTCCCGAGTAAGTGCAACGTGATATTATTTTCGACAAATGAATTGAAAGTATAATATTAATATACAATATCAATGTATCTCGTAATTGCTGTAGGCGTTATCGAAACCGGAGTATAATATAGAAATTACCGTAGTCCTTGATAATACCGTAATTACCAACGTTAATGTGTTTTATTCCCCCATTTTGTTATTGCTTTAATAAACCCAATTTGCCGAAGAGTATTCGGTTGGACTCCGATGGCCAGTTATTATAGCAACTTACAGTTAATCTAAATATTTTCTACATTACCGTGGAAATAATATACATAACTGGCTGAATGAAGTAATTAGGTATTATAGTATTTTAAGCATTAATTTCCTACAACCTAATATAACAGCCTAAAAAATTAAGGTAGCATTTATAAAGGTTTTTGTTTTAGTTTATTATAAGTGTTCATTACCTAATTTTCTCGCCGCAATTACCATATAATTACCATTAGTTTACGTACCTAACTGTGACCGTAAACAGCCCTGTCAAAAACTTTAACTAGCGATGGGAAATAAACTAGTTTTAGACTCCAATTTCATTAGACTAGACTTCTAAATAAGTTCGTTTATTTAATGAGAATAGTAACAATGCAGTTGCAGAATTATAAAGTAAGTATTTCGAAATAGAATAAGTAATGAGTGGAGTTTGATAATTTACTAACCACGCAAATAGTCACCAGCAATATTATTTGATGTTTTTTTTAGTATAAACTTTTTGAGTTTTCATAATGTTCTATTTTGGAAGTCACACTATTCCGAAATACGTCTTATTTCAAAGTAGAAACGTACGGTTGATTCCCTTTACGTCGAGTCCCGTTACGTCGAGCCGAAAACCTTGTCTCGCTTCTATTACCCCTATGTCGAGCTTAGTTGATTTACCACGCTTCTATTACCTTTACGTCGAGTTTAAATAATATATCATATTTTAGAAGTACAGTCACGTCAAATAAGGTACCCCGACAAGGATAGTTTAGTTTTAAGGATATTATTATGAATTTCAATGATAGGTCCTGTGGACTTTGATCCAAGAGCGAGCGAAGCGAGCTCGGGACTCGTGGGCACCCCGACACGGACAGGTTAGGTTCGAAGGGGATGGCGGGGTCTGAAAGACCCCGCCATCCCCTTCGTGTTAGGTTACTTTAAACCATGTAAGCAGAAATAGAAGCCCCGCGAAGCGGGGCTTCGTTGAACTTCCTTTTTAGGTAATCTTCATCTATACTTGTTTTAACATGTTTTTATGCCATTGGCTTTTAATTTACATCCCTGACTGTACTTGTTCACCAAACTCGACGTAAAGGTAATAGAAAGCGTAAAATATCAATACTTTGGAGAACAATAGACTTTCAGACTCGACGTAACGGGACTCGACGTAAAGGGAATATATCAAACGTACCTATTGAAAGAATCACACAAATCGGACTAGAAACCTCGGAGTAATCGGTGCACATACATAAAAAAATACCTATCGACCGAATTGAGAACCTCCTCCTTTTTTTGAAGTCGGTCAAAGTAAATTGCGTTTGAATGTTGTTAAGTGTTTGAATTTTATTGCTTGAGACTGTACATCTGTAATAAAATGTATGAAATATTGACTACTCATACAATAACAAGTAAGTCAACATGAAGTGCCTCCACTGCTAGACAAAATGGCTCAGATCAGTCTAGCCGGCAGTATAAACCAGATTTTGTAGTACTCCTAGGTAATACACTGACAATCTGACCAGTCAGAGCTGCAGTTAACTCGTAAAACGAACTAAACGGCCTAACAAAGCAACATTGAACCATTTTCCCATAGATAAACATACCAAATATTTTACGGCCTATTTTACACCTTTGTTTACGGTTATGGACATCAGTTAATGTATCGATATAATGCTTTGTCGATATTAATACCCAGGCCTATATCGATATTTATGTGGAGCTTGATTTAGGCCCACTACAAAATGGAGTGGGAAATTATTTTCGTATGTGAAAATTATTTTATTTTATTTTTATCGTAACTGACCGGGCTTAGGAAGGTTACATTTTTTTGCATGGTAAAATCATCAAATGCGTCGTCCCACCCAGGGCAGGGCGGGAAGGACGGTCAGACTCGTACTGACTAAAATCCACGGTATACTTCAATAGTCCTTTAAGTTCCGGGGTCACGGTAATTCATTAGTCCCGCGACCGCGGCAGGGCTCCGGATGTGGGCCTGTGTGCTACTTATTGCACGTTAACAGCTTGTGCAGCGTACTGCGCCACTGCTCGGCGTACATGTTCGCGGACGACCTGTGCGTGCTGCGCGCCGGCACCGACCTCGCGGACACTTGTCGACTCGTACAACAGGACGTAGACTCGGTGGTAAAGTGGTCTCATGATAACGGTATCGTACTCAATGGAGATAAAACTAAGCTGTTGATGAGACATTCCCCATATATACATGTAACTAGAATATGCCCTCCCATTTTTACCCATAGCTATGAGTGTATGCATAACAATAATTCAAAATGTAAATGTAAACCAATAGAACAAGTAGAAAGTGTCACATATCTAGGAATGAAAGTAGATGAAAGTTTTTCATGGTCTTCACACATTGATTACATCTGTGATAAGCTACGAATATTGTTAAGTAAATTTTACCATTTAAGTTTTAAAGTTCCGTCCAGCACCTTAAAATGTTTATATATGTCTTTAGTAGACTCTATACTGAGTTACTGTCTCGATTGTTATGGTTTGACCTTTAAAAGTAATATACAGAAGCTAGAAGCAATTCAAATTAGATTTTTAAAATTATTAGTAAACAAGAAAACCAAAAACAGTTGTAAAGGAGATTATTATAAGTTATTCAAAATCTGTAAAATTCTACCAGTTAGCCTTAAACATAAATATATCCTATTGGTCAATAGCCATGACAGTCGAGACAGTCTCATTGGTTTATAGTGGGTATACAACCAGGTCGATGACAGCAGGTAAATATGATGTACCTAGGGTTTGCAACTACTATGGTGATAGAACATTAAGAAAACGCTTTCCCTATCTACTAAATACTTTGCCTGTTGTCATCAGACAACAAGACAATAAACAAAAATTTGCACGCCTGCTTAAGAGACATTTATTGGATACATTATAAAAATGTTGGTAATAATATTGCTATAATATTTTTAATGTGATTATTATTATTGTAACAGAGACTCACTGATCTCACAGTTAAACTGCGTAAGCAGTTTTGTGGGGCTATGTATCTATTTTTTGTATTTTATTGAAGAAGAAATAAAGAGTTCATTCATTCATTTGGCCCTCTATAGAGGGGCCCCGTCATAATGCTGACACTCTTTAGGAAGGTTACATGGGATTATTTATTAGATACTTTATTAATCGATTCGCTTTTTTCATGAATGTTGAGTATTCGAGAACCTGACCTGAATTCTAATTGCTCTGATTTCGGAATGAGGGCAATAAACTAAGGGGAAAATGTTCCATACTTATTAAGTGATTTTTTTATGTCCTTTGATAAATTCATTCACTGTGACAGTAATAGTACTCGCTTCCACTTGATAAATTTAATATTACTAATCCTTTTCCTACCATCAATAATATTCAAAGAACAAAGAAAAATAAAAGTGAAATAAATAATACTCAAAAAAACATTTGTGTCTTCCTTTGTAGATTTTATCGTGACCGTGGAACTTAAATGACTATTGAAGGACACCGTGGATTTTAGTCAGTACGAGTTTGACAGTCCCTCCTGCCCTGCCGGGGTGGGAGGACTCATTTGATGATTCTACCACGTTAAAACTAACAGGATATTTTAAAACGGCAAACGGCTTTATACAATGCAATTTTCCGTTATATTTAATACCCTATTATTCTTTTCTGATATAGGTATACTAAGTTTGTATTCTCTAATTTTCTTAGGAACACTAACCTTAGACCTACAGCTACCAGTCCGTTCAAATTACGCCAGTGCTCTCCCCATCTACTCTCCCACTAGACTAGCGCTACCAAATCTAAACGCACCCCAAGCCGTACACGGCGGTTATAAGACTGAGTCTGACTTGCGTCCGTAGCAAGAGAAGCGGAAAATTAAAGCCAGACGATCGTCGCTGACCCGCACGCGGCGACACGACTTTCTTGCATTGTAACGGGATTGATAGCGATTTCCTTGCGGAATAATGTGCTTCAGATACGACTTTCTTGCCGTAATAATGTTTTGAGTTGAGGATTTTGACATAGTTATTAACAGATTTTGCTTTTAGTAGAAATTGGTTCACTTAATTGAATTGATTTTTAGTGTGTAGAGTTACGAACAATAAAAACTATCCACTTAACTGAATTCAAACCCGATATTTTGGTTTTTACTTTGAAATAACACGTATTTCGTAATACCATGACTTCCAAAATAGAAAGTTCTTGAAAACACAAAAGGATTGGAGAATATGGTTGGAGAATATTGCTTTTGAATTCTGTCAAGAAATAAATGTAAATTTTAATTGCAAGTGACTGTATTATTTACATCATCCTGGTTTTGAAACACTTCATACATTGTGACCCAATCATGAGAAAAATCGAATCAAGACATCCCAACATACGAAGTGTTTTGAAAATACTTGTGCGCACAACAGAATGCAACTCCCTGCCCGAATCTGCTTATCCTGATAGCTACAACTATATGGGCTTTAAGTCAAGTCTGAATAGATATCTTCTAGGTAAGCTTGTTCACCATTGACCACATCATTGCTTACTTTCAGGCGAGATAGTGGTTAAACGGGAACCTATCGAGAATGAAAGACAAAACACTCGTTACAAAGATTTTCTTAGGAAAGAAAAATTCAATCCGCTTGCAGGATTCGAACCTGGTGCCTTCGGATTCAGTACATCCGACGTTCATTTCCAACCAAGGCAACGAAGATCTTACTTGCCGCGGTGAATTCTTCCATCCATATCTAACGTCTCAGGTGACGTTACTCGTTATAAGTCCATATTTCGCAGTTTCTACCAGTAAAGCGAGGGGCCATTGCTCAAAGTTTTCGGCACACCGACTTCTCATTCGTGTCAATAAGCGACACTCTTATACGATTAAGGGCGCCTAACCAGAAAGTTGGCAACGTCGCTAATAGCTGTCAAATATTTACAAGTATTAATTAATTTCGCAATGTTACTGTATGGATATAAGTAATATGGCTCTGTAGTGCACTATAAAAATGATAAAGGAATGCAATTAGAACACTGAATTTGATGTTGTATCCGTTTCAGGCATGTGTCCAAATGCTTTTTTTACGTCCATAACTATGTATTCGGTGTTACGATTTTGACTGTTGTATTCCCTAATTATTTTTTTTGTGCTCTACAGAGCCACATTTCTTATTTTGCTACAGTTTTGTAAAATTAATGAAATCTTGTAAATATTTGACAGCCATTTGAGACGTTATCAACTTTCAGAATAAGCGCTCTTAAAGCATGCCAAGCCTTTGTTCAAAGTCTTCTGTACTCAACTAACTGGCACAAATGCATTGATTAATTAGAATGCAGCTAAATAGATTACTCCAATTACCATATCGCAGGGGTATTAAATAATGTATGGAATTAAGTGCACTACTTTCTGTTGGACTTAATTAACCCAGTTCTAATTAAAAGTTTGTTTACGCTTAGGAGTATAAAATACCAACATTTAGCCGCATCTGGTTGGAGACCAACATAGTTGGGAAAGGCTTAGTTTGGGACCAACTAAATCGTCGGACGGTAGTTTGTCGACTTTATTTTTGTACTAGCTTGTGTCTGTGTTTTTGCTCGCGTGGCAAATACAAATTATCCTACTGGAATTATAATATCAGGATAAAATTCAATTATTGTGGATCATAGGTTCATAAGATGTTATGTTGGGTACAGGTAAAATCTGCTATGTCCCGCCGTTTAGGCATACAAAATTCATAATTGATAATCTATCAAATTGTCATGCAATACAAATTAAGATTTAATTGATATTATTATAATGTCAGATTAAAAAGCGTAATAGAATTAGTAAAAAAATAATATTTAAAATTCTGAATTAAAAAAATATATATATACAGGGTGGAATTTTGTAATGCCACCTGGAGGGAAAGTACTCTTAATACTGCAAATAGAAAATTTTACTCAAAGGAAACATTCCTTTATTTTTGAATAGAAAGAAAACTGCATTCAAAGATTTTCGAAAATTCTCTTCTTCCACACCCGGGAATAATACTTACTTGACTTATTGAATTTGTAACTTCAGATTTCCTGGTTTTCCTTTCATTTAATTAATCATGTTTATTAGAGAGAATTCAACATTGTAATTGACCCTAACGATCGATGCAATAAAAGTACAGGGTATAATTTTTTCAGATTTTAGCCGGTTCGATTCCCGGGTGTGGGAGAAGAGAATTTTCGAAAATCTTTGAATGCAGTTTGTTTTCTATTCAAAAATAAAGGAATGTTTCCTTTGAGTATTTTTCTATCTGCAGTATTAAGAGTACTTTCCCTCCAGGTGGCATTACAAAATTCCACCCTGTATATATAAAAAACATTAAACAATTACACAATGTCACTTCTTAGTTTACTAGTATCTACAATAGTTTGTTGTAATAAACCGGCTGTTTCAGCGTCTTGTCATTTAAAAATTCTGTGACTGAGTAGTAGGAATGTTTACTTTGGGTTAATCCATATTATACAAAAAACATTTATGGTTAATAAACTTTTTAGAAATGCCTCTAAAACGTTTCTCTACTTATTCTAAGACGCCATCTGTTTCTCATAGAGAAAGCACATCTTCTAATCTGATCTATGACTGGCCTGTTGGTCTAGTGGTTAGTGACCCTGACTACTATGCCGGAGGTCGTGGGTTCGATTCCCACCCAGGACAAATGTTTGTGTGATGAGCACGATCATTTGTTCTGTGTCTGGGTGTAATTTATCAATAATATGTATGTATTTAGAAATAGGTATATAAGTATGTTTATCGGTTGTCTAGTACCCACAACACAAGCTCTGCTTAGCTTGGGACTAGATGGCCTTGTGTGATGGTTGTGGAATATTATATTATGTTATATTTAATCTTATACCTTAATATCTATTCCTTAACGCCCCATTTCCAAAAATATTGTTTTCCAAACACGTTATTCTTCATCACAAACAAGCCAACCCAAGGCACCACAATGTCAGGGACACTTAAACCAGGTCATCCGGTTGCTAATGAGCACGCGACGAATCGCTCCCTAGCAACCAACAGGGAGATTTGAACGAAGAAAATATCAAGTAATAAGATACTTTAATACCTGTACTTACGAGTCAAAGAGTTTTACTGAGACTTGTGCACCCATGGTTACTTTCACAAAGGGTTTTTATAAAAAAAAAAGGTTGTGTGTTAAACTATATTGGGTTGTAACAAGGAAAATAGATTCGTTGAGTCGGAGATGTCTTTTGGTTTATGTCAACTCGATATTGGATAAAGTTGAGAATACAACCTTAAAAAACTCTTTTAATACTAACAAATAAATAGTAGCTAAGCATAATTTTGATCTTTGCTTCCGAGGTATTTTAAGGTTGCTTGTACAATGTACGCGGCGCATGTTACCCGCGCAAGTAAAGGTGCGGGTTACCCGCGCGAGCTACTCGATCAAGTTATCCGCGGGGTGCTTGTACACGGCGAATGCAACTCGCGCAAGTAAAGGTGCGGGTTTGTGGTTTACCCGCGCGAATAACATGCGCAAGCTACTTGATCAAGCTACCTGCGGGGTGCGTGTACAGGGCGCATGTAGCTTGAGCATGTTGAGGCACTTGCGCGGGTTACATTTGCCGTGTACAAGCACCCTTAATACCTATAATTAAAACTAGAAACAATTTTTCTGCTCATGAAAGGCTTACGTTCGAGGAATCACGTGCATGATTCACTAGTTATCCGTATCGTAACATATTATTTTTTTATCGAATAACCAAACAATATTAACAACTCAAAACGTATTACCAATTTACAGAACGATATTCCGATAATCGACTAACTATTCACAATGAAATATAAATTAACTGGATTAGTTATAACAATGTTAAAATGCACTACACTCAGTACACTCACATAGGCTATCATGATTACCCAAGAGATTATTGAAAATTGCATAGCATAAAGCTATTTCATATTTGGAAAATACTATTGAAATTAAATATAATATAAAATTAAGGTAGAACTAAGCGTGGAGCAAATGAAATAATTTTATTTATGAACATTCATAGTTTGGGATTAAATTGTTGAATATAATACATAAGTATAAATAAATTTTGAATATATGAATGTGAACCGTCTTAAAAGGCCAAAATCGTAAAATGGTCACTAAATTCATGCTTCCACATAAATCGTTTTGACAGTGTTTTCTTTACGGGAAATCGTAAAACGGTTCACAGTTATATTTCCTGTAGTTACAACACAGATAATTATAATAATAATCTTTGGTGATGTGAAGAAAACATATATCAATGGTCCAAAAAATATTATTTCCTCTCTTTCACAAAACAAAATCATTTATTTTAAGTAGGCCAGTTACAGGAACTTTTGAATTGTCAAAAGACAAAAGTAAAATAAAAGTTTATAAATAGTTACGATGCCATAGTCCCAGTCACAAGACATGTGAAAGTACTGTAGATGCCCATTCCAAAGCGTAGATCTCTATGGAGAAGAACGGGCAAGAAACTCCATGGACACTCTTTTTCAATCGCAAAAATTATAACAAAACCTTTGTTACATCTTTTTTACACCTTTGTTCTAGAGAGTATGACAATTATAAGCAACGAATGTCGGTCGAAGTCTATGTACAGATTTGAAATGCAATTCTGCTTGTTTTGCAATCATTTTAAAAGTATTATAAGAATTACTTAAAGTGGCCGTTTTAGACCCAGCAGTTGCAAGTGCGCCGTTGCAGTCACGCAGCTTTATAGCTGTGATATTTTAATTAATACTAATAGCCTTCACATAAATAATAAATCTTCAAAGTATATTCTCGCTTTCTCAATTAATTAGATACTAATATAAATTAAACAAAAAAAAAAAACAGAAAATCAGAAGAATTCACAGCCATTTGCCAATTTTCTTTCTTAATATTACTAGGTTGCCTACAATTTCCCACAATTAGTATTTATGTTCATCGAGCATGAGAAATAGTACTTGCTCACAATCACATGCATGTCGGTCACTACATTATTATGACTAGGCAACAATAATTAGATAATCGCGTATGAATTGATGTCGATCCAATGCATACTTAATGACTTCTTCGCTCGAATAGTCGCCTTTGAATAGTGTGGTATAATTTTCTTGTTACCATTTACTGCTTAATATGAAATGGATATCCTGTAATTATACTTTAATTAAGGTATTCTATATTAATTGTTGAAAATGTAAAATCGGTCTTTAAAATCGGTGGAATAGTTTTGAGTTCATCACCATAAACAGACATTTGAAAATCGTTTTTTTTTATTGGTCACATTGGACTTGTTCGATACGCCATGCGTCTATAGTCATTTCAACCGCGTAGCTAACATGTTTCACGCGAGTGTATGTGTGTGGACGCACCTTAAAAAAAGACGCATTCGGATTCTTTTGAATTGTAGATATTTTCTTCCTTGATTATCTGCATCGGACTCGCAATCTAATATTTATGCTATCCAGTATCTATGCAAAGGTTTCTCAAGAGCACTTTGCAGATGAACAAAAAGTTTTTACATGCATATTAAAGTTAATGGCAGTGATAACTAGTACTTTCTTTCTTCATTTGTAATAAGCTGAATTCTAAATACTTGTGTTTTAATAGGAAGTCCTTTGAGGAACGTTGTGTACCTGAAACAAAAAGATTTTTTTATTAATTTTTATAGTCACAGCGTAGATGTGAAAATATACAATTCTTATTCGACGATTCTTACAACAACAATTCTTATACGATATCGTTTTTACATAAATTATAACAGAACCGTGGTAGGAGTCAAAAGAAATATAATAAATAAATTATAAAAAGCAGCATCAACACTTATAACACAGTTTATCGAAAAAAATCAGCGGAAAAAAAGGAGAAACAATTTTTGTTTTGTCCGTCACAGCAAAAGTAGATTAATTTTCTGATTTCAAAATTCAACAACACAACTACTCAAGCACTGGCAAACTTCAATGTTGCTAGGCCTAAATATCCAAACGGAAAAAAATCGCGAGAACTTTTATCCTAGATTCAAAAACCGAGAGTCGAAGCACACAACATCGAAAAGGGAAGCCAGTTGAAGGGCTCAAACTCCCATATGAAACCGTTGAAATGAATAAAAAATAGCTCACACAAAGGGCGTGCGGGTCAAAAGAGATAGGTACCGCGGAGTGTAATAAAGTCTCTCTTTTCAGACAGACGGTTCAAATTAAAAAGTAATGTGGCTTTCGTCAATTGCAAAGGAGGATGTATTTGTGAAAACTTAGCGTTTGATATGAATACGCTTCATAACGTTTGAACGGGAAAAAGTATACGTCATTTTAGGATTGCGAAAACTTTTGTTTAGTTGCTTTATAGTGCTTCTAAGTGATGGTTAAGTATACAATTGGTTTTATAAATACTCTTATTACAGTGATTATGGGATCTTTTGGTGGTTATCCCAAATCAAGTTGATGGGGATTATTGGAATTATTTTTGGATTTTCCGCTTTTGTAGAAATAATAATAATATTCCACAACTATCACACAACACCATCCGGTCCCAAGCTAAGCAGAGCTTGTGTTATGGGTACTATAAAACTGATGAACATACGTATATATTTCTAAATACATAAATATTATAGATAAATTACACCCTGACACAACGAATGATTGTGCTCATCACACACACATTTGTCCTGGGTGGAAATTAACCCACAACCTCCGGCATTAGCAGTCAGGGCCACTAACCACTAGACCAACAGGCCATTTTTTGCGCAATGTACTGAAGAAACAACTATTATGTTCCTTTTAAATCATTTTCACGACTTCATCAAGTTTCAACGGCCTTGGCTCTTTTCTGATGGTCGCCTCTATTGATTTGGACTTACAGGAGTTGCAGGGTTTTAGGAATAGTGTGGTGCAATTGTCACAATTCAAAAAAGTTCTTCAAAAAAAAAAGAAACAAAAAGAAAGCAATGTATTCCAAACTTAAACGGCCGGTGCAAAAGTAAAGCTAGCAGATTAACTTAATTAAATAAAACTCTTTATAAAATATTACCAAAATAATTAGCTGAAAAGGTAAATCACCGTTAACTGCAGTTTTTAAAAATGTCTTCCAGTTACCGCGTTAAATAGAAGTGAATTATGGCTCGAATGTAGAAACAAATAAGAGGAAAGTTGGGCCCCGGACATTTTAAATACAAGCGTCGCCAGGAAATATGGGAATGAAAAACTTTCAAGGGTGTTCTTCAGCAGCTTAAAGTGTTTTAAAAGCAAACAAGTGTTTTCGGCTTTTCTTTTAAAATGGTACGTCTACATGTTTTGTACCAGTTTTATACTATCGGGAATATGTGATATTTTTGTCAGTGGTACTTGTGTTGGTCGCGGGATTTATTTCCTAACCGTGACCCCGAAACATACAGGGCTATTGAAGGACACCGTGGATTTTAGTCAGTACAAGTCTGACAGTCCCTCCCGCACTTTGCGAGGTGGGAGGACTCATTTGATGATTTTACCGAGCTAAAAAAAAAGTAGTTCTTGTGTTGATTCGTAATTGAGTTGTGCGTTTAAAACATTTAAAGAGATACAAATAATATGTTAAATATTAAAACACAGACAGATAAAAATATGTCAAAACAGCAATACAAATTTTGCTTGCGTGCGCGAATCGAACCTACAACACACACACAATCGATAAATCCACTGCGCTAACCGCGCTATGAATTGCCGAATAAACGACGAGACTGGTATTTCCCTAGCAACTTATCGAAAATGAAATACAATACTGGGATGAACGGTGTTATAAGTATTATCCTATAGTATATCCTAGTGTGACTATAAAATATCTCACAGTCAAATTTCATTAAGATCCGTTCAGCTGTTTTGACGTGATTGTGTTACAAGCATTCATCCATCCATCTAAACTTCCCCATTTCTAACTCCGAAACACCACTAAAACCAGAAGACCTTGAAGCCTCCTATACAATATTAACAAGCTAACATCTGGCGAATGTTCCAAAAAGTCATTAACATCAAAACGCGAGTCTCGCCAAACGCCATCGGTTATCAAGCTCAAGTTGTTTGCAAACTTCTCTCTCCCTTTGACAGCGGCTTTTCGTCTTCAGTCGGCAGATCTGATGTAATCCCACCTATATTTCTAAGTCCCTATAGCTCGCCTGAATTACCGTTATAATCGAGAATAGTTGGTGACTAACTTTCTACCGATACCTCGCCGTTAGGTCCATCACCATCTTCAAAGTTCATAAATGCTGACTGAGGACAGATAGGTACGCAATTTTACTCCGGTCACTGACTTTCGCAACTTGAGCGGAAAAACAAATAAATATTTACTCCAAACGCTTTCTTGTTTCCGATTTGTTGCTGAGTTAGCGCCTTTGATGTTCAAACGGACGAAAATTAAACTTATTATGGACCTCCGCAAAAGGGAGAACCTGAATTCTGGAACTACTCACACGGAGTTTGTTGATCGAATTAAGTCTGAACGTCCATCTAAAATTCTCGTTTAGAAATTCTACCATACCTACTCATTTTCAGAGATTAACTTAACACTTGAATAAGTAATTAGTCAAAGTAATTTATTACTTTGATCAATACTTAGAGAAAGGTTTTAATAATTAGCTATGTAAGCTTTGTAATATTTAACAATCAACAAAAGCCTTTATGATAACAACAAAAGGATCAAAATGCTTTGCGTTAGAAGATGTTAAAATAGCTGGTACAAAAGTTTTTCTTTTTAATAAATTTTCCCTCTTTTACAAGGTAGCCTGCATGTAACATAAACCTATTGAGCGACCGCAAAAGCAATTTATCCGAGCATTACTCCTCACAACAAGATCAAGTACCGGGGAACTTTATCAAAGATCTTTGTAAAGATTTCACCCTTAGTATTAAGTAGAACACCACAGCCTCCTTCAAACAGAAATAATGGGAATAGATAACGACAGAGCTGGGCCATTACCCAATTGGGTAAACGGGGATTCCTTTCTTTTGTCCGAGTTTATCTCGTTCGCTGAAATATGATCTGCGGACGGAACTCTGATTGTCGCAGGACCATTCAATTTGGAGAAAAACTCACTCGGCCTTCATTAAATAAAGGATATCGATATACTACGACCATCTACCATTGTTGACGACGCATAAATGCTACAACTCACAAGTGCCTCGAATATATCGGACGCGTTACGACCTCCAAAACTTGGTTTGTTCGATGACCTAAATAGAAAAATAAACTTATTACTTGGCCCAGACATTTATTGCCGGCTTGTATTGCTGTGTGTTACAACTTTTACATAAACACCGCGCGTGGGACATGACGCAAACAAGATACGAACTTCTTTATTAAAATTTATGAGTTCTATCAGACACCCAAAGTTTTTCAAGCCTACTTGTATTATGTATAGGAAAGTGGTTACCGTTTTGTTTCTTACTTTTCTGTGCATAAATAATGGTGTGGTTTTTTGTTGGGTACAAATGAATGAAACATTTTTGTTTCAAACTTTTCGCGGCGATTGAAATCCAGAATTTTACGCGCTCGCCTTTGTCCTTTTTGAAATACATGAAATACCGTACACTGTTGCACCTTTTTTTAGCCAAATGTGTGCAAATAATGGGGTGGTACGTTTTCAGGTTTTATTTTAACATTAAAACCGACTGGTCTCTGTTTTTTCACTTTACCACTACTAGTAATTGCTATTGTTGCAACATTTTGGAAACAGAGAATAATAAATACAGATAGGAACAGAGGAAGACATTATTCCCTGGAAAATGTTCACCGTTGTATTTCACTCAGTAGTTTTCCATCTCACGTAGCAGTTCAATCAATGCTATAAATACAAAACAGATCACCATTACAAAACAACACCATCTTTTCCCCTTACAATACCCATTCCTGAGCAATAGTAATACAAATACAAGTGTCGTGCGGATGCCTCACCGCGGTAACGGGCCTCCTAACATCTCGTCCCCCGTAAAGGAAAGTAGAGGAATTCCTGGGGAAGACTGAGGTGGCCTCACGAATGAAATTCCACTCCAAACTATGCGTAAATTGAGGCCTAATTGCAATTCCTACTGGGATCTAGGCCTCCATTGCAAGCCCGATGAATAGGACCATATGAGAGCGCCTGCAAATATCGACGAAGATATTGGTTTTTGGCGTGGTTTAATATATTTCTGTCGCTTTCGTTATTTGCTTTTCGGTGGTCTTTATTTTTCTAGGAGCTGTGTTGTTTTAGTGTGATATTTTGCTGGAAACGTCAGTCTGCGATATTATATTGAAACGCTTGATGCTAGTTTGCGTTTGTACATTTATTAAATGTGAAGTCAAATGAAAACTGCGAGTTCAAAACAAAATGTTTATCATTTTTAATCCTAACGCAATGATCAAATAAAGATATTCGTACTAGAGAAAAAAACGTTCGCACTCCATCTAAAAGTGGGATGAGAGTGCACCCGCCTGCCTACGTAGATCCTAACCAAATGAATGTTTAATAAGACCAGCTTCACGCGAAAATAGCCTTAAATAACTTTTCTTATCTTCACTAATAATACATTTATGCCATATCCATATTTTTTTAGCTCTCTACAAAAAGGTTTTCCCGTTTTCGGTATTTTTATTCAAACCTTGCTTTTACTTACAAATAAATAAACATTCATTCATAAACATTCATAAGATTATACTTGTGAAACTGTTAAATATTAGTCTAAATAGTTTAAAAATCTTGCCTTTTATTTTTCTTCTTATCGCAATTTTAATACTATGTTGGTTGAGGTCGGTTCCCAGTTTAATGGGATGCAGCAGTACCACATGAAGTGTTTCAAGCCACTGATTACATATTAACGACTGTTAAAGGTACAAATGAATGTCGAAACTGACGAATCGGCGCGGAAGAAACTCGGTAAAATAAGTACAATTTAAATACACAGATAATCTTCTTAGAAAGTACTTATAAAGTAATAATAATAATAATTAATAATAATGATCCTGACCGATTTCGGCCACAGCGACTTGGATCTTCCTATCTTCCTATCTTCCTTCCTACTTATAAAGTATCTAGTCTATGAAAAGTGAGCACCGTAAAACTTTCCCGTTTCGAAATTATTGAATCAAAGACGAAACATATAATATACGAAGTACTTTTCAAAAGTAAGATCAATAGAACATAATATATCAAAGAAAATATACTCATAAACCCGTTTCACGGACCCAAGTCTACATATAAATCTCACCGTTCGACTTAACACAATGAATCCAAGTATATTATATCCATATAATATACCCCTTTTATATATGTATACGTATAGGCAGTGCCCATCGCCGGAAGGTGGGCGTTATAATTTTCAGCATATCCGGCATTTACTGCGATTAATGTGCTGGGAAATACGGTTAAGGTGATACACAGTAACGACAATTGTTCCCGCTATACTACCTGGTTCTATTTTAAAGTCCGGTGTGATTATATGGTCGCGGGACCGTGAGTCGTGACCCTGGAACGTTATTATTATTTTTTATTATGTAGTTTACAGAGCAGCGGTGGCCCAGTGGTATCGGCCCCGACTTACGAGTTGTAGGTCATGGGTTCGAATCCAGCCAGGTGCATTACTTTGTGTAAATTATTTCATCACCACTACTCTCAAAACGGTGAAGGAAAACATCGGGAGGAAACCGGCAAAAATTCGAAGATAATATCTTCGAATTTTTGTCGGCCCAGTGCGGGTTGGTGGATGTCACATATTATGTGACATTCACCAACCCGCACTGGGCCTGCGTGGTGGATTATGGCCCAATCTCTCTCTCAGAGAGGAGGCCTGTGTCCCAGCAGTGGGAACATTTATAGGCTGATGATGATAGAGGGAGGCTATCAGGCTTTGATTATGTAATTTAAGTCGAGCAGCGGGAGTGAAACCGCGGTAAGTATCCTATAAAGCACTTATTCAAACAAAGTTATGTAGTTGGATGGTCAGATTCGAATAACCTTTAAGCTATTGTAAAATAGACAGCGTGGCGAACGCGAAGCGATGCGTTGTTTGAAGCCAGTCACATAGACTATCGGATCGCTTTCGCTTTTTTATGTGACTGGATTTAAACAATTCCAAACATTACTAATAAAAACGCTTCGTATGGCATTCGCTTCGTCTGTCTGTTTGACAATAGCTTTAAAGGTAAAAACTAAAAAACACTGATAAACATGTTTCTCAAGTTTTGCCACCGCACCACAACTTCCAACTTGCCTCGAACATAAAACTTAAGTAAAAGCATGCCTCTATTTACCTAACAACACAAACAACTGACAGGCAAGTAGCTAAGTACAGTCGTGAGCATCAAAATTGGCACACTGAGACCGAATATTTTTGAAGAAGGCCTTTTTCATAATATTTAGTTTTGAGTGAATATAGCCTTGCTTTTAATTTGGACTAGTAGTTCCTGACATTAGCGAGTTCAACCAAACAAGTCCTTCAGCTTCATAATATTACAAGGCGGATCTTGATGAAATTTAGCTCAGAGATAATAATATTTGGTCTACAATAACTCATAGCATACCGTTTATCCAGGTTATACGTTTCTGTGGGATAATTTACGAATGACTGACTGAATGACGTAATTATTTTAATCCTGTTTTTAAATTTAAATATTTATGTATCGCGTATTATTGTCATTGGGGCATGAGGTGCTAACCTATAATAAATTGTAATACTAACCGTAGCTATAAGAATTCTTGTTATGTATAATGTATCAGTATATACAATTGTTGGTTGGCCAGAAACAATAAATAAAAAATAAAAATAAAATAAAATGACACGCGAGTTAAGCTGCTATCAAGAGCTAATTTTAAATATGCTGCACTACTGCGCATGACTGTACATCATGGCTACCTAAAATTAAACGAACCCAAAGTAATTTCTTGAGCCGTCAGACGTCAGTTTGTGAATCAATGATGGATAAAGCGAATTAAAGGAAATTGCCTTCGGACGTCGCGTGTGCTTCTAATGAAAACAGTTCCTTGTAAAGTAAAGTATTCCTGAAACACACGATATTTTCAGCTCCTACGTTTACCGAGTAAAGTGCTCGATAATTTTAGAATGGACTTTGATGGTGTGTCAACAAAGTTGCAGTTGGTTTAACGATGTAGTTTTAGAAAGAGGATGTTTAGTTTTGTGCTTATAATATGTGTTTAGAATGTGTGTAGATTCCTACAAATATATGTAAATACTGCGTCTTAGGGTGCTTGTACGCGGCGCATGTAACCCGCGCAAGTAAAGGTGCGGGTTACCTGTGCGAGTAACATGCGCAAGTTCCTTGATTAAGTTACCCGCGGGGTGCTTATCAAACGATTGAATTATTTATTTATTTCTACCTATAAAATATCAGATAGGATCTGAATTGCAGAACCAAAATCATTGAAAATAACTAGAAACAGAATCTTATCACTGGATACTTTAATTTACTCAGTTTAAAACCAACGTAGACTGGAAAACAAAATAAAATAGAAAAATATTTCCGTCCTACTTTCTAGATTCTAAGAATAGTGGCGAGTTTCCGTGTGCACTGCACTAAGTGGGTATAAGGCGATTAATGAAAAGCCTGGCTTTTAATACTTGATCAAAGCGATCTAGTAAACAGAATACATAAGTAAACAGCATTGGAGTGGAACACTTAATAACGTCTTCGAGTTTTTTTTCTGTAATCGTTTTTTATGCATACCCTCTATCAGTAACAATTACTTCACAGTTTGTTACTTAGGTATTTATATTAGTCACTCTAGGGCAAGTTGTTTGATCGATAGTTAAAATAATTATTGTTAAAATCTCAAGTTTTATAACCAATACGTAAAAATTATAGAATCGCGTTTTGATAGCTAATAAAAAAATATGTCAATTGATTTATGACTTAGGTGGAGTCTACATCCAAATAAGTTATATATTCCAAGGACTAATCTAACATCATAACTTCAGACCATAAATAACATATTCAGTGATATAAATCAAAGTTAGTTCAAACACAAACAACTCGTTTCGTCAACACGTACAAACCATTGTTCACACAGAAATTGCTTTCTCATAATACGAAACTTCTTCAAACACAATATTACTAACATAACTTATTTAGTGAAAAAATATGAGATGTTTTGTGGAAGACTTTGAGATGAAGGCGAATAGAAGAAGAATACGCTAAAGGCTGGGCCCTATTCGGGGAGCTGAGTGGCTTCTTGAATCTCTGGTGGCCTACCATGGACTTATAAAGCGTGAGTCTTTAGACTGTGGGAAAGAGATGACGCTAGACGACTTGTATAACTCTGTCTCTTTCCCTCATCCTAAACTGGATCGCGTTAAGAGCTCGTGGTAGAGCCTCTGGTGGCTTATTGGGAACGAGAACGAGATGGCACTAGACAATTTGTATAGATCTGTCTCTCTCCCACAGCCTAACTACCCATGCTTTAAGACGCAGATGATGGTAGGCCACATGATCCCACAATCCCGCAAGACCAGGTTTTATGACCAGTGCACCATAAGCGCAATAATGTACAGAGTCGAAACGTATATTGTGCCTTATTCCGGTGAGTGAAAGTGACAGAGCTATACAAGTCGTCTAGCGCCATCTCGTTCACTCATTGGAACATGCCTGGTTTTAAGACGTTGTAATACACAAAATTCAAGGTTGCTCAGCGTCTGATCAAATGGAGAGCGCTATTTACCTTGGTTTTTTTCTGGCTGTCAGACTGCAACGACGTAATTTTGAGGAAATTTACTGATTTCATGATATTTTGGCTATTTTACTTTGCAATCGTAATCATCGGAAGTGAATCCATAGATTAAAAAAAAATAATCAAAAAGTAAAAGTGATTTTCATTTTACGAGCTGAATTTACTTTACAATTATATCCACATAATAAGGGTGGAAAAATTAGTATTTTATTAGTACATCCATATTTCATAGGTAGCATAACTTTTAAATTTTAATATTTCCCATTTCTCAAAAACCTGTGTGTTCATATTATTCGGATTATTTAAAGTTAAGGCCAGTATCGGTTTTCAGAGTGTACAATATTGAGGTTACCTTTGATTACCGCATCGCAAAAATCCACTCAATAAAGCTACCTTCCAGTAACACCTTAATATTTCACAACTACCGTCAAACAAAGAGAATCAAAAATTTAATCTAATTCTCCTTCGGGAGTCATTAGCTATGCAACCATTACGACGCTAGTCTAAGGGGCCAGGCAGCACAGATTAATACTTGAATTTTTAAAGAAAAAGGCAAAGAAATGAGGTGCGTTTTTATTGTTATGGGAAATAAAACCTCGTTTTCACTGTTTATTGTTTAAAAAGACTATTGTTGTGTGCGTTTTTGAGATGCATTGTGGGTTTAAGTACCAGTAATTTTTGGTTGGGTTCAAGGAAAAATGGTACTTGTTTCTTTTACGGTTTGCCGTAAAGTTTTCAATGTTGGTAAGTATAGCAGCAATAGAGTTTCAAACTACACAGTAGAGTCGTTGTGCTGGCAGTGTCTAGAGGTGTTAGTGATAATAAAATTTATACATTGTACGCTCATTGGGACGGCACGGTTAAGAAAGCAACTGCATAATTAACTGATGCACCGCGTGTAGCGGGTTCGGTTACCGCAAAAAACAAAATATACTTATTTGTATGACCTACTTGAAGTTGTTCCGGGTTTAGGTGCTTGTTTATGCGTGTTTTATTTTATGTAAACGTACTTGCGACACTGATGGAAAAGATCAAATTCAGGCCATTTTTTTATCACCGAAAATAAAGTACTTTGTCACTGTATGTCACAGACCACCTTTAAACTTATTAGTTTCTTATGTATTTACTGAAACTAACTAAATGTTATGTCATTGGCCATAGTAAATACGGATACAAAGTAAATACATCGAAAATTCGTCAATGCATTCTTATTAAGTTCGCGGATATCCGCGAACTTAATAAGAATGCATTGACGAATTTATTTTTTTCATTGGAGATATTTACCTTCTTAGGTATATAACTAAGAAGGTAAATATCTCCATTTCACAATATAAGTATAAAGTACACAGATAAAGTTGAAACTCAAGAAAACGTTGAAAATCTTGGAGCTAAAGTATTAAAATACATAACCATTAGTCGTATCAACGACTTTCTTCATATTTACATTTGCAGGTACATTTCAAGAATTAATTTGGGCTGAAAAGTACAGTTTACATACTCTCACGCGTTGGTGAGTTCACAAAGGAGGCGAATTTACCTAAGTGCTTCAAGTAAAATGTTGCTACATAAATATACATTTTAATAAGAACGGGAACGCGGTTAGCATATTATAAGGTTTATGGAAAAGGATTTAGAGAAGCGTCATCTTTTAACTGGATGCAGCTGAATATAAGTATTTTACATGGAGAAACTGCCTACTGAGGAGCTCGTGGCTAAATAATTACAGCCGCACAGGCCGATCTTCCGGGTTAAGCCACGCTTACCGAGGTTGGTCTGCGGATGGGTGACCATTTGTCATAGCGGGTTTAGTACGTAAAACCGTTAGTCCCGGCTGTCATTTGTAGATCTTTGACAGTCGTTACTGCTGTTAGTCAGAAGCTCTAAAGTCTGACAACCAGACTTACCATGGAGTACAACTCGTAGGTACGGGGCAGTTACCAGTGGGTTACCACTTATGAGTAACGCCAGATGCCGCCAGCAATGCCAGCCAAAGCCAGGCAAGCCTGCCAAAGCCAGCCAGCCAGCCAAAGCCAGCCAAAACCCTAGCCAGCTGTCCAGCTCGCCACGCCAAACCGCTACGTCACTGCCCTACCACGTGAGCCATCCCCGCCAAATTCTGAGCGAAGGGGGTGAAATAGCCGCCAGGGCGAGCTATACGAGAGCAGTTACCGATAATTGTAAGGGAAAGCTCTGCCCAAATAAAAAGCGTAAATTAAGTATTTTCTATTTATTTTCATCTTTGTCGTGTCATATGTCACATTTGATCCATATGTTGCAAAATTTAAACAGAATCAAAAGGGAAGTGTTAAACAAACGTTCATTTAAATCATAGTAAATCTGACCAATTATGGAGTTAAGACCAGTTTTCATTGATTCCTCTGTTTCTTCACTTTCAACGGTACGCGGTTTCAACTTACAGTGGTTGTTACTAATTACACGATTTCGCTAACATCGTCTAGGTTGAATTATTAGCTTGAAATGTCAGAAGTAGTTGATATATGGGAGGGCGCGTTTGAGATTACTTTGTAGTGTTTCTAGGCCGAATGTTCTACCACGATCATTAAAATTGAATTTTCCAAATACATACAGAGGCCTTACCACGAGCCCTTAACGCGATCCAGTTTAGGCTGTGGGAGAGAGACAGAGTTATGCAAGTCGTCTAGCGCCGTCTCTTTCCCACAGCCTAAAGACTCACGCTTTAAGAGTTCGTGGTAAGCCACCTGGGTTATTTGTAAAACATTAACAACCATACAAAGACTGATAATTACTTACGATCAAAAAGATAACGGTGTCCGTTTTGTATGAAACACCAGTTTTATGAAATGTTTCAGGATTCGTTTCTAAGTAAAAGTTTTTTCATAAATAGAAGTATAATAATAATAATATATAATAATAAAACGTTTATTTCGGAGACTTGCTCCATAGTTTGTTAGTGATACAACTTATGTAACTATGTTAGTACTTACTTTAAATTAAAGACAAACAAATTAATCCTATAATAATTTAATTCATGTATTTTCCTGCAGCATCAGACCCGTAATATACATTTAGCCCATGACAAGTCAATCACGAGACTGTATTATTATGAATGTACCGTGACCCTGGAACTTAAAGGGCTATTGAAGGATCTCCGTGGATTTTCAAACAGTAAGGCCCTTCCCGCTCAGGGTGGGGAGGACTCATTTGATAAAAAAGCCCATACAAAGTTGATAATGTTTACAAACAAATTATGATCAAAAACGTGACGTATACAGGGTGTATACTTTACGAGTTTGATCATAATTTAACTCAACACAAATTGCGGAATAAAGTTTGGGAATACGTTAATATGTTTAATACCTCTTTAATGTTTTACACGTGTTTTCAGTTGGATATAGAGTTTAATTCCCGAGGTAAATATAAATGCGAGGTTAACCAAAAGATTTATATATTAAATTCTGTAGTAATTATAGCTTTCATCACCTCTTGTCAGTTGGGGTTAAGGAGTTTTAGTATTTCATTTTTTTAGCGTGTTAAAATCATCAAATGAGTCCTCCCACCCAGGACAAAGCGGGAGGTGTCAGACTCGTACTGACTAAAATCCATGGTGTCCTTCAATAGCCCTTTACGATCTAGGGTCATGGGAATTCATGAGTCCCGCGACCCAAGGAGTTTCAGTATTTAGAATACTAAAGGACCATACGTAGAGATGGGTAACTAGCCGGATGCTTTGAGTTATTATCGATTTTAATCCATTAACAGCTATTAATAGCCATCCAATGGCTAATAACCCTGCTATTAATGTATTGTCAAAGAAATAAATGTTTTTTTTTGTTTTTTTTTTAATCTGTGGGTGTGAATATAAATTGGGTGCGTGTATGTACGCAGTGTGATTCAATGTAGGTATTGCATTATTCTTTTTATTTATTTTCACCTTTTTGTATGTGAAAAAGTGTTAATAATAGAATGAATACACATTTTTTGGGAAATCTAAAAAAATATAAAGCAATACAATATATTTATAAACTCGAATTCATTTCCTCGTGTGAAAAGCAGAGTACGCTCCTCGGGAGTAAAGCTGCCTTGTCTTGGGCTAACTTGAATCCCTCGCTCACTAAGGATTCTTTATAATATTAAAGTAGGGATTACAGGTGAATGTTCGCGGTGAGAAACGAATCGCTGCAAACCAGTCTTGGTAGGTGGTAATCAGCAACTTGACTGAGGATGTGAGAGCGAGCGAAGTGAGCTCATGACTTGGGGCACCCGGACACGGAACTTTGCAAACAGAAATAGGAGCCACGCGAAGCGGGGCCCCGTCGAGCCACCTTAGTAGGTGGTAATCAGCAACTTGACTAAGGATGCAAGAGCGAGCGAAGTGAGCTCAGGACTTGGGGCACCCGGACTCGGAATCTTGCAAACAGAAATAGGAGACACGCGAAGCGGGCCTCCGTCGAGCCACCTTAGTAGGTGGTAATCAGCAACTTGACTAAGGATGCAAGAGTGAGCGAAGTGAGCTCAGGACTTGGGGCACCCGGACTCGGAACCTTGCAAACAGAAATAGGAGACACGCGAAGCGGGCCTCCGTCGAGCCACCTTAGTAGGTGGTAATCAGCGACTTGACTAAGGATGCAACAGTGAGCGAAGTGAGCTCAGGACTTGGGGCACCCGGACTCAGAACCTTGAAAACAGAAATAGGAGCCACGCGAAGCGGGACTCCGTCGAGCCACCTTAGTAGGTGGTAATCAGCAACTTGACTAAGGATGCAAGAGCGAGCGAAGTGAGCTCAGGACTTGGGGCACCCGGACCCGGAACCTTGCAAACAGAAATAGAAGCCACGCAAAGCGGGGCTCCGTCGAGCCACCTTAGTAGGTGGTAATCAGCAACTTGACTAAGGATGCAAGAGCGAGCGAAGTGAGCTCAGGACTTAGGGCACCCGGACTCGGAATCTTGCAAACAGAAATAGGAGACACGCGAAGCGGGGCTCCGTCGAGCCACCTTAGCAGGTGGTAATCAGCAACTCAACTAAGGATGCAAGAGCGAGCGAAGTGAGCTCAGGACTTGGGGCACCCGGACTCGGAATCTTGCAAACAGAAATAGGAGACACGCGAAGCGGGCCTCCGTCGAGCCACCTTAGTAGGTGGTTATCAGCAACTTGACTAAGGATGCAAGAGTGAGCGAAGTGAGCTCAGGACTTGGGGCACCCGGACTCGGAACCTTGCAAACAGAAATAGGAGCCACGCGAAGCGGGGCTCCGTCGAGCCACCTTAGCAGGTGGTATTCAGCAACTCAACTAAGGATGCAAGAGCGAGCGAAGTGAGCTCAGGACTTGGGGCACCCGGACTCGGAATCTTGCAAACAGAAATAGGAGCCACGCGAAGCGGGGCTCCGTCGAGCCACCTTAGCAGGTGGTAATCAGCAACTCAACTAAGGATGCAAGAGCGAGCGAAGTGAGCTCAGGACTTGGGGCACCCGGACTCGGAACCTTGCAAACAGAAATAGGAGACACGCGAAGCGGGCCTCCGTCGAGCCACCTTAGTAGGTGGTAATCAGCAACTTGACTAAGGATGCAAGAGTGAGCGAAGCGAGCTCAGGACTTGGGGCACCCGGACTCGGAACCTTGCAAACAGAAATAGGAGCCACGCGAAGCGGGGCTCCGTCGAGCCACCTTAGCAGGTGGTAATCAGCAACTCAACTAAGGATACAAGAGCGAGCGAAGTGAGCTCAGGACTTGGTATTAGGATGTTTGAACCATTCGGAATTATGAAAATCGGTATTTTGAAATTCATGTTATCTTAGTGTACCCGTAAATAGCTGATTATTTTTTTTTTAAAGGGCCAGATTATTTCTAAATTGCACATTTATTTACTACAAAGAAATATGATGAAAATGAAGTTTAATCTGACAGGCCTAAACCTGAAAGCCATGGGTTCAATCACTAAAAATATTAAAAAACATTAATAGCAGGGTTATCATCCATAATTGCTATTAACTGGCTACTAACTGCTATTAATTGCTATTAATCGATTAATAGCCAAATGATATTAACCGGATTATTATCATTGCCCATCTCTAACCATACGTAAGAGCAGTGGTGGCCCAGTGGTATCGGCCCCGACTTACGAGTTGTAGGTCGTGGGTTCGAATCCCGGCAGGCGCATTACTTTGTGTAATTTATTTCATCACCACTGCTTTCAAAACGGTGAAGGAAAACATCGTGAGGAAACCGGCATGTCCTAGAACCAAAAATTCGAAGACATGTGACATCCACCAATCCGCACTGGGCCCACGTGGTGGAATATGGCCCACCCCCTCTCACAGAGAGGAGGCCTGAGTCCCAGCAGTGGGAACATTAATAGGCTGATGATGATGATGATACGTAAGATACCTAAATAAGTGCCTGCCAGAATCAGGTAATCTCGTGACCAAGAAATGTAAAGAGCTATTGAACACTGTGTGAGTCTGACAGTCCGTTCAAACCTTGGCTGAGCGAAATGACTCATTTTATGAATTTATTTTATTTTATGCTGATGATAACCACGCTAAAAGAAGGCATCTAAGTAAGTTCGATTTTGATAATTTCTCTGAAGATGGTTTAATAGACACGTTTGTTTTTCTGAATGATAATGATGATAAGTGTCTGGAGCACCGTCTCAAATTTCTTGCCATCAGACTAATGATTGAAGCTTGTTTCTTCTTCTACTGTACTACTATTCTTCGCTTGTTAACATAATTCCTAATTTCGAAATGGTCGACTTAGTTCTACAGAGGAAAATTCAAAAATTTACCGCAAAACAGGATCTTTTAAAAGCCATGGAACCAAGTGAAATGCACATATTACCATTGCAATACGGATATCAGGAATGCCGCCAGGAGAACCACTTTTACTAACACACATTTTCAAGCCTTTAAAAGGTAAAGCTGCGGTGAGGCAGTTCCAATAAGATGCTCCAAGAATGGTGGCGGCCATGTTTGAAGATGTGGGGTTTTGTAAACAATGTGGTTGGCCGCATTTCGAACGCCTTTCGATAGGCTATGAAATAAAACGTTGGATACAGGGAATTTTGCTTCTTCTAATGAAATTATTTCATTCATTCTTTATTTAAAAATGTAAAATTAATGTTGTCTTTGGCATGCAGAGAATGGTTTGTTATATTTTAAGCTTACGTTGTCATTGCTGTGGGATTATTAAAGATCCAAACACGGACGTAATCGTAGACAAAATATGTGTATAATTATAAAAAATGTACAAGTAAAAGATAACTACAATTGCTATGTTTGGCAAATTAAATCTTTGTAATTCTTATCAATTTTATGTTGCTGATTGATGTTATTTATTTTCATTCGACATAAGCGAGTGTCCCAGCTTTTCACGGTTAAACTTTCGACCTTTCGATAATGGATTTAAAAAAAAAAACACATGAATAGGAATACTGTCCCGATAATGATTAACTACAATAAAAAAAAAGATGATCTTTGATGTTACCGTTCGAAAGTTATACGTGTACAGACATACTTAATCGACTTTGTATCACCACTACTATTTCGCTTTAAAACAATTGTAAGTTAACTGACAACCATATTACACAAAACATCTCTTAATAGAACGAAACATACTCCATTTAATCCAAGACAACACCCTAGCTTTGGCATTCACAGTTCATCAAACACTCCTATAGCTCCACACATACATATACATACAAAACATAGATATACATACATACAAAATGAAGCGAACCGTTTATAATCGCGAAGTCTCGCAAGTGACACCCATCTGCTGAGCCGATGGTAATTAATTACGCTTGCCAGTTACATACACTTCCACAGCCCATAAATTGATGCTTGAATCTGGTGCGGGAGCATTTCTTCAACAGTGACTGATCGTGAGTCATTAGCACGTCTTCTGAATTGTAATATAAAGTCCTCTGAGACTTGGTTTCTGCAAAATCCATAAAATTAATGCATAGAAGACGTATTTGCTAATTCTTCTTTCTTAGACAAGAGTATAAAATCCAATGGTGTGTTTTCTTTCTCAAATTGGTGAAGGAAAACATCGTGAGGAAACATGTGACATCTACCAAACCGCATTGGGCCCCCGTGCTGGATGATGGCCCATAATAACCCAAAATAGGGATAGGTACTACGTTTTCGTCGTCCATTCCTTGACATTCATATCTATACGAGGTAAAGAGAACTTGAAGTACAAGTTGTGTCGGTAAATTACAAACGCTTGGTATTAGTATTCAAGGTATGGTTGATGTCAAGCGACAGCCAAGTTTGCTAGTCAAAATTACGCGGGGCGCATAGTGGTTGGTTCTGGTAAATGAAGGTTCCAGAATACAAGGATATACTAGACTAGGTTATACTCTCAAACCACGTTAATTTAGAATTTAACAATGCATTTGGCGCATGTAGCGCCAATTTGTTATCAATAGAACGTTATTATTGTTTTTTTTTTATTTTTTATGTGCAATGGGTTTGGTTTTGATCTCGGTCAGGAGTGACTAAGATAAGGTCGACGATGGAGCGAGCTTACCCAGAAGAAGCCTGTTCACTCTAATATTGAAGAGATGGGGTTGTATGTGTGCGGAAACACAGACAGGCAAAGAGTTCCACTCCTTCGCTGCCCGCATTATACTTAAAAGACGTTTGGAAACGCTTAGTGCGAATTGGTGCCTATAGGAAGGTAAGGATGGTAATTTGTTTTGCTCGAGAACAGAAGCTACATCTTGTTTGGGTGAAGGTACTTAAATTCATCTGTGTTCATCTAACATGTAACGTCTGAAAACCAGGTTTGTTCCAGTGAGTGAAAGGGACAGAGCTATACAAGTCGTCTAGCGCCATCTCGTTCACTCACTGGCATAACATTGGGATTAAGACGTCATAATACAGCCCCTGGCCGTCTGGGTGGAGTGGAAAGTATGTATAGTCGGAATCATAATGTCTAAAATCCACCCTAAAGCCGGAAACACATTATTTAACACGCCACGCGACGCAACGTGTCGACACACGATGTGCAGTGAGCGCGTGTCTCTCGCGTCGGGTGTTCATAGTGTGATTCTGGTCATAGAAAACAATACATTTGATTTGACCCAACACGCATCACGTTTCATCGGGTGGCGTCGGGTGTTAATAATGTGTTTCTGGCTTAATCCTTCAATAGCCCTTTGCCTACCACTTCCTCGGTAACCCCTACAACAATTCCTTGTATACCACTGTTCATAGGTTACATAATAACCTTGTAACTTATACAATAATACATAATGCATAACCAATCTTAAATGTGTGCTTCTACATAAGCCAGCGGCGTTACCCGGCCTATATGAATGATTTACGACTATACAGGATGAATTTTTCAATCTGGGTGTGGAATGTGTGGATGGCAGTATCCGAAACTTATCGGTATGAGGAATATTGAAAAATACTGAAAGGAGCCTAGAGACCGATTTGATGAAAACTAAAACTGTATCATTGGATTTTTTGAAAAAACTGCTCTTGTCAACAAATCGAAACGATGATTTTTGAAAAGGAAAATACACGCTGTGATAATAAACCATCCGTTAGTGTCGCTAAAAGGGATCAAATTCTAGGAATATGGCATACGACAAATATAGCCATAGCTATCCATCCCCAAATGAAAAATTCATCCTGTATCATTCACACATGAAAACGTTGATCTACATTTCAGTAATACATAATTTCACAAGTACATAAATTATGCCCACATCCTTTTCAGTAATCGAATTATAATACAGCGGAAATAAGAGATCGGTCGAGTAGATTGTGGGTGAAGCAAATTGAATACCTGACTATGACATTGGTTCTCAAAAAGGAGGCCCAATTTTGACCCAATGTTGGCCCAATGTTGGCCCAATGTTGGCCCAATGTCACTTGACTGAAAAAAAGATGAAAAGTTACGAATATTTGTAAGTTTAATTTATTACGGGGCGGTGACTGAATATTTTGCATACATTAAAATAATAAAATCGAAGTTCATTTAAAAGTTCTTTTATTATTATAATCGTATTATCTTACGACCTTGCCGTTGTGAGCGGAGACTTAGCGCGGGATGGCAATCATCAGTAAGGTCAATGTATTGAAATATTTGAAACACGCCACGAGGCGCCGTTAGTGGCGAATTCGCGTACTTATAAAGTAATTAATGTTTCGATTTCCTTACGATGTTTACCTTCATGGTTTTGAGAGTAGTGGCGATGAAAACCACATTACAGAAACTAATGCACCTGGTTAAGTTCGAACCCACGACCTACAACTCGTAAGTCGGAGCCCCATATTGTGTGAGAGCTATCAATACCTTACGTCTTTATTGACTTGAATGATTCTGGCAGTTGAGAGTATGTCATGCTCACTCAAATGTCTCGCTGATGGTGGCGTCTGTGTCGGATCATTTAGTTCCCTTCAAAATGGTTGACCTGAATGGTGCTGATATATTGTGTCATGTTCGTGAATGGGCGCTGTCCCGTTGAGACTGGTCATCTCTTAGCTGCCACGGTCTATTTTAATTATGTTTTAATAACTTTGTTTTTTAATTGTCTTTTTTATATTTACTATGGACACTAATAACTTGCCACATCGTTCTCACATAATGTACGAGTACCATCTGATGATGAATGATGTAATAAAAGATCTGTAATAATTTTGGCGATTGAAAAAGAGTGTCCATGGAGTTTCTTGCTCATTCTTCTCCATAGACATCTACGCTTTGGAATGAGCACCTACGGTGCTTTCACAGTTTTTATGTCTTGTGACTGGAACTGTAGCACCATAACTATTTTCTAGTACTAGTTTTATTTTATGTCTCTTGACAATTCAAAAGTGCCTGTAATTGGCTTAGTTGAAATAAATTATTTGATTTGATTTGATTCGTACTACTGGACCGATACGGCTCTCCACTGAGCCACCACTACACTCTTGACAGAAATTGTTGTGCGAAAAATCTAAAACCAAGATGGCGGTGGCGTGAAATCCTATTAATAGTCAGACACCAAAATATCTATCAATGCAGATAATCGGTACAAAACAATTATTCGAAAACCAAACTACATTTAAAAACAAATAGAAGTATGTAGGTAAATGTGAAATGATTCAAACAAGTTAAATTAATTGTTCATTAATTAAAGATACATTATTTACTTTCGTCTGAAACCTTTTTGGTAGCCTCTTCAAACGAACAGTGTGGACACTTCATTTACTTTATGTACTCAGTCTGGCTCTATTGAGAAATATGACAGTGTATCATACAGTTTGCGTAACGAGAGATTTAAAAAAAAACTGCACAAAATATAGGTTTTCTTGCCTGTACCTACGGGTTTCAATACAACTTTTTGCCTGACAACAGGCAAAAAGTTGTATTGAAACCCGGTGCGGTAAAATGTTTTACTCACAATTAAAATACAAGTAAAGCACTTTATGTACTTCAACAAAACATATTAAATTGTTCTAAAATAATACAATAATATTATAACACGATATAAATGAAACGTAACCTTAGGTTACGTTTCACATTTTCAAATAAATAAAAAGTTTTAGAATAATAATAACCGGAGGATATTTCTTTTTCAGTTTTGCGCAGGAAGAGAAGATTCTACGCAGTTCGTTCTGTATGTTTACATAATTATCTGTGTGTCCAAATAAAACGTTCCGATCTAAATTACTTAAGGTTATTCGAAAGTAAATTAATTAAAAGAAAATGGTTTAACTTTTTATTATTACCAGATATAATTTTGTTTCATAATCTTTTTTTTTGGTTTAAGGTTCCGTACCTTGGAAAGCAAGATAATCCATTGGTTGACAATAGTAGAAAATAATATGACAGTCGTTACAGTTAATCAGTGGCTCAAAAACAAAGCTGACAACCAACCTATAACAAGCAGAATAACGCTCCATAAAGAAACTCGTATTTACTATAATTATCTGGAAAAACTAGAAGCCGACCCTAATGTATTTGGGACAAAAAGCTAAAAAATTGACTATCTCAAAAACTACTGAACCGATTTTGATGAAACTGAATTGCAGCATTCCCTTAGCTAAACAAAATCTAGTGGGTCTCTATTTACGGCACAGATATACAGACGATAGATTTTCAACATTATCACAAATAGTGGAAGGGAAATGTTCGATTGTTAAATTTGACAGATGCGGGTAGGTTGACCTGCTGGCGTCACAATTTTTGTCGGCTATTATAGGTAGCAGTATATCCATCACTTGTACAATATAAATATCCTTTAACATATAAAATTAAAGGCTTCACAAATCCACATTAAATTACTAAGACAATTAAAATGACCCCGTTTTACTTAAGGAACTTTACAAAGAATCGGCCAATACGATGAGAAACTCAGATAAAATTCTCAGACAAAGCAATTTATACCATCTAGAAGACTGGACTGAAATCCCGAACCGACTCTTTGATTAAGTACAATTTGTTCCAGTCGACAAGGCAATGTTCGGTACAAAGACGATACAATCTGATTTGTTAATGTCAATTGAAAATAGTCTTAAAATACGCGGAATTTAATGATCGGGCATTGGTGTTTGATTGACAAGAGAATTTCTATGTAAATATAACTCAAAATGCCGACGATCGCCTTTTATTAGGACAGTGATTTAATCAGTGATTTATATTTTCAATCTATTTTCGATTAATAGTTATGAAATAAGCGATAAAAACCAAATTCTTTGACTTGGTCATAAGTGACAAAACAGTCATTAAATCGCCATGAGATTTAGCACATTCGATAAATGAATTTAGAGAGAGAATCATCAACTTCTATTTTTAAAGGGGCAAAATGTTTGTATTACATTTCTGATTAGGTAGGTGAGCAGTATTCTTAACAAATATTCGACCAAAATGTCGCTGTATCTAACCGTCGCGTCGGTATTATTTTTGTATCGCAGATGCACCAAATACTATTAAACATAGATCCACTAACTGACTAACACATTAGAATATAAGAAAAAAAATCTGAAACTGAAACCGAAATGTGGGTGTGGACAATAGAACACCCACATTTCACCAGGTAGGAGCAGTGGTGGCCTAGTGGTATCGGCCCCGACTTACGAGTGTAGGTCGTGGGTTCGAATCCCGGCAGGCGCATTACTTTGTGTAATTTATTTCATCACCACTGCTGTCAAAACGGTGAAGGAAAACATCGTGAGGAAACCGGCATGTCCTAGAACCAAAAATTCGAAGACATGTGACATCCACCAATCCGCATTGGGCCCGCGTGGTGGATTATGGCCCACCCCCTCTCACAGAGAGGAGGCCTGTGTCCCAGCAGTGGGAACATTAATAGGCTGATGATGATTTCACCAGCTATGACTAAGTATATGCATTGTGATACGAAGCGAGCTTATTGCCACATATCGAGACTGTAAGCTACTAATAAAGAATTTCTCACAGCCTGGTAATGAATCCAAATTAATATCAAAACATTTATTTCAAGTGGGCCAGCTAGCACTTTTGATTTGTAAAACACCACACGATAAAAATAGTACAAAACGTGGCACTATACAGATAACCAATACAGCCTGCAGAGTTGGCAAGCTGAAGTAGCAGTGGGATTGTGGGGTTTGTCGAAGGACCGATAGCTGGTGGAGCAGATGAGTCCTCGAGTGGAGACTGCGTACGCGCCGCCCGTCAATACGCCAGCAAGTAGAGTGGGACGCCGCGCGCCGCCCCCCAGCTCGTATATTGACCGATGACCTTAAAAAGGTGGTTAGGTCAGAATACATGCGGAAGGTGAGCAGGGAGAGCAATGCTGGATCCCAGGAAGGGGCCTTTGTCATACAGTGGACTGCGATAGCTTGAATTGATTGGGTTCCAGTCACAAAGAATAATAACTGAAAGTACTGTAGTGTGTCCGGAACTGTATCTATCTCTTTCTAAGGATATACTTTTTGAATCACCTAATTATCAAGCTTACTCTCAAAGATAGGTCCCTCAGCAACTAGATCAACTTGGACTCTCATAAAATATACTATCTATATTCTGTCTCCTAAACAAAAGACCATTTCAAAGGATCACTTCCCTCATAACACTAAACCAAGTTGAGCACAGGTCTTCTGAAGCACCAATATCATGTCAAGAGTACTAGACGTAAAGAAATAAATTGTCAACTTTAATAACATTCTGAGGTCGTTAACTCGACGCCTGCGAGCAATGTAACCCGATTCCTTTGGAGAGTTTTATATCATAAACAGCTGATACGTTTTTGTTTTTGTTATTCTTTCTTTTTCATGTGAGTGTTTGTGTGTTAGAGTAAGATGAATAGAAGCATTGTAGTTTTGGTTACAGCTGCGATATCTGTGCAAGAAGTTTTTTTTTTTTTGTGGGAATTTTCTTAACAGTGTTGCTGAGCTTATTTATTTAGTAAAGCAGCAGCAAGCAGGTTACAGATATAAGTTTCAATTACATAGATGAAAGAATATAGGAAGAAACAGATAATTTACTGCAAAAAGAAATCCTTTGTTATAAGAACCAGAAATCTGTGATTTTTTTTTCAGAGTTATACAGTGATTCCTTCGATACCAAATTCAACCGAAAATTATAACAGTTTAGTAGAAAATAACTTTTTGTTTTCTTTTAATATGCTACACTCTTGCAATAAAATAAGACTTGTATCTAGAATATTCCCAAACCTTTAAAATCCAACAGAATTTAAATTTAATTTCGAAAAACTTTTTAAATTTCGAACGCAATATATCGACAATGATAATTTTACTCTTCAGTTTTAAACTACATTTTTTAAAAGTCAATATATTTCCCACTGCAACGTCCCGACAAAATTCTTCTCATATTTTTGGTTTCAAAATGGTTCGCCCTGCATACCAGTGTTAGAAGCGAGCAATGGGGAAGAGATCTCCAAAGGATTTAAGAGATTAAGCACGTCGAATGCATCTGTACACAGTTATTTCCACTCAAGATCTGATCAGGGCAAAAAGTGGGGCAGATTCCTTGGATCTTTTTTTATTCACAGTCTCTGTACGACTTGATTATGTGTTTGACGTTTATGATGAAAAGACTTTCTAGGATTTTTGAAATTAAACGGTCTGCAGCTCACAGAGAAAATTGTGAGCTTTACTTATCATATGAACGAAAATTCAAGTTACCAACTTTGATCTAAGATCTGCTCAAGACAAATAAGATCACAAGCAAATCGAAAGTAACTCCAACCAAAATGCACAATTACTACTCAAGCGCAAATTGCACAGCAAAGCATTATTCATCTCCCAGCAATTTCTGAACAAGGATGGTTAAAATTCAAAGTCAAAACGCCACGAACAATACCGCCAAAAGCGTAAAACCAACCGCGACTTTTCAAAGGAACCAGCGAACCATGCGAATTTACGGGAAACTCCAGGACAAAACCAGCTATGTCCTGAAGAGACAAATTCCCGCTTACACGCCGAATAATAAATGCCGACGACAATTCATGAAATTGCAGCGAATTTCGCCCCAATTGTACATGCCGAAGAATGTTGGATGTTACATTACATTACTGTTAGTAATGGTTCGCCATCCGACCGCCCTTTATCAGAGAATTTGAAGTTAGTAATGTATACAATTAAGATTAATGTGTCCTAACACGTAGGTATAACGGCGTCAAAAACATTAGCCGTAAACAAACATGTTGTAAGCGAGTTCTAATCTATGCGAGCCAGGCGTGTTTTGTTAGGCGACGTCGCCGAGATAGTGGCCAGTCCCGTATTAAAATTATATTTCGCGCAGCTTGCGGGGGTCAGCACTTGTTCATTATTGAAGAGAAAATGAAAGGCGAGCTCGACCTCCATCGAGGATCGCTGGTTTAGTTCATATTATTGCTCATAAAATTTTGTATTAATTTAGTTTCAACTCCCATGTCGCATTATACGCGGATGAGTTCAAATTTGCTTGGGAAGTGAACCGAATTTATATTGGTGCGGTATAAAGAAAGGGAAAGAGGCAAACGTCATTAGTTGTTAATTTCATTGTATAGTTACAGCCGACAGTTCTGACGCTCTTCCAACAAAGGGTGATAAATTGTGTATGCTGTAAGTAGATGGCTTTGTTCCGATGTGCCAGAGGGGTCTGTAAAAGGAGCAGGCTCACTATTATCGCTTTTAATTTGAAACGATGCCAAAAAAATAAGGAGGTCCTGGAAGCGCGCGCGACGGTGTGCGATTACTTAACTTTAGTGCGGCTGCGGACCGAATTACATGGAATGGCGCCCAACGCGGGGCTCGGTATAAGCAAATTGTGAGAGAACGAAACGCCTTGAAATTGCAAATTCAAGCGGCTCCAGCGCGTTTTGTTCGAGTCGGTTCCCGCAATTCGCGCACCTCCACAGTTCCTTACATTATTTAACGAAGTAGCCGCGGAAGGAGATTTCGCTGTGCGAGTTTTTGAACGACTCCAGAAAATTCATTTGTAATTCATACGAAATTCTTTGCACTTCGTTTCCTTACTTTATTACGCTTTTATATTTCACTTTTCCCCGTCATCCAGTTATTACGTAGGTACATACATGGCGCGCGGAAATGTCACTCATTGTCTATGATCTGATCCAATTAAATTCAACAAAGAGCAATCTCGGCGCTAATTTCCCGTACCGAGAAAAATGGTTGTTTCAATTATTTTCGCCCTCGTATCTCGTGGAAAAAAGATTGCACAAACAAATGTACGAATTAAGCACAAACGAGTCGCCATTTGCCGAGTAATTCCATCGGACTTTTAGTAAAAGGAAGTCGGGCCCATATTCGATATTTCGACTGGAGAAATAAATGTTCGTCTATAATTTTAACAAATTTCCTGCCTGCGGCATTATGTTTCGCGACAGAGCAATCTGGGTCGTGATTACGAGGGAAAAAACGCTAAGAGGCTCCCTTCTGCGACGTTACATCTTAATGTAGCCACAATATACATAATGGCAAGATATTTAGACCACGAGTGTTCTTGACTGCTATAGATCAAACGAAGACATTACCACAAAACGCCGGTTAGATACCGACAGCATAAAATATTCCCAGCGCAATGATATATTTGAGGGATATGGAAATCGGCGACGGCGGGGAGTCGGAATATGTATGCGGCTGTCCGTGACAAGAACAAAAGATTTTGAGATAACAACCGGCCGGATCTTTAGGGCGTAAAAGACAAGGAATCCGGGATTAGAGGATATCATAAGTTCGGTTCAACTAAGAATAGAACTGCTGCCATAATTGTATCAACAAGAAACATATCAATGTAATTTCAAGAGTATTGGAATGCTATTTGCAGCTTCAGCTCTCTTCGTGTAGGCTAAAAAGAAATTAAAAGGAAAAATGGAAAGATATAGTCCGTGTTTGTTAAATTTAAAAATATCAAGTTTTGGATGCATCGTGATTTATCTGCTAACTAGCTGAACCCCAAAGTTTTCAGTTATTTTCTAAGATTAGCTAATTCAACCAAATAAATTTCAGCTTCATAATAGAACAGTAAAAATAAATATCCTTCAGGGGACGAATAGGCCCCTCAAAAGTTCCAGTGGACGAGTGGGCACAAGGTGCGAATCTTAGGGGACGAATGGGCTCTGACCCATTTCGACTGAGAACTACTTACTTTGGGATGGCACATAAATTATAATTTAATATAAAAATTGTCATGTCTCTTTTCAAATCATCTTAAGAAGCAGATTATCGTGGTCAGCAGAATTGGGTAAACCTTCCCTCAAGAAGAACTCTAATCAAAAACTAAAAATTAACACTATTATACAAAACTGTATATTTTCTTCAAAGTATTATGGCAAAGAGTTCACGAAGTACAGTAAGTTCTCCACTACTGTTTTTGCTGACACTCCACATTGTATTCCATATTTCCGGTGAAATGCAAACCACGTTTTTCCGTATTCATGCGGAATAATTCCGCTCAATATTTTAATACTTGATTACGAATTAATTTTAAATGTGAAAGGTTATTAAAGTAATTTTATAAATGATTTTCCTTCCCAATTTCTGCAAAGTCCAATAAAATTGCTATTTACAAAAATGTACTAATATCTGTTAATTAAAATTGAAATGATATCTAAAGGTATAGTTGGTGCAGTGATTGAGCGATCGTATGCTAAGCAGGGTATCGCAGGTTCGAACCCCGTACGGATGTAGCTGAATATCATTATTTCACATGGAGCAACTATAGGCTTCCACAAGCCAGTAACCACGATACCCCATGATAAGACTGGTTGTCAGACTTACAAGCTTCTGACCAACAATAACGACTGTCAAAGACCTACAAATGACAACCGAGACCAACGGCTTTGCGTCTTTTTCCAGGAAAGAAACTCACTATGATAAAATGGTCATCCATCCACAGACCAACCTTAGCAAGCGCAATTTAACCTTGAAGATGGACTTCATCATCATCAGCCTATAATGTTCCCACTGCTGGGACACAGTGCTCCTCTCTGTGACAAGGAGCGGGCCATAATCCACCACGCGGGCCCAGTGCGGGTTGTCACATGTCTTCGAATTTTTGGTTCTAGGACATGTCGGTTTTCTCACGATTTGTTCCTTCACCGTTTTGAGAGCAGTGGTGATGAAATAAGTTACACACAGTCATGCGCCTAGCGTGGTTCGAACCCACGACCTACTACTAGTAAGTCGGGACCGATACCACTGGGCCACCACAGCTTCCTGAAGATCGACTTATGCTGCATTTATTATTTAGCCACGAGGTCTTAGTACACGAATACTATAAAATTCCAACTTACTAAAATGTGTTCTGATCGTGATTGTACTTATTACATTACAAGCCTGTAAATGACATTTCTTGCTTCTCCCCTAGGATGTCTGCAACCAACGATCGTGGGGTGATAATGCCGTAATGACTAGGCCTGGCAACCGAATTGCTATTCATTACCATATTTTTCAAGTTTACATACAAATGACAAGGTTATTAACAACACTTTTTGAATCAACTGTACCATCATTTTAACACATAGCAATGTACAAATGGCTATATCAATTAAGGGCCAGCTGTTTGATCAATAATTAAAGTAACGAGTGTTAAGTACCATAATTGGTTAAAAAATAGAGCGTATAACCCCGTAAAGCAATTCATACGAACTTTTAAGTTCCAAAAATTTTCGAAATGAACTGATTTCAATTAAAATTCATGACAGATGTACATATCTATCTAATTTAAACATTATAAATGTAAAAGTTTGTGAGGATGGATAGAAAGATGGATCTTTGCTACTCTATCATAGAAACTAAACAGATTTCGTTAAAATTTTGGTACATACGCAGATTGTCCTATAACGTACTATACCGGTGTGACTTCGCCATGGCATAATTACTGATCTTCAGTCGGGCCGATAGCAACAACTATCCTACTTCTTTCTAGAAACACAGTTTTTACAAAATAGTACTGACAAAAACAAGATGAACTAACAAAAATCGCCCTACATAATTCACTGATCCACGCCACTATATCTCCAAGTGAAAATTCAGACAAACTCCGCACTTCTCACATAGAGGGCGTGTCAGTAGCAGAGTCCCGTAATGAACGCCTGGAGACTCACTTTGTCCCGTTTTTGCTACACCTACTTGTATGTGAATAATTTAGCGGAGCCTTGAAGTTTGCTAAGACGTCTCACTATCTTTAGTGGAGCTTTCTGAGACTTTTTTGTCGGGTTCCTGTGTGGTTTAGGCGACCTGCTTTTGTTTCGAATGTTTGTCGGATTTTTTTTCCGGTCCGACCGAAGTTTCGGCCCACATTATAAAAAAAGCTTAGAGCTCCTCCGTTCTATGAACGACATCAAATTAAAATCTGTATTAGCGTAGGTTTCGTTTTTGTTGTGGCAAAGGGACTTATCGGACCCTTAAATTTGCGAGGTCTTAAAAACTAATTCTAATAATAGTCTAAATCACAACAAAACCAAACAAGGCAGTTCTAGTCTACTAAAATGAAAACCAACCAACCATAACCGTTTTTGATAACAGCTAACAGATCATATGTAGTGTCTACAGCTTGCCCAAACGACGTTAATAAAAATAAACCTAGCTAGAACAAAGCAAGGCCTAACATAAAGTAGCTAAGCTAAGATAAGCTGTTAGGAAGGCCGTTACTGGCATCTGGCATCTGGCCACGCCACCCTGCCAACCACTGGCACACAAGTAATTACTGTAATACATTTACGTTTCCACACAACACAAGATTTGATTAAAATCTTACAAAGGAAATAAGAGGACAAATATTTTTATATTAGCTAGAAGTCCTTAATTAACCTTGTTAATAAACGTTGTTTGTTTTCTCTCCTTGAATGTAAGACAGTAAGGAGTTTTCTCTATTTTTTTAACCTTTACTTGCAAGAAAACTAACTACAAAGTATTCTAGCACGCAAACTTAGACCACGCGATAAAAAAATATATAGAGTCCATGTTACTGATTATGTAGTTGAAATCAGTACAGTAGTCATTGAGTTTACATTCAAAAATATACCAAAACTTTAATCTTTTTAATATTAGTGTACGTAGATAAAAAATGACCTCAAATGAAATTATCTTCTGAAAACTGGAAAACCGAGTTTAATTATTACAAAACACAAAATTCAAATTCATTTCAAGCATTTTGCTAGCGGAATATTTGAAACAATACGGAAATCTAATTCCAAGAGTACTGCAAAATGGGTTACAAGCAAAACACACTCCTATTACCTATGCTAATGTCTCACACCCTACTTTCAACAAAAAGAAAACAGAACAGAAAACCAGGACAAACACATTCGCATCAAATCCATTCAGAATTTCAAACGAAGATGTTTCTAGTCCATACAAGATTACACCCATGCAATCTCATTCAAGCTTATCTGTATTGGATAAACCCAGAGCATTGTGCCCGACTATATTGAATGGATGTCTACACGTCCACTCGGAGCGGTGACTAGTCACTATCTGGGCTCTGTCAGACGTGTTAGGTCTAAAGACAGCTCGGTATGCGTCAAAATCGAACACTATGGCGTTAGTCATGCGTAATAAAACGGCTTTGAGTTCTCGATTGATTCACTTTGAGAACGAATCGAGCGTTTGTTGAAAATTGTTTTAGATATACATTTGCTTTGTTAGTGTGCATACAAATAGTTGTAAACGGTGCGTGGAAATATTCCTTGCACATGAAATCGAGCTGCAAAAATTGGATGCAATTTTTTAGGTAAATTTTGAATACGAGTAGTTTTTGCCTCTTTGGTCTAAAATTCGTAGGCACCACCACTAAGAGTATGCGGTTTTATATTTGATTTGCAACTGGTTTACCATCTAAATTAAATAAACATAAGACTTAAACTCAACTGGCGACAAGTCTCGCCTTCAAGAACTACAGGCGAGATATATTGACGTGGATTTCAAGAAGCAGAATGCTACAGCATGTACGAGCATAAACCACGTCAATATTTACTAAGGCATAGGATACTAAGGCACCAGCATAATTATGTAAGGCGTTGTGAATATTTCATACGCTGACGACGGCGACGTTACAATATCGAACGCCACAGTTCTATATTCGAATGCACTTGGTATGTTTGTCTTGGAATATGTAGGTAGGTACTAGGGCACCATATGCATGATCGGGTTCAAATAGTAGAGCATACTCAATGATATTATAAAGAAAGATACGCCATGTTCATACTGAATGTCGTTCAGAATTGTTGCGTGGTTTTTTTAGTAATTTAAAACTACGACAGCGATAGATAATGCGGAACCTATTAAGATAGAAAGAGATAGGGATAGTTGGTGAAGCGTTTAAGTGGAAATGATTTTAAATTTTTTATGGGATGCGGGTGGATCGCCTGTTGAGTCCCGGAAAGGCTAATAGGATTGGCACTAACCTTTGGTCTTCTCTGCGCTGGTCTTGGAGTCTAGCCTGGAGCTGGTTTCTGGCGACCGAGCGTGAACTACCGGGGCCCCGGAGCCGATCTAATTTTTATTATAGCGAGCGGTGAGGTGCGGTTGGCGCTAAGTAGTATACTGAATGTTGGAGAGCTCACGCGCAATGAGAAAAAACGGTTATACTGTCCTTGTATCGATTGAAGGACGCGTCTTCTGTTTAACCAATAGCCGATCCCTTTTGCCAGAAAGAGACAACAACATATTGGCGTAAACATCCTCCCCCCTTTGGAAATCCTTAGGATTTACGAAAAACAAAAAAAAACAAAAAATAGGATGCGATAACAGGAGCAGGATGGATACAAGGAAGTATTTATGGGGAATATTAGCAATGTGATAGCTCACAAGTTGAATATATATATATGTACATATAAGGATACGAGCATGCAGAGCGATTGTAACTGTGCTATCAATGAATTAAGACGAACAAAGATAATATAAGCTATGTTAAATTAAGTTATAATTATGTTAAGTTATTGGGACGGAAGTGGGCACAGTTTAACGACAGGACGTTTGAAAGTTCCATTTGTCGTGCGTACCAACGCAACACGCGCGACTCCGTCCCTGCCAGGATATACCTGCTCAATGATACCCGTAGGCCAGCGAAGTGGTGGCGCGTCATCTTGGTGAACGAGAACAAGTGTACCTGGCTGAATGGTTACCTCAGGAGTATTCCATTTTTGTCTTAACTGGAGAGTGTGCAGATAATCTAAGTGCCACCTTTTCCAGTAACTTTGGACCAAGCTATCTAATAATTTTTTTCTACTATGAAGGCCCACGGATGCGTCCACCTCGCAAGCTGGCAACGACTGCAGAGGGGTAGTGTTGAGGAAGTGAGCGGGAGTTAAAATGGTGTGCGGCTGATCAGACAGCAAACACAATGGACGCGAATTTAGAATACACTCTATTTGAGTCAACACTGTTAATAACTCTTCGTAGCACAGTAATTGTTGCCCGATGCAACGATATAAATGAGTTTTTATGCACTTTATATTGCTTTCCCAAATTCCTCCCCAGTGGGGGGCGCGCGCGGGAATATTCCGCCATGTAATTTTACGGTTGTTTAGTTCCGTTTTGAATGCAGTAGACGTATCTTTAGAAGCTAGAAACGTGTATAACTCGTCTAGTTGACGCTTTGCCCCAATGAAATTTGTTCCGTTATCGGAATATAGGACAGATATTGGCCCTCGTCGCGACAGAAAACGCTTTAAAGCGTCCAAGAACGTCTCCGAACTCAAGTCCGATGCAATTTCAATGTGTATGGCTTTGGTAGTCAGACACACAAAAATGCAGATATAAGCCTTTTGACTTCTAACGCCCCGCTTGCGTGTCATAGTGATAGCTATCGGCCCAGCGTAATCTACCCCTGTGTGAGTAAAGGCCTTGGCTTCTTGTACACGCGCTGGAGGTAAACTTGACATCATAGGCGTGGGATGAGAGGGAGCAACCTTGAAACAAAAATTACATTGACGTATGCGTTGTCGAATAATATTTCGAGCGGAAATAATCCAATAGCGTTGCCTTAACAATGACATGAGAAGGTGGGAACCTGTATGGCAATTGAATCGATGACAGTCATCTATCAACAGGTCCACCAGGTGATCTCGACGTGGAAGCAGCAATGGATGCCGATTTGCAAATGGTATCTGAGCGTTTGTCAGTCGACCACCAACTCGAAGCAAACCGTTTTTATCTATGAACGGACTAAGTTTTCTCAATGAAGGTGAGGGCAAGTTACCCTTTTTAATGTTGTTTAATTCAGAGGCAAAGTATTTGTTCTGTAACTCGCGAATAATCGCAAACTCAGCGACTTCAAGGTCCGAGACCTCAATTGAAGAAGCTCGAGGTAACTTGCGAACAAATCGCAGAACATACACTATGATGCGTAGTAGCTTTTCCAAGATGAGACTCGATAAGAGAGCTCCAGAAGTATTGAAGGAGATTGATGGGAGACTACTGTTAAAGTTACGGAACCCTTTGCTTCAGGTATAGACCCGTCGACATTCGACGGGTCGAATGCCACTATTGGCCACTCAGTGATTGGATGACTAGTCCATGATGGGCCTTGCCACCACAGCGGGTGATGAATGATTTCAGACGGTAGTAAGCCTCTTGATAAACAGTCACTAGGGTTTTCTATTCCATTAATATGAAAAAAGCGGTCTGGAGATAAATTTGACTGTATTTCAGTCACGCGGTTGGCAACGAATGTCTGCCAGCGATGCGGGGAAGAGTGAATCCATGATAGAGCGACAGTGGAATCACTGAAAGCGAATATCTCTTTAATAGGATATCGCTTATGGAAAAGAGTATGAACTTGTTTTACAAGTTTAGCGAGCATTAGTGAGGCACACAATTCTAGCCTCGCCAGAGAGATCGTCTTCAGTGGAGCCACTTTAGACTTAGCGCATACTAAATGTACGGATATATCCCTATTAGGGTGTGTTATATGTAGGTAAATGACGCAGCCGTAAGCCTTCATACTAGCGTCGCCAAAGGCGAGCAAATTGACCACGCAACCGGCCGCGACACCCAGATGGCGCGGTATTTGTAAACTAGATAATAACGGTAATTCAGTTTTGAACCTAACGAAGCGTTCAGTAATGACTGCTGGGGGCTCCTCATCCCATCCCACCTTAGCGAGCCAAAGGTCCTGTATTAGAAGCTTTGCATAAAGGACAACAGGTGCGACGAATCCCAACACGTCAAATAAGCGAGCAACCGTAGACAGTATGGCGCGCTTGGTATTACCCATAGTCGCAGCGGATGCGGCGAACGAGAACACATCAGAAGTAGGTATCCATTTCAAACCCAAGACCTTTAATGTTTCGTCATCATCTGTGAACTCAATCGCCGCGCGGTATGACTCAGGCAAATGCGCAAGAAGCTCTTTAGAGTTACTCGCCCACTTGACGAGGTCAAATCCGCCCTTCTTGAACAACGCGAGCAGTTCGTCCGCCAGACGAGTTCCATCTTCTACAGTGGACACAGAGGTGGTTAAATCATCCATATACAGTTCGTTAGAAGCAACCTCTGCGGCGAGAGGAAAACGTTCTTGATAGTCCTCAGCTAACTGGCGGACAGTACGCATTGCCAAGAATGGGCTCGGTCGCAATCCGAAAGCTACGGAATTAAATTGAAAAATACGAATACGCTCAGTATCGTTGAAGCGGTATAATATCTTTTGATATTTGCGATCATCTACGGAAAGTAAAATTCTAAGATACATTTGACGTATATCAGCGGTTATTGCAACTTCAAAATATCTAAAGTTGAGTAAAAGCGAAAATAAATCGGCCTGCAAATTAGGCCCAGTGTGCAACAAGTCATTGAGCGACTTGCCGCTGTCAGTTTTAGCACTTGCGTCCAAAACTATGCGGGTTTTTGTCGTCGACTTTTCAGGCCGGACGACAGCGTGATGAGGTATGAAATAACCATCATGAATAGCGGGAAAAGAATAAGGGATTTCCGATAAGTAACCCTTATCTATATAATCAGCGATGACGTCATTGTAAGCTTGACGTAAAGCGGGAAGCGAATGAAATTTACGCTCTAACGCAGACAATCTACGCTGAGCGTGAATGAATGAGTTACCTAACGACTTAGGTTCACCCTTGAATGGCAAGGACACAATGTACCTACCGCCTGAGTTTCTAGTAACGGTTGATTTATAAAGTTCCTCGCAAACCTGATTTTCTGGACTTATTATTTTCGCAGTAGGCACCTCTTCTATTTCCCAGAATTTTAAGATTGAATGGTGTAAATTATCTACTAGCGGGCCGAAGGACCAGGCTATACTGCCTTGGTTGACAGCAGGTATCTCACCCATGACAATATAGCCAAGCGTGGTTTCTATAGCATGAGGTATGCAATTAGCGGTGTCCATTAAATCAGCTGACGGCGCGAGTGGACGCGGAATAACCTTACCCCCTAACAGAATGAACGCGAATAGTTGAGCACCTAAAATCGCTTCTATATCTCCAGACACGTTCCAACAGTCGTCTGCCAGTGGTAAGTCCTTAAACTGATCCATAAACGATGCTTGGATTCCGCGCGTCGGTAATGACTCAGTAATATGGTCAATAACCAACATGTTCAGTTTATAATGCGCATCACTCACTCGCGATTGAATTGTGAGAGATACATAACCTTTAATTGGGGCTGAGATTGACCCCACTGATTTCAAAGATGAATTAACTAGCGGATGAATATTTAATTTCAATTTCTTACAACAAGCGAGGCTAATGATGTTATTCTGAGAACCGCTGTCTACTAAACATCTCATTAACAAACGGTTTCCATTCACCGGAACGTATACCTGTGCCGTTGGTAACACAATTAACTTATTTAATAAATTACAATGTTTGGATTCGTCACAGGTCATTAGCGTAATTGAATTCTCAGAACGACCACATTCCTTAGATAACGAACACCTGCGCGCAGTGGGCGCCGGCGGCGGCGTGTCAATACGCGCATGCATACATACAGCGGGAGCCCCCGACTCAGCTTGCGTTAACGGTGGATTCCGTTCAAAATGTAGCAATGAATGGTGTTTTTTATGACACTGCTTACACGTATTTGACGAACCACAACTAGAAGTGGCATGTTTGTTACTAAAACAATTGATGCAAAGTTTCTTATCCTTCACGAAATTAAAGCGTTCCTTCACTGCAAGTTTTTTAAATTCTATGCATTCGTAAAGGTGGCTATGCTGCGGCTTATTGCAAAATAAACAAGCGCTTTCACCGTTATGACTATTCTCGGTAATAGCAAAACTATGAAAGTTTTTATTGTTATTCGGGCGAGGTTTTGATTTCGCATCCACAGCCTTATTATTATTGGTGGCAGCAGTCTGATGGATCACTGCCGACCTCTCCATAATTTTTATATGATGACGGAGATATTTCACTAACTCTTCACTCGTGGGTAGATCGTTATCTTTAATCGATAACTCGAAACTTTGAACCAACTGCGGATCTAGCTTTTTTAAAACGATATGCGTAAAAATAAAATCGGATAAGTCTTTTATATCTAGCTGCTTAAGTGCAGACCAGGAGGAATTTACTCGTTCAATGAAATTATTTAATTGTGATGTTGATGAACCCGACGCCGGTTTTATATCCATTATATTATTTATATATGTTGACCCAAGTAACCTCTTGTCTTGATATTTTGTTACTAATGAGTCCCAAATAGTGGAATAATTGTCCTCATTGGGCAATATTCCCGCGAACACATTAAGTGCGACTCCACTTAATTTTCCTACCAGATATTGTACTCGCTGGCCGTCGGTCAAGGTTTTATTATCGTGCACGTTCGTCTTAAAACATTGATAGAACAACGGCCAAGATTCAGGCTGACCCGCAAAGCTTAAAAGTTCCAAAGGCGGGAGCCTGCACGAATAATTGGCAGATGTGGGTACATTTACAACTTGCGCACTTTGCGAATGAATTAATTCATCTCGTTTATATTTAACTTGCGAATAAAGTGTTTCAAATGAGCTCCAGTCACTGAAACTGATTTCACAGTCGGGGTCAGCCTTCAATAACCACTCATTATGTTCGTCACACAACTTTACGAAATCCTCATATAACTTCCCTATGTTTGATGTCTCTGCTAAGAATTCCCCTACGCTTCTTGTATTAATTTTCGAAGACGTTATAAGTTTTTTAGAGGATTCAAAATATTCATTTAATTTTGCAAAGGTAGCTTGTTTCTTAGCAATGACCATTTTTATTTTAATTTGCGCCGACATTTTGTCGTAAGTAAGTATGTAGGTACTTTGAATATAGCACTGAACAAGTAAATTTTATATAATATTCAACTATCTCGCTATTAGATAATTAGTGGGTAAGTCGTAACGACTGTTCTGGAATGTACTAATAAATAGGTAGGTATTATTCTATATTAATGAATATAATAGGATTGAATATGAAATTATAGGATTATAAGAAATTATAGGATTATAGGATTATATAGGATTCTGGTTCTATCCGGTCCGAAGTGACCATTAAATATGGTGAAGCGTTTAAGTGGAAATGATTTTAAATTTTTTATGGGATGCGGGTGGATCGCCTGTTGAGTCCCGGAAAGGCTAATAGGATTGGCACTAACCTTTGGTCTTCTCTGCGCTGGTCTTGGAGTCTAGCCTGGAGCTGGTTTCTGGCGACCGAGCGTGAACTACCGGGGCCCCGGAGCCGATCTAATTTTTATTATAGCGAGCGGTGAGGTGCGGTTGGCGCTAAGTAGTATACTGAATGTTGGAGAGCTCACGCGCAATGAGAAAAAACGGTTATACTGTCCTTGTATCGATTGAAGGACGCGTCTTCTGTTTAACCAATAGCCGATCCCTTTTGCCAGAAAGAGACAACAACATATTGGCGTAAACAATAGTAAAGAGCAACAATTTGTCTTACTTTGTCCTCAACAATTTGTGCGTGCTAGTGCGATATCTACCTCTTTTTATTTATAATATCATTGGAGCATACTTGAGTATTGGTAACGTGAAGTGTGGCTTGTTGGTCAATGTCAATGTTCTTAGGTACATTTGGTTTTAACGTTGTGAAATAGAGGATAGAGATATTGGCGTAAGAGGTGTTCTAAAACACCTTTTACGCCAGTAATAATACGATTGTTTTACATTTTTTTAATAAGCCAGAGTTTCTCATAAGATAAAAAAAAAACAAAACTTATACAGTGTCTAGAAAAGTGTTTGATACAGAAAATAGATAAGACTCAATTCGAAGTCGTTTCATTAATATTGCCGTAATAGCAGAGCTGATTGCTCGTGAGTTCGATACCTGTTTGAAACGAATATTTATAATGTCCTACACTCCTTGTTCTGGGTCCCAGCTCTTTGTGTAAGTAACTTTCAATGTTTGTAAATGCACTCACGATACAGAAAAACATTTCTAGTGCAATTTATAACATTAGACACATAAGAGTCAAACCTAGAACCTCAAACTTAGCTGCCGGTATTCCAAGCACAAAAATCTATGCCACGATGCGACCAATATACCATTTATTTCACCTGACATTAGACTTGATTGACATACTTACATTATTTATAGAAAAAACCAGGTCGATTACGTTCCCCTATAAATAAAAGAACACTTTTCGTTCTTGCCACAGGATATTGGTAAGTAATATACGTAACTTTTTCAACAAAACACTTTAATATGCACGTGTAATTAATTACCTCGTATAATTAACGATTTATAGCCTGCTCATTAAACAGTATATGAGGCTTATATGTTAATTTTGTATCGATGAATCAATCAGAAGTAAAAATGAAATGACTTTTTTGAGTAACATACACATGAGACGTGTTTGCCCCGTAGGAGAGTTATAATCATGTGGTACCAACATTTTGCCAGCTTTGATTTGCCATCAACCAACTTAACTAGAGAAAAAATTGCGGTGGAACTTTTGCCCGACATTTTGCCCGATCTGAGAATCAATCCCACGACTTGTGAGCAGCCGCCATCAAGGCAGTCATGTCAAGAAAATTTGGGACATTGGATGATTCGCATAAAAACTACATACTTTTGGATTTGTCGATTCTCCCACTAATAACATTAAATAACTTCCAGCGAAATGGTCTACAAAAAAAAACAATGTAATATAAAATACTTAAACTAACATAATAAATCATCACAACAATTAATTAAACATAACCGAAACATTGCGAAAACATCCCAAGAAACATCTGCTGGCATTCTAAAAGGAAAACAAAACGGACAAAAGTCCACATCCAATACTAACAAGTAAGTACTTGCAAACTTCACAAAGATAAGGACTACAAGGCGTAATTGAATCACAAATAGAGACATTCCCAGAATATTCCCTTTGAACTCTGACAATACAAAAGGCGCCAAAAATCCAACTCCGTTTACCGAGTGCAGCATGATAAATTCATTTAGCGCCGTACGGCATAGTTCTGTGAAATTAAGCGGGCGCAATAAAGATTTGCCTGTAAAACTATTTGGACTAGGCTAACTATTCAGATTATAGCAGGGCGTATACGTATACCCAACCTATACGCGATCCAATGGCTGTACGAAAAAGTATTAATTTTTCTTTTTTATTTTGTTTTGTGCCAGTCTTGTGTTGTGCTTTGGAAAAGTATGTTTTAAACATTTTTCGGCATTCAAATGTGCACGAATTCGTTTTTGGTTGTATTTCGTATTTCGAACGTTATTTTTTTTTTATTTAAGGGTATTTTTCGGGTTAAAAACTTGTTGATATTTATTGCTTGGATTGGCACATATTCAGTCCATAAAGTTCCTAATTCTGAGTCACATGGATGCCTTAGATTCAAAGCCCACCAAACAACTTCCTCTAGTTGACCTGAGTTGTGCCATTCAAAAAACAAATAGTGAAATACACCAAGCGGAACCAGTACGGTAGTAATGTGGTAGATTAAGAAAATTATTATTAGGTACTCCAAATTTATTTCCTCGTTTCGTAGCTCGGCATTCACAACAAACAGCAAAGCAATTCTAGAAATCGCAACTCGAAACTGCTGAAGTAAAATTCCTCACATGCGACAATTAATCTTTCTTAATCCAAACTTGGGAGCGGTTTATAGCCCCGAGTATGGTGTTACAGCCACGTGGCAATCTGCCAGGCAAGCCTCGTGGTGCCAGCCAAGCATCCATAATATCGTCTACGGCCGTGCCATTTATATCGGCCTTCTGGCATTTTGGTAACAAATGGCACTAGTCCTGGGCCTTGTCTTATGAATTTTGTTATGTTCTACGAGCGGATTACAAGATGTTTTCTGGTTTATGAATTTGTTGTGATCTTGACTTTGCGTTTATGTTCGTGTATTATTGGCCAATGTAGAGAAACTAGATTATGTTATACAGTTATTCAGAACGTCTGAGAAAATATGTCTTCAATTTCTCAGAAGCAATATAGAGGTAGACTCAGTTAATGGCACTATACTCGCCCACTATTATATTAAGTGGTTCTTAAACATAAATGGTAATTTATGGATGTAATAAAGAAACACCTTTGCCTAACTCTTCGAAGGATTAGAAGCAGTTTTTATGAAGATGACAAACCTCTTACCTTACGGTATGGAGTGGTTTTACTTACATACATTGAAAACATACCGTTCATTGTATTTAGTTCTCAGGCCATTTATCACAATATTTTCATTGACTATTAAAAAATTTAGGATCTGTAAGACATGCTAAGCCTTTTTAGTGCAACAATCATCAAATAAATCCTCCCTTTACTGTGTGAAATGGAAGGGAATGTCAGACTCTTACTGACTAAAAAGCACCCTGTTTTTGACATGCCCCTTACGTTCCAGGGTCGTGACGACATTTTAAGACAGTCTCACGAACCCGGGATTAAATAAAATGAGGGCAGAGAAATATAAATGAATGAATACGGCCTTAAAAATGACGACATTTCCGTATCTTCTACTTGATATGTTCATATAATGCAATATTCTGCTCGATCTACCAAAACTTAGAATGCTAACCGAATCGAATCGAAATGTAAAAATAATTGAATACTGTGGTTCGAATCGGCAGGATGTCGACACATTGGAGGGAGTAATGGAGCGAGATCATTGTGGAGTAGCAGCTCCACCGTGAAAATAGATCTGCAAGGGGAGTTAGATATATTGAATGCTTTTCTACATGGATATTTGCAATTTTTGGAGAATATTTTCCTGTGGAAACTGAAAGGAAATGATTTACTTTCTTGAGCAGATCTTTCAGTTTTTAAATTCCTTGCGATGTTTTCTCATTTTAATGAGAAGAATGGTGATTATTAAGTAAAAATGGTACAAAAACTCGTCCACACAACGTAAGTTCGAACCAACGGCGGATACAAGGGGGGGGTCATGGGGGTCATGACCCCCCCCTGGGCGACAGACTGGGTCATAGGTGGCCACTGCAATTTCATCTAAGTTTATTATTAACTTAAACAAATTATAAGCGAAAGGGGCACAGGGGTGCTATGACAGGAAACCTCCACGTGCGCCCGTGGACTGGAGTTCCCTCTTAGATACGTCCAGGGGGAAGACCAGTTTTTCGGGCCAGTGCACCCTGGGATGCGGGCAAAAACTCTTCCTTAGGCACTGTGTGCCTAAGCGGTCTCTTTGCCCGTATTCGAATAGCCTGTCGTGTGGATGCTCCAACGCGTGTCCCTCTGATCAGCAGAGGGCACAGCGGCGGAGCGGGCTTGCGGACGGTGAGTGATGGGTAGCTCGCCGTCCGACCAAGGACCAAGCCCGGGTCGGTGGCGCGTCGTGTTTCGCGCCAAATGCCTGCTGGGGTCGCGGGTTTTTTCTTAACCCAGGTTACCGTGGCCCCGGAACGTAAAGGGCATAGGAAGGAACACGGGTGGATTTTAGTCAGTAAGAGTCTGACAGTCCCTTCCGCCCCACCCAGGGCGGGAGGACTCATTTGATGATTTTACCACCTAAAAAAAAAAAAAAAGGTTGCACTCCAGGAGTGCCGGTAGAAGTGAAAACTTTTTTGTTACTATGTTTTATTTTTAATTTGAATGACGTCTTACTCATTTTCGATCAGGGTCACGTGACCCTGACGCGAGTTTTAAATTTTTTACCCATTACAGAAAAAGTGTACAACGCCGCTAAAGAAGTTTTCACTTCAAAAAAAAAAAAAGGTTGCACTCCAGGAGTGCCGGTAGAAGTGAAAACTTTTTTGTTACTATGTTTTATTTTTAATTTGAATGACGTCTTACTCATTTTCGATCAGGGTCACGTGACCCTGACGCGAGTTTTGGTCACGTGACCCTGACGCGAGTTTTAAATTTTTTACCCATTACAGAAAAAGTGTACAACGCCGCTAAAGAAGTTTTCACTTCAAAAAAGCGAAAGGGGCACATAATCATAATAATACAATTCTGTGCTGTTATTGGTTATACCTATTAAAAGCAGGATCTTCAGGGGCTTGATTAGACATAAGATCTACTATTTACTAACGAAACCTTGTGGGATCTACCAATTACATACTTCTTGAAATCTTAAAAAAACTTTTTCCGACTTCAAAACAACCACAAAAAAAAGTTCAAAATAACCTACAAAAACTTTTCTTTCGAAAGTCGGTGACTTTATTTTTTATTTCATTGACTTTTTGTCACCGACTTTCGAAAAATAGCTAGCAAACTCACTCTTGACCAAAAAAATAAAAACGCCAAAATTATCGACATCAAAAAATAGCTAAAGCTTCCTAAGAAAGTTAATTTTCTTGTATCTCATAAGGAAGCAGATTTTTCTACCTTTTGACCAATTTAATACAAAAATCCTGTATAGGTTTGGTATAGGTCCTTTAATATTATTTATATTTTCTGCCTTGCCACGATCGACCGGACTAAGTCGCGATCGACCCGTTGGCCACTCCTTTTTTTTCTTTTTTTAGCGTGGTAAAATCATCAAATGAGTCCACCCAGGGCAGGGCAGGGCAGAAGAGACTGTCAGACTTGTACTGACTAAAATCCACGGAGTCCTTCAAAAGCCCTTTACGTTCCAGGGTCACGGTTTGGGATGTCTTTCTTTCAAATCTATCTGAAACGGAGACAAGCTGTCTGCGACATGGTGACCCCCCCCTGATATAAAAGCTGGATCCGCCCTTGGTTCGAACCCCGGATGGCGTGGATCCACAGACTAGCAAAGACGTTACAGCTGCTACTACTGGGTCACCGCTGCTCTCTCGTTTTTATAACAATCATTCAATGGTAATCAATAGAAAACTACTGTGATAAGTAGGAAACCTTTATCGGAGCTGTAACATTAAAGTAGATACAGTTGTCTTCGTGTATCGGTTCACGCTACACAATTACACAATCATAATGATTTTCTCATACACAACCATAGTACAAAACTTAAGACTACACAACTAACAAATAATACACAGAAACCCAATCTCGCAACAATACAAACACAACTTAAACAAACAAACCGCATCCATAAATCAGAACTTAACATTACAAATTGGTTTCTCTTAGTTCTACTTAAAAACGGATCCGAGTAAGTTTTCTCGGCTTTTTTCCATGCACGTCGAGATTCTGACAGTACATTACTCACGCCACAGGGTACCAAGGGGCTGCAATATTTAATCTTGTAGAGGAAAACTTCTCACTTATCGAAAGGAAATGAATAATCTCGAATCGTGTCCGGGTGACGCCTGCGCTTTCGATTTCGAACCAAATAGAATAAGGATTCCTTAAGATGCTGTTTTTCGTATCGGATTTTTGCCTATTTGACGGTATGATGGCAAAAATTGTTGGGAATTTGTGTGTCAAATGGATTTAAAGGCAATAAAGAAAAATAAAATTCTGTGGAAATAACATGGAATTAAATTCACAACTTGTTCTTTCTATGTCAATCAATTTCCGGGGTGCTATGACAGGAAACCTCCACGTGCGCCCGTGGACTGGAGTTCCTTCTCGGATACGTCCGGGGGGAAGACCAGTTTTTCGGGCCGGTGCACCCTGGGATGCGGGCAAAAACTCTTCCTTAGGCACTGTGTGCCTAAGTGGTCTCTTTGCCCGTATGCGAATAGCCTGTCGTGTGGATGCTCCAACGCGTGTCCCTCTGATCAGCAGAGGGCACAGCGGCGGAGCGGGCTTGTGGACGGTGAGTGATGGGTAGCTCGCCGTCCGACCAAGGACCAAGCCCGGGTCGGTGGCGCGTCGTGTTTCGCGCCAAATGCCTGCTGGGGTCGCGGGTTTTTTCTTAACCCAGGTTACCGTGGCCCCGGAACGTAAAGAGCATAGGAAGGAACACGGGTGGATTTTAGTCAGTAAGAGTCTGACAGTCCCTTCCGCCCCACGCAGGGCGGGAGGACTCATTTGATGATTTTACCACCTAAAAAAAAAAAAAATGTCAATCAATTTCCAACCCAAAAGACGGTAGACGCTTCCTCTACCATTTAATGACGGTAGAAGCTTTTTCTACCGTCATTCAGAAATCCGCAGATGACATTCAGGTCACAGGTAAGGCTGGTCGAAACACGAGCATACCAGGGAAGCATAAAGCAGAAGAGAGGACGATGTTGGATCCTCCAAAAAACTTTACTTAGGTGTACGGAAAAAATAGACAAACTGATGAGATCGCTGACAAGTTTTGAAGAATGTGAATAATTTGTTTCAACAAACATCTCCATATTTAAAAGCCAAAATAATCTTAAAAGATCGTAAAATTCTTGCCCAAATTCTCTCTACAACAGTAACGACATAACACATTGAAAACATGCCATACATAACGTAGTGGAGCTGCCAAGTCGATGTCATAACTGGCAGGCCGTGCCAGTTCCGTGTTGCCAGTTAAAATAAAAAAAAACTACCACCTAAAACTGTATTGTATCTGTAGTTTGTTGTTGAAGTGTGGTAGAAACAATACGTTGTAATTCGCGACAACATATTATCTAAAAAACTGTAGAAAAAGTTTGATTCCATTTTATAATAACAAAAACCTAGAAATTACGATTTTACATACAAATAAGAATTATTGAAGATACTTCTACACAAGCGTGCTTCACCGTCGACCACGTCATTGCTTAGGTACAATTATGCTACATGGTATACACGAGCCTATAGTAAAAAACAAAATAGGATAATTTAGCATTTGCACTGCAAAAAAATTAAGACATTGATGAGAACAGAGACTTTTTTTATCTGTGTTGTCCCACTGCTGGGCAATGATCTCCCCCATAATCTTCCACTCTTCCCTGTGTGCGGAACTGAGTCTTCATTTAATAAAATAAAAAACATAAAAATCTATCCGATAACATTAAAATAAACAAGTCTTAGGGCGACTTTCACCAACGGTTAAACATGTTTAATATTTTATTTAAGCACAAAATTCAATAGAATTTTGACATTAAATAAAATTTTAAACATGTGTAACTTTTGGTGAAAGTCACCCTCAGATACGACTAAAGTCATAATATATTATTTAACAAAAAGCCTTACTGGAAAACAATCGATACCTGAAACAAGTTCTCGGTAATCGTTTAGTATCGGTATCTCTTGTATCGAACTGTCACTATGCCGTGACAAAGGTAAACAACCCTGCGTTGCCTAACGCTGCCAATTGGAGAACGAATAAAGGTTTCTTTTTTTTTTCGAAATATGTATATTGTATAGGTACAGCTTGAGCTATGTTCTAGAGTAGGAAAAGCGACACATGATTTAGGTCCTAAGACACTTGCAATGAGTTAGTAACCTTCGTAAGACCTGACACAGGGCCAATTTAGTATTATCTATTGTTTTGTTTTAAAACAGTTTTTTTTTTATTCTATCTAATATTCTATAAAAACTCCAGTTATTGCTTCAAATATTCACATTGTTAACGTACATCCTAAATCTGTTGTTGATAATTTTATATTTTATTACGGAATAGCGAAGCAGTTTATTACTTATCTTCTCGTCTTTTACTTGATGAAGTTCAACAAAATTGATTCACTTCTGTATAAGAAAAACATTTCTTTAAGTCATTTTTTAAGATTAATTCATAAAACAATTAAAAACGGGACCTTTTCAATAACATTCCAGAAAAAAATTAACACAAACAACTCCAAAGAAAATTACCTTAATTTTTAAATTCCACAAAATTGTCTCACACGATTAATATCTGTTACAAGACAATTAATTAACAATCCAATTTTATTTAACGCGAATTACCATCCTATAAAGTTAATTTGATTATAAAGGTCCCTTAAAATTATCTAGGGGATAATGACCTAAGTTAATCCTTAGATATACATATAAAGTAAGATATAATGTTATGCTTTAACATATTGGCATAAAGTTGAGACAATAGTCTGAAATAGGCATAGATACTGAGTCTACAAATTGGTTTTAGGTATTATGTATAAAGGCAACAGTAGAATTGAATTTCGAATAGTTTCAGTTTATGTATAAGTTATCTCTTGTGTGGTTTGTATTGTTCATGCGTACAATTATATATTGGCATTTGAATTGTTGACTTTTTGGATAACAATAGACTCTCTGGAGCGAATTTCATTATTATAACGCGTGTAAACCTTGTTCAAGGGTAGCTGTCATAATTATTATGTTATATTGAAATTGACAGCTTTTGATCGCTGTCTATCATTGTCCTTTTTCAGCTTTATTTGTGAGATCTGCTCTTGGTAACCTGTTCTGATTATTTGTTTGTAGGTTGTACCTAGTCGAATCGAATAAAACATTGACATTGATTCAATCTCTAGTACAAAAAATCTATGATCGATGTTTTTTTCTTTTCTTATGGAGACAAAAACTGAGGAAGTAAAACGTGATTTGGTGACTTACTACGTCATAACCTAGTAGAATTTTTACTCTGTTTTAACGTAGTGAGCCTCTCGAGTTGTGGTACGTTTTATATTTGCAAATATTAATTGATTTAGGTAACTTTAACAAAATAAAAAATACGTAATAATTTTTAAAACTCTAACTGATATTCTAATTCGTTTTTTTTTGACCTATAAACCTACTAATTAGCTAAACACTGGACATAACACACAAAACTGATACTGAAAGATCAGGTGACAAATCAATGAAAACTAGCGCTCCTCCCATCATGAGCGAAGCGTTAGGCCTGGCCACCAAAGCGGAGAGGAGAGGAGATGTGTTTAAATGACCTATCAGATGTCCACATCTCCTGTCTGCTTATTGACAGACGCTTATTTCAGACATCTGATTGCTTATTCAAACACATCTCCTCTCCTTTACGCTTTGGTGGATACCGGGCCTTATAAAACAATACGTCGTTCAAATTAAGCAATTCACTGAGCACGAACACAGCAACAGTACAAGTTTATTTATTTAAATTCAATCAAACAACGGACCCTATCGATTGGCTCCCGAGAACTCGATGACGTGTATTCGAGCCCGCACCGTGTTAGTTTCGTGAAACGTACAGTCAAAACCGTTAGGTCTGCCCCCATGAATTCTTAATGCCGTATCTTCAGAAAGCGTATTCTAAATAATTCACACTGCCCAGACTATAGGTCGAAATGACTACCAAAGAGAAATACCGACTTGAAGTTAAGTGAAAATGCGCAATAAAACCAAGTAATGTTACCCAGCTTATTAGAATACGCGTCTGCTTTCATGAAATTAAATGGCCGTCTAAGGAACCCCTTATTTGTTTTTATTTTCTTCGAATTTTGTCGGGTTCATAATTTCTTTTTCTCTCTTTATTTATGTTCTTGGTTAAATTATTTGCCGTGTTATCGCCGTGTAAGAGGCATTTAGCTGCTTTTTTGCTATCCTTTTTTGGGACGGTTTGTGTTAAAGTCGTACTGACTATTTTGGCAATCTCACAGCCGATTTACACGGTTCTTCATTTTATTTCGTTATAGTATTTATTAATTTATATACAGAAGCTGTTGGTATGCCTTTTTTAATAAATAAATTTATGTATGTAATAGTTAGGTACTTGAGAAGCTTGGTTGGAAATTGGCAAAGATATTATTAGAACGACCCTTTTAATATCATTTTTAGTAGCCTCATATGATTAGAAGGTACTAAAACTGTTACTATGTGAACGCCCTTTACCTTCTTAAACAAGCCCTTCAAGGTCAGGGTACCTATCTCAAACCAGTAAGACAATACAAGTCAGACTAGAACAGGTAACGTACCCAACATTATCGTCTGACACCTTAGTATTATTCAAACATATTGTGAAGCTTGTATTGAACTAATTTCATAATGAAACTCTAGCTTTCTTCATTGTTTCCTTAGTAACAATATACTTGCTTTGTATATTTTATGGTATATATTGTTGTAGTTATTATTGTTCACTGATATTGCGAGTAAGTTTATATCCACCAATTATTATATTTATATTATAATAATAATTTATAATAGGTATTCCGACGTTACGTTGATTTGACGTTCTTAACTATGTATAGATACGATAAATGTGTACGATGGGCTTCTTCAATTAGCTACCCCATCCCCAATAGAAAACGTAGATGTTTCTAAAGATGTGGTTACCCATCGTGACTCGGACTGTAAAAATTACGATAAGATCGTCCAATAATTTTTGAGTTTTATTCATTATTAACATGTTTTATTCTTAATTAATAATGTGGATTGAGGGCGACTTTTACCAACGGTTAAAAATGTTTAAAATTTTATTTAAGCACAAAATTCAATAGAAAAATGTGCTTAAATAAAATTTTAAACATGTTTAACCGTTCGTAAAAGTCACCCTTAATCTTAGTTTAATGAGTAAATAAAATTAACAAGAGATACGAGGTAACCAAATAATTGTTCGTGTACCTATAAAGAAGGTACGAAACTTAATCGATAACAAGCTAACAGACAGTGACCGTGAAGAGACTTGTAACTTTCCTTTATTGACTGACAGAGTGAAATTAGGTTACCAATTACACGTATATTTGTGGAATGTGTACAGGGTAATGTCCTGTGTAATGTGTCCATGACACAGGGTACTGTCTGATATTTAACATTCCCTTTTTTCATTTGTTATGTGATACAAAATATTCGTGACCTAATAGACAAGATGAATAGAAAAGTCTTATTAGTTTTCCAGTAGGTCCTTCAAATAAATGGAGGATAATGACAGAATGTAAAAGACCTGACTAAAAACTATTCAAACAAAACACGACCATATCCCTATCAAAACAAAACTTATAATTGATCAACCACTAATCATGAAGGATAAGGACAGAATGTAAAAGACCAGACTAAAAACTATTTAAACAAAACTCGACCATATCCACATCAATACAAAACTTATAATTTATCAACAACTAATCATGAAGGATAAGGACAGAATGTAAAAGACCAGAATAAAAACTGTTTAAACAAAACACGACCATATCCACATCAAAACAAAACTTATAATTTATCAACAACTAAGTCAACTTAATCAGTGGCTGTCTTGGACGTGCCCTGCATTACCCCGCAATTTAGTCCATTGAATGTTCCCAATGAAGTCGCAGGCGACTTGGGAACTCCTTTGAGTACACCTGGCTAATATACCTTGCTACATGCAGTAGTGTTAATGGGGTGGGAGAGTTACAGTTTCACGAGCTGGTTTAGACTGGAATTGTAGTCTGAATAAAGTTGTGTGTTAGTGTGAATTTAGTGTGGATTAGTCGTGAAGTGTGTATTATTTTTGGTTGTTTGGTTACATCATCAATGCGATCACTTAAATGCGTTGCGATCTGACGCCGGCAGTGAGAAACACATATGAACATCCATAGGTTATCGGATCGTATCCCCAGATCGGATCGCCGGAACGGATCGCGCTCTGTCAGTAAAAGCCACAAATGATTTCTCTCGATCTGCGTGGATCGTCTCGCGCTCTGAGTGGATGAGAAGGGTGTTGCTGCACTTTTGTTACTGTATCTTAACATTAGTAGATTTTAATTATTTCAAACGTTGCCAGGTATTTCTCCTGTGTCTTAAGTGCTTTTGAACTCACATGTTCCAATACGCCCAGACCCGGAACAATTACTCGTAGATCATACAAATATTAGCTCTATACGGGAATCGAAACCGCAGTAGTCCAATTTCTCAGCCACTGCGCAAACCGTATAAAGTCAATTTACATTATTATTTTGAAGTAACTTTAATAATTACTTTTTATACAAGCTTTCTCAAACAACTCCGTGTTGCCAATCAACAAAATGACAAAAAGCTAACACTTCAAACGATGTATTGTCAAAAGTTTTTACAAAGACAACAATATAAAGCCTTGTACAGACAGAATTTATGGGCCAATTACCGGCACACACCAGCCATTAGGGCATTCGCTTTTACATGCTAATCTGTTATTGATAGAGGGCAGGCCGTGTTAATTACGCCCCTTGGTTCGGTCGCGCGGTAGTGTGAGTGACACTCGCGGCACTAAAAGTGTATTCCTGACCCAATTTTGTGGGTGTTAAGTGGTTACATTTTGTTTTTGTTATTATCGATAGTGATATAGTAGGTACATAAAGACAACATATTTTTTTATCGTGGTAAAATCATCAAATGAGTCCTCCCAACCCAGGGCAGAGCGGGAGGGACGGTCAGACTCATACTGACTAAAATTCACAGCCTTTAATAGCCCTTTACGTTCCGGGGTCACGGTAATTCGTTATTCCCGCGACCACTTGAAGAACACTTGAAGAAAAATTGTGGAAAGGATTTCTTTGTACTGAATTCGGCGCCATCTTGTTTTTCTTTGCATTGACAAGATGGTTACATAAGATTAACGTGTGTACAAGCGAAGTCTCTTACTATAGAGGGACTTATGCTCTTTAAAAATAGTAGATAATATTAGCGATATTATTGATAATTATTTCATATTGAAACTGTCACTTGACAAAATTATTTTGTGTACGCCAGTTAAATAATTATGTTCTTAAGTACTCTCGTGAGGAATACGGTTGGTCTAGTGAGAAACATAAATAACGAAAACTAATTTTCTCAACTAAAAATAGACTGACGCGAAAATTATTCAAACTGTCGACAGCACTATTAGTCCCATTTCCGAAAATGCGTTCCAATTTTAATAAATCGTTCCGTCCTACAAGTTAAGCCACACTTAAAAGGGCTTATATCAACATAATCCGTATTTATGAAGTGTACCTTAATACCTTCGTAACAGAGATTATATTAATAGCTACCGTAGTCCGAACCGAAAGTCTTTGAATTTTCACAATCAACAACTTTTAATCTTCGTCATTATGCAGTCACGATTCATCTAACTTAGTCCTTTTAAAACTTATCTAGTTTGCAGTTGCCGCCTCTTGCGTAGCTGCCGTGAATAATAGACAGGAAAGTGTGCGATGGATGTTAGTGTGTTACAAGGTTTTTTCTTAGAGGTATATAGTTCTTCGTTGGGAACGGAAATCGGGAACCTATCAGTAAACAAATACGATTTTTCTGCCTCTAATAGTACCTATACCAATAAGAAGGATTTTTTTTTAAAGTGGTAAACTATTGAGGAGCTCGTGGCTAAATAATCACAGCAGCACAGGCCGATCTTCCAGGTTAAGCCGCGCTTGCCGAGGTTGGTCTGTGGATGGGTGACCATCTATCATAGCGAGTTTCCTCCGTGCCTCGGAAAACACATAAAAGCGTTGGTCCCGGCTGTCATTTGTAGATCTTTGACAGTTAGTCAGAAGCTCTAAAGTCTGACAACCAGTCTTACCATGGGGTATCGTATTACCCAGTTACTGGGTTGTGGAGGTCCGCCAGGCAGTCGCTCCATCTGAAATACTGATATCCAGCTGAATCTGGTTTGACTGGAAGCCGACGCCAATATAGTTGGGAAAAGGCTAAGCAGATGATGAAGTGGTAAACTATTGCGCTGACTCAACATCACAACATCGGATTTTTCCAACAAATTACTTCAAAGTCTAACTTTTTAACGACGTCCATCAATATTGTTTTTTGACCTTGTTAACTTTTTCAATTAGGACAACGCTAACTTTAATACAAAAATTGTTAATGACGTTTTCACAAACTGGGTAATTAATTAAAAGTCTCATAAACTAGGGCAAGGCACAGACTGAAGCAGAATTTACAAGAAACCTAAGCATAAATATTTTAAAGTAAAAATTGCTTAGGCACAGCAACGTAACTTTTTTTTTTTCAAAAAGTTTGTGTTCGATGCCCTGGTGTGGTTGGGCTAGATGTTATTTAGATTTTTCAATAACAATAACATTTTACAATATTATTGCATTAGGTTTTTTTAGATAATTGTTCCCAGTTGACGTTATATGGCTATCCCCATATTATTAAGGTTTTAAATATATAACTGATGAAAACGTGGTGTTACTAAAGGCATCGGAATAACTCTTCATGATTGTCTGTAGCCAGGACAGTTATTATAGCATGAAACTCGGTAATTATGGAAACGTAATACCGATATGAAACTCCTACATATCCAGGTTTTACACAATTTACCTATGTACCCATCACAAAACGTTTAGTAGTTTTATGTGTAAAGAAGTATCATGAATCCACCCATTCAAACTTTTGAGTTTATAAAATATCATTTTTCTTTGTAATTTGACTAATAAGGACAGATTCCAAAAATGCTACATAAATGTTTTTTTACTTGTCCATATTGTCGAAAGGGCTTCACACATAGCTGCTATAATGTAAAGATGTACATTATAGCACGATACATCTCATTACATCTTTTCATAGAAATAATCAGGAGACCACACACTGCAGCTATAATGTATATTTTTACATCTTCGAATCTCTATGGAAAGATGTAATGAGATGTATCGTGCTATAATGTACATCTTTACATTATAGCTGCTGTGTGTGAAGCCCTTTATAGTCTACGGCATTAAAAACAAAAATTCCCCTCCTTTTAAAAGCATCTATCAGCAATTATCTCCCTTCATTCACTTACGTACTTATACGTATATTGTCGCACGGCTTTCCCCTCACTGTCTGGGAGTTATCGACGGCTCTTAAAGGCACTTCTGCCAAAAATAGTGACGTGCATGCCTCTGAACAAAGGCTATCATGTATCTCATGAGTGAAGCCTGTCCCTTAATGACTGGTGCTTAGACTTGGTAAGATATTTTGTAGTTGGAAGAATGTTGCGTTAGTTGAAACTGGCTTAAGCAAGCGCCTACTGTCTCAAGAGAAGGCCTGTGAAATGCAATGAAATGTATACAGTATACACTTTTTTTTATCGTGGTAAAGTCATCAAATGAGTCCCGCCACCCAGGGCAGGACGGGTTCGGGACTGTCAGACTTGTACTTGACTAAAATCCACGGTGACCTTCATTAGCCCTTTACGTTCCAGGATCACGGTAATGGAATGAGTCCCGCGATCCCGGCAGGCCCCTCAAGAGGCCGCCCCTCATTATGCTGGCGCTCTTTGAGGCGCGCGTGGATTAAAACGCTTTCTCAAAGCTACGACGGGCCCTACGTTTAGAATTGAATCAAACCTCTGTTTTAACATTAAAAACGCTCTCCTGTAAACCTCGGTTCTTTACATGTCCGTATCTACGTATGGGATTGTCGAAAATAATTCTGCAAATTGGTGACCTGAATAGTGGATACCCCTGAATAAAAGCCCTTGAAGACGTTGCTTTGACTGGGTATAAAATATAATATTCAGTTAGGTAGTTGGAAAAATATGACGTCCATTGACACTGATTTAAGCGAGTACCTACTGTCAAAAAGAACCTACGATCGCAGTTTTAAACTAAGTTAAGCAATATTATGATATCTACTAGACGTATGTACTCGTGTCTCGTATACTTCTATGAATTGATCGATTAATAATGTGTAGTCCCAAAGTGACACTGTTTGCATAACCGGAATCTGCAGGCGATCTTCCCAAATTAATTCCTCAGTGTATTGGACTGTTCAGTACCCTTAGCACGAGTTTTCAGTATTTGAGACGTAAAGTAAACTGGAATTTCAAATTGACAATAAAATTTTCAAGAAAAAAATTAGTTCCTTTTTAGGAACAACTTCTTCACACACCAGAGGCGCTGATCCATTTTTTCATACAAGAAACGCTTTAAATACTGGAAAGACGCTGTAAAGTAAAAGAGTGAAAACTTGTGGTAAGGGCCTACAGGATGGATCAGTACACTGAAGTAAACTATATTTAAAATCCTGATAATATTTTAAGGAATAGTTAGAAATTGAATAGCATTTTAACTATTAGTTCATTTAAGTACTGTTCAAACAACTGACCCTGAATAATAATAATATTCCACGACTATCACACAACGCCATCTAGTCCTAAGCTAAGCAGAGCTTATGTTATGGGTACTAGACAACTGATAATTATACTTATATATTTCTAAATACATACATATTTTAGATAAATTACACCCAGACACAGAACAAATGATCGTGCTCATCACACAAACATTTGTTCTGGGTGGGAATCGAACCCACGACCTCCGGCATAGCAGTCAGGGTCACTAACCACTAGACCAACAGGCCAGGAATGTTAACAGGTAAGACATTTTAAATGCTGCACTAAAAAAGAATACTGAAAATTAATAGTAATGTTTGCGTTTTGATTTCATTAAACTCAGAGCTAAGGAAGTAGACTTCTTCAACTGTTCATTAGTTAACCATCCTTCAATTAACTCCATAAATACAAAACAAAACCCAATTCCACACAAATCACTGAATCCAATCAGAATTCAGTACCCCATTGACCGTTCATCACATTTTAAATTCTGACAATGTCATTGTTACCACAACGACTCAGGGACGGCAGCCTTCCAAAGACATTTGTTGCGGACCTTTATAGCTGAATAAATAATTTAAACTCAACTCAAGCCCCCAGATTTAGTTAAACAAAGGTGGTTCAGTTAATGGGGTAATACATTTTGGTCATTTCTAAGATCCGTGAGAGGGCGAGGTCAGTTTGGGAGCGGGGAGGAAACTAATTGAGTGTATTTAAATTAATGTTGGAAGTTTGGTTGACGTAGCGTGTGGGTGTAGTGTGTTGTTTAAAAACTAAAAGGGTACTTGATTTGAGTATCTAAAGAAAAGGTAAATTAAGCGGACTGGCTTCACATTTCTGGTTTAAGCTTCGTTGTGTCAGGAAACTATGACTTAAATAAATTAAAATTTTCGTAATATTTCAGTTGGCAAGTTAGTGTTATGTGTTAAACTTTTCTTTTTAACCAGAATTCATGCAACAGTTAGAAAGTTAAACATGCAACAACGTCATGGAACATTCATAGAAATTTATAATTACGAAAATAAGTTGCAATATCAGTTTCGAAGTACTCCCTTAACAATATACCTAGAGCAAACAAAAAAAACATAATTTACTACTTTTCACAACCCATAAAACTTCCCAAATAAAAAGCCTTTAAACACAGTAATTTACAACACATTTCAAAGTCATTATTACCCGCTTCCAGTGCGACCACGGCCCTAGGACTGACCACGGCACTTAGCGAATTAAGCATGTCACAAGTTAATGTTTAATGGTTAATGCAGACGAGGGTAGGCATTAGGCCAAATTAGCCATGCCTGCTTAGATGGACGCCTTTCTATCTAGAGTTATGGCTGTATTACCCCACTAGTTTTGTTTGGACTCTCATTTGTGTGGAAGAACTTTCTGAATTCGTCTACCTACCGTAGGTACTCTGGAGAGTATATTTTAACTCTGTTTTTGTTCCCACTGCTGAGACATAGGCCTCCTCTCTGTGAGAGGGAGTGGCTCATAATCCAACACCCGGGCCCAGCGCAGGTTGGTAGATGTCACATGCCTTCGAATTGGTTCTAGAACATGCCGCCGGTTTCCTCACGGTGTTTTCCTTCACCGTTTTGAGAGTATTGGTGATGAAATTAATAACACAAAGTAATGCGCCTGGCGGGGTTTGAACCCACTACCTACAACGCATAAGTCGGGACCGATACCACTGGGCCACCACTCCATCCTTCTGCTACTCTACTGCTCCTCATTAAACACAACGTTCAAATATTGGTCTGTGTTCGGATCTTTGGTGCTGTAAAAATTGGTGCTCAAACAGGAAAACCTACTTATTCGGTACTGGTTAATAAAGCTGATTTGAAAAAGTCATGTTCACGCTCTATCGTCTTAGCAGATTCTGTAGGAGTTCCGCGTCAAACAGTTTTTGCTGTGTTTCGTCAGTGCGCAGGACTTCCAGTTCCATAAAGTGAGCTCAATCCATTTTAAGCCTAATCTTTGCCTATGGCCTAGATACAGTCCCATAGCGAACTCATTACAAAAAAAGTGTGTATAAGCTACATTATGTAAAACACATAAAAAAACGTCAAATATGCACAAAGTCAAAGTCAAAGTCAAATCATTTATTCCAATTAGGCCATCAAAGAGGCACTTTTTTTTTTAACGTCGAAATTTAAATTTAAAGGGAATAGGAAGGGAAGGGATTGATTCTACACCCATTCGCTAAGGTAGGTTGTATGGAGAAGAATGGGCAAGAAACTCCATACTTACTCTTTTTAAAAAATGTTTTACAATATTTTTAACAGCGTTTGAAACAATTAATGTCAAAGCAATGTACCTTGAAAATCTGGACTAAAAATTTAAAAAATAATAATAAGTAAAAAAAGCAAAAAGGTACATGGCGTTCACATTTTAACAAAATATTGAAATTACACAATTTACAAATATAATTAAGTGTGTGAGCATTCAAATTTCAACCAGCTTGACCTTGTTTAAGCCCTACATTGTACTACGGAGCAGGACCAGCATGTTTCCAAACATTTTTATCTTGAATATAATCTTCTAATTAATAATATGCTTGTTTAATAAGGGTGTTTTTTATGCAACTTTTAAATTTTTTTTCATTTAGATTTAAGATTTCACTCGGTATTTTATTGTAACATTTAACACAGAACCCCATAAAAGATTTTTTTACTTTAGACAATCTAAAATATGGTTGATCAATTTTATCTTTATTTCTCGTATTAAAATTATGTCTGTCGCTTATTTTATTAAAAAGATGAAGATTTTTCCTAACATGCATTATATTTTCATAAATAAATTGACAAGGCACTGTCATTATATTAATTTTTTTGAATAATTCTCTAAGAGATTCGCGACGACGTAGATTGTAAATTGCTCTGACAGCTCTCTTTTGCAAAATAAAAATAGATTCAATGTCAGCTGCCCGGCCCCACAATAGGATGCCATATGACATAATGCTGTGAAAGTAGCTGAAGTAAACCAAACGCGCAGTTTCGACGTCGGTTAACTGCCTTATCTTTCTAACAGCATAAGCGGCTGAGCTTAGTCGCCCTGCTAGAGATGCTATATGGGGGCCCCATTGTAATTTATCGTCTAACGTGATTCCTAGAAAAACTGTCTGATTAATAAATTCTAATCTTTTTCCGTTCAATAAAATTTCACATTCGCTTCTTCTAACATTTGGTAAAGTGAATCTAATACATTTTGTTTTCTTTTCATTAAGAACTAAATTATTAACAGTAAACCAATTTTGAACCTTAAGAATACAGTCATTTACAGTGTCTAGATTTTGTGCACGTCTGTCAATTTTAAAAATTAAAGATGTATCATCCGCAAATAACACCATCTGTGGTTGATTTTCTAGTAAATAAGGTAAATCATTAATATAGACTAAGAAGAGGAATGGACCCAAAATAGAACCTTGAGGCACTCCCATATTCATTTCAGCCCCCAATGAGTTTGTACCGTTTATCTGAACTTTAACCTGTCTATCTTTCAAGTATGAATTTAGTACCCCACCGTCGTGTCTTCACGTTGTCGTCGTGGTGGGGCTTGCGTGTCTCGATGATCTCTGGGCCCCTGCCGGTAGAGGCACTCGTGCACTCATGCCGGATAGGCTCAGAGGGAGAGATCAGACCAAGAGGGACACACTGGGGAAAAGCGCGCCGCCTGGAGGATCGAGCAGTTAGCTCGAGCTTTCAGGCGGCGCGGGCCCAGTCGTCTGAGATTGGGTCAGGGGCGGGAAATGTTCACTTCCGGTACGCGTCTAGTCTCTAGACGTAACCGCGAAGTGAACCGGGGAGGGTAAATAGGGTGTAGGTACAGAGGAACTCACCTCTCTAAAAAAGTTAAAAACGTCATGGACAAAAAGATTATTGAAAAGACTACCCAGGCGGGTCCCAGCCGCTCAGCGGCTGGGGAATCCCGCACCGGACACGTCCGGTCTGCCCCAACGTACTCTGGGGGAGGCAACACTAATCTATTTTTTCCCATCTTCGCTCCGGCAGTCGCCGCATCGAGCCAGGGAGGCTCACGTGCCCGTGAGGAGGAGTCACTGGACTTGTCCAGTACGTCCGACTCACCGGCACCGAACACCGAGCGGGCACAGAGTGCCGCTCCAAAAAAGAAGGGGGCGATGGTGCTCGAGTCGGATTCCGACTCGGCATCAGACGCCGTGAGCTTCCGGAGCATAGTCTCCGGAAGCCCAGCGAAGAGCGACGAGGGGGGCGCAAACAGGAGGTCCGAGTTCCTGAAGCGCCCCCGGGAAGATATCTCGTCGTCAGAGGAAGGACTTGTCTCGGCCCGTAAGATCCCCACGAGCGTGCGGGGTAAAGGCCGAGGCAAGTCCTCGGGAAGAGGGCCCCCCCTGGAGAGCCCAACGCAGGTTTGGCCTCGAACGAGGCCAAACTGGCAGAGGCTGTGGAAGCCGCAATACGCACCGTCGCCCTGAAGCGAAAAAAGAGCAGTAAGGAGGGTGCGATCGGCGAAGCCACGGCCTTAATCATGGCGGCCACGCGGATACACGGCGGGGCTCCGGCTGCAAGGGACGATATGTCCGAACTGCGGTCGGAGGTCACCCGCTTGACTGCCGCCATGACGGAGCTCCAGAGGGAGAACGCCGCCCTCAGGTCTGACCTGGCTGGCCTTCGGGCGGCTGGCCGTCGGGAGGCGCCGGCGGGGAATGCAAAGGCGGGGAGTGCCAAAGAGAAGGGCCGGCCCGTACCAGAGGAGAACGCAGTGCTGACTCTGGTGCGGCAGGAGCTGGCGGCATTTAACCAGCGGTTCTCCGTATTGGAGAGCCGCGTGCTGCGACCCCCGCTGGCGGCGTCCTCGTACGCGGCGGTGGCCGCGTCGAAGCCGCCCCCAACCAAGGCACCCCCGGCGAAGACGGCCACGGCGAAGACGGCGAAGACGGCCCCTCCAAAGACGGCCCCTTCAAAGACGGCCGCGGCAAAGCCTAGCCAGGCGACGCCGGGTCCGTCCAAGCCGACCTCGACCCCGACACCTGCGGGGCCGGCACGGTCGGCTTCTAAAAAGAAGGGTGCTCAGGCCCAGCCCAACCCAGCCCAGCCTCCTCCTAAAACTCCTCCAGCCGGCGCCGATTGGCAAGTGGCTGGAGAGAAGAGGAAGGCTGCCAGTGCGGCTAGGTCCAAAAGAAGGAGGGAGAGACGGCGGCGGCGCAAAGAGCGCGACGTTGCGGCGCGACTGCGCGCCCCAAAGACCGCGGCTGTGGTGATCACACTGCAGCCGGACGCGGTCAAGAGGGGCGTTTCGTACCGCGACGTGCTCGCTAAGGCGCGGGAGGCGGTGAACCTCGCGGAGCTCGGCATCGCCGGGGGCCTCCGACTACGGGTCACCGCAACGGGGGCTCGGATGCTGGAGCTCCCGGGCGCGGCCAGCGGCCCTACCGCTGACGCTCTAGCCGAACGGCTTAGGGCGTCCTTAAACGCGGAAGAGGCCCGAGTGTCCAGACCCACCAAGCGCGCAGACGTGCGCATACTGGGTCTGGACGACTCTGTGACGGCGGAGGACGTAGTGGCTGCCGTGGCCAGGACTGGGGGGTGCCCTCCCGATCAGGTGAGGGTGGGCGCCCTCCGTCCTGGCTTCGCGGGGTTGCAAACCGTTACGGTTAGCTGCCCCGTGTCGGCGGCCAAAAAGATGCAGGAGGGCCGAAGGCTCCTGGTTGGTTGGGTGGCTGCCCAGGTAAAGGTCCTGGAGCCCAGACCAATGAGGTGCTTCCGCTGCCAAGTGGGCAACCACGCGGCGTGCGTGTGCACCTCGGAGGTAGACCGCAGCGACAGGTGCTTCCGCTGCGGCCAGCCCGGTCACAAGGCCGGCTCGTGCTCTGCTTCGCATGTGCGGCGGCTGGCAAGCCGGCCGATCACCGGGCTGGGGGCAGGTCCTGCGCCCCACCCACCAAGGCCAGGGGCAGAGGTAAGCCCTCTGCCGCCGCCGTCACCGCCACTCCCGCCGCCGCTGCCGCCGCTCCCGCCGCCGCTGCCGCCGCTCCAGCCGCCGCCGCCGCCGCCGTGGCCGTACCCCCGCGAGGGGCCCTGGAGGAGGCTTCAATGGATTCAGATTAATGTCTCCATTGCGCTTCCTCCAGGCAAACATCAACCACTGCGCCGCTGCTCAGGATCTCTTGCTCCAGAGCATGGCGCAGTGGTTGATCAACGTCGCCGTGGTCTCCGAGCCGTATTATGTCCTGCCCAGGAATGACTGGGTTGCGGACCTGGACGGCTCGGTGACCCTAATTTCGTCGGCCGCCGCCGGTACCCCGCCCCTCGATCGTGTCGAGAGAGGGCACGGGATTGTCGCAGCCCGGTTCGGGGAGATCGCCGTGGTAGGCGTTTACTTCTCCCCGAGCCGATCTATCGCCGAGTTCCACGACTCCCTAGAGGAGCTGGGAGACATCGTCGTCGCCCTCGGTTCCCTCCCCGCGCTTGTCCTGGGGGACTTCAACGCCAAAAGTCCGGCTTGGGGTTCCCGGAACACGGACTATTCGCGGGGCAGGAAGCTCGAGCGCTGGGCCCGTGCGCATGGCCTGGTGATTGAGAACCGGGGTTCCGTCCCCACGTGCGTGCGGTACATGGGCGAGTCGGTGGTGGACCTTACGTTCGCCACCCCCAGCCTGTCACCGCGCGTCACTGGCTGGCGCGTTGTGGAGGAGGTGGAGACCTATTCCGACCACCGGTATATCCGGTTCGACGTCTCCGCCCAGACCTCAGACGCGCCGGTCCCAAGTGGACGGAACCTAAGTGGTCCGCGATGGGCGCTGAAGCAGCTGGACCGGGAGCTATTCCTGGAAGCCTCGATCGTGCAGGCCTGGGTGTCACCACCGGACAGGCCTGCCAACATAGACGACGAGGCTGAGTGGTTCCGGGAGGCCATGTCGGAGATCTGCGACGTGGCCATGCCCCGGGTCCGGCAAGGACGCGCCCGGCGTCAGCTGTACTGGTGGTCAAGCGAGTTAGCAGCGCTGCGCGAAGCGTGCGTTGCTGCGCGCCGCCGGTACACCAGATTCCGCAGGCGCCGCACCCGACCTCCGGATGCGGCGACTGTAGAGGCAGAGCTACATGAGGGCTACAGGGCAGCGAAGGCCGCCCTCCGCGACGCGATCTGGCGGGCCAAGGAATTGGCCCGCGAGGAGATGCTGGGGACTCTGGACGGGGACCCATGGGGCCGCCCCTACAAGTGGGTGAGAGAAAAGCTCCGCCCCTGGGCTCCCCCGTTGACGCAGAGTCTCCGGCCTCAGTTCGTGGAGGACGTGGTGAGCGCCCTGTTCCCTTCGCGAGGGGACCATGCTCCCCCGCCCATGGCTCCGTCTCCGACGGAATCTGAGGAGGAAGCTGACGCGAACGCGGACCACAGCGACGACGATGTCTACGACGCTCCAGAGGTGACCGAGGTAGACCTGAGAGTGGCGGTACAACGGCTCAAAGCCAAAAATACCGCCCCAGGACCCGACGGCCTGCCAGGAAAAGCCTGGGTCCTGGCCTTCGGGACTCTCGGGCCTCGACTAGGGGGGCTCTTAAGCGCGTGCCTGGAGAGGGGCCGGTTCCCGCTTCCTTGGAAGACGGGGAAACTGGTCCTGATCCAGAAGTCCGGGCGCCCTGCGGACTCTCCGTCCGCATTCCGGCCCATTGTGCTGCTCGACGAGGTGGGCAAGCTCTTTGAGAGAGTCATTGCAGACCGCCTCGCCGGGCACCTGAATCGAGTGGGCCCGAACCTGTCGGAGAGCCAGTTCGGCTTCCGCAGGGGGCGCTCGACGGTGGACGCCATCATGCGCGTGAGAGCCCTCACGACGGGGGATGCAGTGGCCCGGGGCAGGGTCGTCTTGGCGGTGTCTCTGGACATCACCAATGCCTTCAACACCCTGCCCTGGAGTTGCATCAGGGAGGCACTCCGGTATCACCGGGTGCCGACCTACCTCCGCCGAATAGTCGAGGACTACCTGACGGACAGAGCCGTCATCTACCCCGGTCACCGGGGAGAGTGGAACCGGCGAGAGATGTCGTGCGGTGTTCCACAGGGTTCGGTCCTGGGACCGCCCTTGTGGAACATCGGATACGACTGGGTGCTGCGCAGCGACCTCCCTGACGGCGTCAGCGTAATTTGTTACGCTGACGACACGCTCGTCCTTGCACAGGGAGAGTCGCACCAGGCGGCGGCCGACGTGGCGACGGAAGCGGTCGCGACAGTCGTTCAGAGGATCCGGCGGTTGGGACTCGACGTGGCGCTGCACAAGACGGAGGCCATGTGTTTTCATGGCAGCCGTAACGTGCCACAGTCGAGTTACAGCATTACGGTGGAAGGAGTTCCAATCGGCGTCAAGAGGACGATGAAGTACCTGGGACTCGTCCTCGACAGCCGGTGGAACTTCAAGGAGCATTTCTTGAGTTTGGCCCCAAAGCTGAACCGTACAGCAGCCGCCCTCAGGCGACTGCTGCCCAATCTCAGCGGGCCAAACGCTTCCTGCCGTAGGCTGTACGCTGGTGTCGTGCGGTCCATGGCCCTCTACGGGGCCCCTGTGTGGGCCCTGAGCATCCGGACGCGACCACAGAAGCTGGTCGCATGCCAGAGGGTCATGGCTATCCGAATGATCCGGGGATACCGCACGATTGCCGGCGAATCGGCCAACCTGCTTGCCGGATTGCTGCCTTGGGATCTGGAGGCGACTGCCCTCCAGCGCGTCTATGAGTGGCGCGTGGAGGCGCAGCGCCGGGGCGTGACCCCGCTGCCTCGCGAAGTCGAGGCGCGGCGCGAAGACCTCCGGCGCGATCTCAGGGCAGTATGGAAGGAACGACTGTCGCGACCGACGGCCGGGCACGCCGCAATTGCGGCGGTAAGACCCCTCTTTGAGGAGTGGCTGGAGAGAAGTCATGGCGTCCTGACCTACCGCTTGACGCAGGTCCTCACCGGACACGGAAGTTTCGGGAGGTACCTGTGTCTGATGCGAAAGGAGGAGACGCCTGGGTGCCACCACTGCGAAGATCGCCCGGAGGACACGGTGGAGCATACGGTGCAAGACTGCCCAGCTTGGGCGGAGCACCGACGTGTCCTCACGGCTGCGATAGGCGGAGACCTCTCGCGCCCGGCATTGGTTGCGGCCATGCTGCGGGGCGAGACGGAGTGGGAAGCGGTCAGCTCCTTCTGCGAGGCAGTAATGCTCGTAAAGGAGGAGGCAGGCCGCGAGCGAGAGAGGACAGCGTCCTCCCTCCGCCCCAGCCGCAGTGGTAGGCGCCCACGGCGACGGACGTCGCTAGATGATCTCCGGCCACCGTAGGCGCGGGCATGCGGGCAGCGAGTAAAGGGCAACTCGCTGCCCGACCAAGGACCATGCCCGGGTCGACGGCGCGTTGTGTCCCACGCGCGCCTCAAAGAGCGTCAGCATAATGACGGGGCCCCCCTCTCAGAGGGCCAAAGCCTGCCGGGGTCGCGGGATTATTCCCTAACCGTAACCCCGGAACTTAACAGGCTATGAAGGACACCGTGGATTTTAGTCAGTAGAAGTCTGACAGTCCCTCCCGCCCTGCCCGGGGTTGGAGGACTCATTTGATGATTTTACCACGCTAAAAAAAAAAAAAAAAAAAAAAAAAGTATGAATTTAGTAAATCAAGGGCTTTATTTTTAATACCATAAATGTTTTAACTTCAGCAAAAGCGTTTTGTGGTTAACGCAATCGAATGCTTTTGAGAGGTCGCAAAAGATTCCTATGGCATCCTGTGCTTCCTCCCAGGAGTTAAAAATGTTCTTCAATAGGGTAACACCGGCGTCAGTTGTACAACGACCTTTGGTGAAACCGAACTGTTGATTATGAAAGATGGAGTTTCTATTGAAGTGACATAGCAGTTGTGCAAGCATTAACTTTTCAAACACTTTACTGAAGACTGGCAAAATTGACACAGGCCTATAATTGTTCGGTTCTTTACAATCACCCGATTTGAAAAGTGGAGCTACCTTACTATGCTTCATGAGATCCGGAAACACTCCTTGGTCTATACTGCTATTAAATATAAAAGCTAAATAAGGTGCCACGGTTTCTATTATAGATTTACAGGCCTTTACAGACATTCCCCAGAGATCTTCTGTTGACTTAATTTTAAGATCCTTGAATGCTTTAATCACAGCTTGGGGGTTCGTGTGCCGAAACCTAAACTCCTTCGGGCAGGCCTTTATATTATTTCTAAGTAAGGCAGCAGAGAGTGCGGGTGACGAATTTAAAGACGCAGTCGTCTTAAGAGGTATATTCGAAAAAAACTTTTCAAATTCCTGAGCTACTTCTACGTCTGTGCTTACAGGGCCATGTGCAGTTTCTAAATTAAATTCGTTATTGCGCTGTTTATTCCTACCTGTCTCATTATTTATAATTTTCCAAGTTGTTTTAATTTTATCATCGGCACGTTTTTAGAAAAGCCGCACCAAAAGAAAAACACAACTGGCATACATACACGAAAGGTAAAATCTCCACGAGCCAGCTGTTTGAACATTAGATTCAGTAACATCATTATCATCAGCCGGAAGACGTCCACCGCTGAACATAGGCCTCCCCCTTAGACCGCCAAGCCCAACGACATTTCGCCACTTGCATCCATCAGTAGTCCGCGTCTCTCTCGATGTCGTCGGTCAACCTAGTGGGAGGCTTGCCTACGCTGCGTCTTCCGGTCCGTGGTTGCCACTCGAGAACTTTTTTTCCCCATCGGTAATCTATAGTCTCTAGTTCTACGAGCGATATGGCCTGGCCATTGCCTTTGAACTTGCAAATTTTACGAGCTATGTCGGTAACTCTGGTTCTTCGCCGAATATTCACATTCAATGACAATTTTTACGAATGAATGTTACTGAATAAAAGGTTATTAGAAAAAAGTATAGGATTATAACCAACAGTTTGCTTAACTACTGATCAAACTCGTCATATATTATGACCAACTTTCGTAAAACAGGTACCTACATAGCAGGGACCGAAAACCTTTATAAATTACGGTACAGGTATTAAAGAATTTCGGTTATTTTTCAGATTTAGGTTACCGCTATCTGGGTAACCAGACCGAAGAAAAATGTAACCTCTATTCAGGTTACCGTTTTAATACCGGTTAACTAAAGATAACGACTCTTTGTCACACACACATGCGATGCGCGCCCTGTGACTACGAAACTGTAACGACGGCACGTTTGAAGTGTGCAAGATAGGGGTAATTTTTATTTCGGTAACCGGTATTAATACTGGTTATGTATTCACTTTTAATAATAAAGGTAATCTTTAAAATTACCTGTAAAAGAAAAAAATGTTGTTACCGAAAAAATACCGGTATTGTTGATACCGGTTTCGGTCCCTGCTACATAGTACCAACATGCAAGCAACGTAAGCACGAGTGCATTACATCAATATTGTTCCTGTTAACTCTGACAACTAACATAAACATGCTTGTGATAGAAGTGTGTTAAGTTAACAAGAGCTCAGCGTGTCTTGTATCTATCGTTAGCTGGATTATACAACATTATTTTTAGTATAGTATATGCGAAACCTGAATATAGTCGGTTCAGAATCAGTAACTGATCCTTTCAAATATTTTTTTATACTTTGTTATATGTTTTGCTCAAAAATATTTTAATTAAATATCACCCAAATCACCGTACGGTTAGATACTCATACCTATTGCCCAAAGACATACAAGCAATAGACGGGACATCACGAAGAAAGTTGTGATCCAAAACTTTTTGCCACTAGGTAAAAAGTCGCTCAGTCTAGTAGTTGCGTTGCTATGCAACGATAGATATTGCTACTGACGCACGGCACAAACAATTTTGTATGACAATTTTCCCAATGCCCGCTCTATTGATTCTTTTAAATCTCTTTGCTATTGCCAAACTATTTATTATAGAGGGTACGACGCAGAGGGCACTGGCTTGCGCGGGGGTACTGTGAACCACCGCGAAAATAGAATGTTTTTGAACGAACAACCTTTGTTATCTGTATTTATCAACCAAGACCCACTACATGCACGTCAATCTATCCGGTCGAATGTGTACCCCACTGTCGCTTCGGGTGGGAAGCAGCGTAGTCGAGCAGGTACAGGTCACCACCTTTCTCGGCTTCGAACTGGACAGTTCTCTCACTTGGGGGCCGCATATTGATAAAATGTGCGGCAAACTGGGACGAGCATGCTTCGCTCTGGAACGATTGGCTCAAACGCTCCCATGTAAAATGATGAGAGAGTGCTATTTCGCGTTGGTACATTCGGTTCTCCAATATGGCGTTGAGTTCTGGGGCCGAGCTGCCGATTGGAAGCGGGCCTTCAGGATGCAGAAGCGTGCGGTGAGAGCCATCACGCGATCACAATGGGATGCCACCGCGAGACCGCTTTTTAAACGGTTAAAAATATTGACTGTTCCCGCTATGGTGATATTGCAGGCGGCGGTATACGTTAGGCAAAATATAAACGAATACAATACACGCGGATTCAGACATAATTACTGTACTCGTGGTAGAGACAAACTAGCTGGATGCCCACACACTCTTTCTAAATCAGGAAAGTTGATTCATGTGATGGGTCCATCGGTATACAATCGGCTACCAGATTATATCTTGAGCGCGACGTCTGATAATGTTTTTAAAACTAAACTCAAAGACTGGCTAACCGACCAAGTATTATATGACCTAAAGGAGTGGTTTGGATAAATAATGTAGGTGATGTAATTTAATGTATTTGTTACCATTTTTTCATTGTGTATATTTGTTTGATCTCTTTTGAATGTGTAATGACTAGTGTTTTTTTTTTTACTTTATACAATCAATACCTGACTTGTAATTTTTATAATTATTAATAAATAAACTAAACTAAACTAAACTAAACCATCACGGTTCATGCATGGACAGACAGACATACTGTCAGCGGACTCTTATAAATAGAGTTTAAAATTGACTGGCTCACCTTTTTTTTCTAAAGGAAACTTTAACAAAATTCAAACACAAATAGACAATTTTATCATAGAGTCACCGGTACTAATCGGAGACATCTTCAATATTAAACCCCGGTACACACAGACACGACAAAATACAATTCCGTACAATAATGCAGTTCAGGTGTCCCGAACTGCTCAGTTCTCTAATTTCTGGGTTGTCAAGACGAAGAAGCGTTAAGCCAATACGGCTGAATCTTGACAGCTGCATTAGCATAGGATTCAGCTCGTTCAGTTGTACCGTATCTATCTGTCCTGGCCTTAAATGAGTTTGTATTTATGGGCAGAGACTTATGTACTATTTTTATTTACATATTAAATGGTTTATAATACTTTTTTGAAGAAGATCAATATCGACTTGATTTAGCTTTCTCATAAATATGCCAAAGTTAGTCTCCAGTCTTGCCTACGAGTATCGTGTTACCCAATTACTGGCTTATAGAGGTCAAATATATGTATATTTAGTTGAATCTGGCTAGACTGTGAACCGACCTCAACATAGAAAAAGGCTTTTTTTTTTTTTAGCGTGGTAATATCATCAAATGAGTCCTCCAACCCCGGGAATAGAAAAAGGCTTGGCAGAAAATGAAACGTTAGTCATTCATATTAATATTTTTTAACCTGCAAGCTGAATTGACCAAATTGTAATAAACTTTGATTAGTAACAATACGTTCTTAAATAAATAAGATTTTTGGCAAACATAAGCCACGAAAAAGTTCACTGACCTCCAAAATAATACAGACGAAAGGAAGGAACAACGAAGGTGTACAACAAATATTATGTTTGTGACAACATGACAACACACAACTACCAACATCATGAACATGTAAATATGGTATGGAGATAGAAGATCACGAAGGAAAACATCGCTTACACACGATAAAGTAGAACTGTACACAGGGCCGTACTTAACTTATTATTGACTCAGGGTACTTTGGGACAATGAGGCTCCACATCAAGTGGCACACGCTTGATTTTCTTTTGACTTTTCAATGTCCAAGTGTATGACTATGACTTCTATAAAAAGATTAAGATTTTAAAATGACATGAGAGCTGATACACATTTTAATTTTCGCTTTAAGTGCCGACATAATATTATAATATAGCAAACAGAAATCAAAATAAACATAGTCAATTTCCCGGTTTTTTTTAAATGAAAAGTTAATGAATCATAAGAATAGAGCAGACTAAACCAAACAAAATGTTTGTAATCCTGAAAATCTCGATACGTTAAATTTTCTAAACAAGTCTATAGTTACCGCTATGGTACCAATAAGAACGTGGGGCCCACAGTAGCCTATAAGTAACCGGCCCCATATAGTGGGGCCCTGGGCTCATAAGCCGGCCCTGTCAACGTGCCAGCCCCCAGTTCCCATAAAATACTTGAGAAAATCCAAAATAAATGTTTTCGTCTAGCCGCGTTGGCGTCACTCGTTCATAAATCACATAAAAATATATCCTAGAGTGGCAGATTAAGTGATTCCTCCAAAAGTTGTTCGGCAAACAGGCGAATCCATTAAAGTAAGCCCATCTGAAGAAAACTATGTTATCTGTTTATACGTTTGCATAAAACTGTTAGTTGTATGTCTGTGTGTGATTAGTTGCTAAAAGCTTGGGGAAATTAAAAGTTAAGCTGATAAGAGGGGCACAGAGATGAATCTTAGTGAAAGATGATGCGGTTATTCATTTTATACATCAGAAAGTATTTTTTGCTTTATTTTACCCATAGTCGTGTACTTAGCTCATCTCCAAAAAAATGATAAGATTGAGATTTTTTTTATAACAGCATCAGATGCCTTCGTTAGGTCATAGAGGTTATGCCTAATTGGTGCAGATTTCGGGCACTCCAGGAAATGACAAACTAACATGTATCATAGCATATTATCCTTCTATTGGTGACGTGCCGTCAAATTGACACCTATTAACTAAAACCACTGAATATGTGTCGATCGACTGTTTCCCCTCACCCGCACTTCTCAGTAGCTGCATTTAGCTCAGTTTGGCGTCCGATTTCATACAAATTGGTCGTTGCAAATGCACAGATGATGAGATATAGGATACCCGACGTCAATTTGACGTCACGTCACCAATAGTGTCCGTAATTTATACTATTACCAAGTTGTAGTTTTTCATTAAAAATCAATCCAAATGACGAAGATTACGAGTATTAATAATGAGATTTTAAAACAAAGTAGCAGTAATGAGTTGGAACAGAATCACTGAGTGGAATCTGATCGTAACACGAAAAGTGAGCACAAAGTCCAGAACCTGACACGGACTCCGAGGATGAGTTTTTTATTAATTTGAAAAGTGATAGGCTTTTGTTGGTCAATATATGCCGCAAAAAATAAAAAAGAACAGCACATCTATACAAGTAGTGCAAGAAACCTGCCTTTATTGCCTTAAAAAAAACCCACTCCTCACCAAAATTAATCTTTATTTTTTTCCACTGAAGTAGTATGTTAAAACATTTTTTTTTCGTTACTTATTGAAGTATCAATAAGAACTAAACGTTGGATTTCATTTTGATTTATTTATTGAATTTTATCTTCATTGATTTCAATATCTACGAAAATGCAAGCTGAATATTTATACTAAGTTTGTGTGAATAATATATGTAAAATTTTCTATTGTAATAATATATAAAAAGTGTTTAATTTATGAAAGTAAGATGTCTACTTGTAAATAAAGCAATTTGTTTCATCCCCATGTATTTAGTTGTCCTGAAATTCGGCTTTGCAGAAGTACGTCAAAATGACGGTACGTCACCAATACTGTTACTCAATCTGACGTCACCAGTAGAAGGTTATATTATTAACGTCAGTTGCAAACACACAAAAATCAGTGTGCTGAAATTGATAACACACATAAAAATTTTGATGGCCAATATTTTTTATCTCTCACCAATTTCAACACAGTATGCTTCTTTAAAATCAAATCAGCATAAAAAATACAGTAATATAATAAAAACTCATGAAAATAAAATACGATAAGGGCTGTTTGTAAATCGATTGAATCGAATACGGAACCAATTTCGATTTCGAGCGAGTAAACCCGCAACTCGTTACAACTCGACATTACGCGAGTTAGAGTTTCATCGGGAATAGCTTGAAAATAAACATTGTTTTTATATAGGTACATACTCGTATACAAACATGTATTCACCTCTATACATACATAGATACAAACACAGCATGTTTCAGAAAGGTGTGATCGGCAAAAAAAACTGCTTACATAATTTTGCGCTCATGTATTTTTACGATTTTGAAGTTGATCGATTCCATATTAATTATAATTTATAATTATGATGTGTGATAACTCTTTTTTGGAGTGTAAATTCCTATTGGGACATAAGTATAAAATTGACTGGCCTGTTGATCTAGTGGTTAGTGACCCTGACTGCTATGCCGGAGGTCGTGGGTTCGATTCCCACCCAGGACAAATGTTTGTGTGATGAGATGTTATCTATAATATGTATGTATTTAGAAATATATAAGTATGTTTATCACGTGTCTGGTACCCATAACACAAGCTCTGCTTAGCTTGGGACTAGATGGCGTTGTGTGATAGTTGTGGATTATTATTATTATTTATTTAAAGTTTAAAAAAATATCCTCTCTCTCCGCGGAAGGGACTGTCAGACTCGTACTGGTTGACTATAAAGTAAAAAGCCATGTTCCTTCAATTACCCCATGAATTCCAGGTCCCTTTATGATCTATTTGTCCGCGATCTTGGCTCTGATACATTCTGTATACTTTGTAAGAGGTTTTTCTCGAAAACTCGGTGAATACGATTTCAATTCGCAAAAGCGTTACCTACGTATGTACGAGTAATATTAAATTTTTACGATAGAAGACGTGAGATATTTATTTGTTTTTCCGTGTTGTTGGAGTAAAATATGTGTATGATTTGCTTAGCCACGTGGAAATAGTTTCTGGGAGAGTATGGCATTGGTTTAAGTGAAATGTTTGTTTTGTAAACGAACTTTATTAGACTTAGTTGGTTTATCATTGACCTGCTATTAGGCCTGAATTCCTTTTGCACTGGCTCTAGTCGCATGCGTAGCGCGTATACCTAATTACCTATACATTGAGTTTTATACTACCATACTGGACGCGTAATTTTGTATTTTCTGACGTATGTTACCGACATCATGGCACTACTGGGCGACTCGCTGTCCGACCTTGGATCATGCAGGTATTTGGCACAATGCACCGTCGGCATCGTTACAGGTAACGATGCCGACGGTGCGTTGTGCTCCACGCGCGTCTCAAGGAGCGTCAGCATTATGACGAGGCCCCCCTTTAGACGGCCAAAGCCTGCCGGGGTCACGGGACACACGAATGACCTTGGAACGTGAATATTGACTCCTTTGATGATATTGCCTCGCTAAAAAAAAGCGATACACATAGACAAAACATTCCAGTGCGTCCTTATTCCGAATCTTTATTTATCAAATCCTTTATTATGCAAATGTAAAATATGTAGAAATAACAAGAAAAGGTAACGAGTGAGCTGAACGGATCGGATTCATTCTCAAATCCGCGTTTACAAATAATCGGATAATCCGATTCCCGTAAGGAATCGAGTTCTCGATGCTTGCTACATTTAATAAACACAATGGAATAAGGATATTGTGCATTGCTTACGAAGAAACGTCTGAGATAGGATCAGATGGAACTTCTTAATGTGATAAATACACACGTGGTGTTGCTCTCAACGGTTACCGATTTGCCTATGTTCTTTATGTTTTGAAGACTAAACCGACATTGTAAATGATTTGAAAATATGATTTTTTAGTAAACCCATTATTTCTTAATGATTTTGAGTCCCAAAATCATTAAGTAAAATGTGGCGGTGAAAGCACTAAGTATATCTCTTTAGATTGATTTGCAATTATGGGCCTTATGATAAATACTCTCGTGTGAAGTAATGTTTTATGTGAATGCCCAAGAATTATTGCTCTCTTGGAATTTAATATCTCAAGTTTGGAAAATAAAACAGCTGTAAGGCGTTTAGCTAAATTGTCTAGTGTTGGTGAAAACAGGTATGAGATTTCACAGAATAACTGTCAGGAATTTCATGATCCAAGTAAGAGTACCTAGCTAAAACTTCATCTTAGCTTCTATGTATGCCTGCAAAGTTTCCTAGTCTAGAATATATGTATTTAGTTTCATTGTATTGCAACACATTATATCGTACAATAATATATACAGGTTGAATTTTTCATTCATCAAAATCGGCCTCGAGATTCCTTTGAGCATTTTTCAATATTCCTCATAGTTTCGAAAATACCCATCCACGCTCAGTTGAAAAAGTCACCCTGTATACAAAGCAATAAGTCACAATCTCCAAGAGAATGAATCAATAACTTTCCTACGTTACACTGGAATCCATTTTAACATTCGTACGGCCAAACTTAGTCTCGAGGGTAATCACAATATGGTAAACTAGTTGCGTAGTTTGTGTCCAAACCCTAACAGGGCCCTCAACATAGTTCACAGGTCAATTTTCTTGTTAAAACATTCCTATAGTAATTTCTAAGTGGGTATCCTATTGTTGGAATCAGTTTCCAAGTGCTGTATAATCTGGCGGCCATCTTGGAAAGTTTATATGGCATTGTGTAAAGTTAAACTAATTCTGTAGTGTAAATTGCGATTATTGGAATGTATTGGCTTGTTACGAGTAGTATTGAGGTTATAGTATTGTCTCTGAATATTAATTACGATTTTAGTAATAGAAAATGTGAGGTGTATTTATACCCCCTTTATGCAAAGCATATTTTAACTATACCATATACAGGGTGATTTTTTAGTCACCATCCAAATTTTAATATATTAATCTTTCGCGAAAATCATTGAATACGTGTTTTTTGTTTTTGTATCACTCAATACAAAAATATCGAGCCATCACGTCTCAATGTTATTTATAAAAAGTTGATGAATCTGGACACCGCGCTGTGATGTGTCGCTCAGGTGTAGCGGGGCGGGACCCCGGGGTCAACGGGGTGCGCTCTGCCCGTTTCATGCGTCGGCAAGTGTATATTATTAACGTTTAGCTTAGTGACCACGCAGAACAGATGAGAAAATGATTTAATATGACAATTTGAAGTATCGATTTAAAAATGGGGTTAGTGATTAATACCTAATGCCTAGAAAAATTTTGGATGGTGCTAAAAAAGTCATCCTGTATAACATATTTTAGCTTTAATATAAATCTATCAGAAAAACGCTTGAACGGTATGGGAAGAATTCCCGTTGTATTTATAAAAAATGTTATAAGCTCACCGGAACAAATTAATTTTAATTTCCCCCAATTACAAACGAACTTCAAACAGGCACGAATTCAAATCAAAAGCCATTCATCAAAAAACTACACAAAGAAATTCCACTCAAATATCAAATAAAAACTGGTGCATTATAATACACAGCGCACCCATTCCATAGAGTTACGGTTACGACACGTCCTTCTTTCAACGAAGAAAACAATTTCATACCGTAAATTTCACTTTAAAACTATGTTTGAAACTTCTAATATCGAAATGCACTTTATCTATGAAAGACTTTGAATGCTCGAGGCGAGAGGGTGCACATCAAAGATGTCGTCGCAAAGCCGCTGTAGGGTTAACTTCCATCAAACGAAAAATAACTTTAAATTCTTACAAATATGATACAAATTTCTTTAACACGTGTTGTGAAATGTGTCGTTTTGATGAGGGTTGTTTTATAAGGGGTTAGCCGGGGTTTTTGCTGGCAACCTTAGGCATAATAAAGCCAATAAACTTTATAGCCTTATCTTAAACGGCGTGCTGTAACAGTGAGCGTGTTCGTAAGAGATGCCTCACGATTTATTATGGGGACTCATAATGTACGCTTGGTTCACATAATTAACTTTGTTAAGTGGTTTTGCAGTTAAGGATATGCGTTTAATCTTTTAACGCCTACTGCTATGGGTGATTATGAGAATAGATTTTCTTCGAGATTGTAACCAATTGTACTTTAATAATTGTAAACATACATTAATACTTCGAAGAGAGATTAATGAATTATTGCCCATCTTCTTTACAGAATTCTACCAATCACAAAGATATAATAAAGGTGTACCTTTATGTAGGACATCGCATTGCAAACTTGAAAGTCGTTGAAATATTTTACTTGTTTTTTAACAAGCTGTTCCATACAAAAGAACAACACTAACACTAAAAATATTTTTATTAACTACTCAGTTGCTTTAGAATATTCCACTTTTTTTTTTTGGTAAAATTATTAAATGTGTCCTACCACCCACACTGTCAGACTTGTACTGACTATAAAATCCACGGTGTCCTTCAATAGCCCTTTATACGAATTTTATTGCAATTCATACCTATTATTTTATATAATATGTATTGTTCTAAATCCATGACAAAAATTGTGACACAATGTCTCATGTGTCACAACTCTCACACCGTATAAAGGAATGACTTTCATTGAACTAGTTCCAATTCAAACACAAAATTAGTCACACTATGACAAATTGCTTATTCATCCTGATGATCCAATACAATTAAGATGAAAAAGAGAGGTCAAGAGGTGATTATGAGATGGGGTAATCATTTTTAAATTTTGTTCACAAATTGTAAAGCTCTTCTGGAACGTGATGAAAGTTTTGAACACTTCCTATGTTTCCACTTATTTCTTTATCATAAATTTATAGGAATTGAAGGTGAAATACAGATTAACAAATGAAATAAAAATAGTAGTAATCGTGAAAGCTAAATCAACTGGTCAATGGTACTGAGGATTTGTATGGAACACCAAATGTTTTTTCCGCTATAACGATAATGTTTCCTTGGTAAAAGTTGTCATCACACACCTTTATGACTTATTTTCTGCGTAATTTACAACTAAATTAGCAGATAAAATAACCTATTTTTAAAAGTTTTTTTTTTCAATTTTAATAATAAGCCATGCAGAGAGAAATTGCCGTCAACAAGGAAAACATCACTTTTTTTTAGCTCATTACCCTAAATATACAAAAAGTCATTATTATTTAAAATCAAAAACACTTTTCAAAATACCAAAATTATTCAACCCGCTGCTGCTATGAATACTTTTCTCGTATTACGATTCCCCTCATCAATAATAGCTACATTACTTACCTCAAAAGGAAAAAAGCAAGATTATAGGGCATGTAGCAACTTTGCCTAAAACTCAAGACTTACACAATACTTTGTGTGAAAGCGGGACGCGGAAGAAATTTCACAAAAGCGGGACTCGCTTCTCTTTTGTTTCGACTGAAGATCCGCATGGGGAGTTAGAAACTGTTTGTACCTGAAACAGAGAAAAAGCAACTTTAGATTGTAGTCGGATGATTCATTTTAGAAATGAGGTCAATGGATAAAGTTTTGTAACTAGATTTTTTTGATCATTCTTTTATTCATCTATATGTTGGTAATGAAACCTAGCAATGAATATAATTTTATGATCATGATTCCTTGCAAAGTAGTTTCTTGATAATGGAAACCTTAAGGCCTTATTAGAACGAAAACGCTATAAACTGCGGGACGTATCTTCTACCGACCTACACAAAACCAATTTTTAAATAAAACTGCACCACACTGGGAATTTCATCACCTGTATTTATGCGTTTAAAATTTTAGAAACTCTCATACACTACACCTAGACCCGGAACAACTAATTCTAGATCATACAAATATTTGTTCCATGTGGGGATCGAACCTTCGCCACAGAGATTAGGAGTCTATCGTTCAGCCACTGCGCCAACCGTGCTAACAAAGTGAGTACCATTTTAAAGGTGAGACTTTCATGCAGGTAACGTATACTCGACGAGAAAATTCAATAAAGACTCGTCACAAGGGACCGAAACCGGTATGATCAATACGGGTATTTTTTCGGTAACAACCTTTTTTTCTTTTACAGGTAATTTTAAAGATTACCTTTATTATTAAAAGTGAATACATAACCAGTATTAATACCGGTTATCGAAATAAAAATTACCCCTATCTTGCACAATTCACACGTGCCGTCGGCAAAAGTCACAGGGCGCGCATCGCCTGTGTGTGTGACAAAGAGTCGTTATCTTTAGTTAACCGGTATTAAAACGGTAACCTGAATAGAGGTTACATTTTTCTTCGATCTGGTTACCCAGATAGCGGTTACCTAAGTCTGAAAAATAACCAAAATTCTTCAATACCGGTACCGTAATTTGTAAAGGTTTTCGGTCCCTGCTCGTCACGACTTGACTTGTGACGTAACAGGAAAGTGTTAGGTTCAAAAGGCTGGAAGTTAACCTAAATAACTTGCAAATGGCCGACCGTTGCATTATAATTAGTCAGGTGCACGCGACCTAGGGAACTTTTATTTGTATCGGGATTATGTGGAAGGTGTTTTGTAACTACTTTCGTGGTAATGATGGCAATTTGTATTATTACCACTGGCAATAGATTTTAAAGGCAATAGAGATAGGCATCAAAGTGGACTTAAACTTAAAGTACTAGGCCCATTTACACGTCCATTTCGTTTCACATACAAGCAAATAACAAATAGGAAGGCATAGAAAGTTAGAAGACTTTGCTTTGACTTAATTGTCTCATTACTTCTTTAGAATTATTACTTTACTATTACTTCTCTTTTGTTTAGTATTTACCTGAAATTATTAATTTGTTTAACTTTATTGTTCACAACTGGATAAATTTTATCAAAACGAAACAAATGTCCACGATATATATACCTACCGTAACTACCGCAACTCAGGTCCCCAAGATACAGGTAAAACCTAGTTTGGGGACCACCGATCGGACAAACCATTGTTTAATTATATTAGTTACAGATAAAACAGAATGTTTAGATTTAAGGTAATCTCTGTAACAGTTAAATAAATAAAATTTATTATTATTATTATTATTATTATTTTTGGGACAATCAAGTTAAAAAAACAGCAACCTTTGTGAACCTATTAAATTCAAGCCAAATTTTAATTTTAAAAAGTTTGTGAGCATAGATATAATTATATTTGGTGCGCTTTCAAACAAAAATATTTAACGGATTCGGGTTGTTTTTTGGAACAGATAGTTTTAAGCTTGGATTAACACATACGAGTAGGATAGTTATCATCCCGATTTTGATTTGTAGCGGACGAAGCCGCTAGCAACAGCTAGTATTAGTTATGTACTAAAAGCACGATACTTAATTGTTTAGTCTAAAAAATAAGCTAATTCTACAAATTACTTGATTCTACGCCTCTTTGTCGTTGACATTAAAGTATTAAATGACTATATCATTCAAATAAAGTTGACATACATTGATAGTAAATTATCTTCAAAATAGAAAACTTGATTCTGAAACTATCAATAACTTTTCCATTAGACAAATGAAGACTTCACTGCAAACACGTCAATCAAGAAAGCTATCATTAATTTTAATTCAAATTACTTAAATGTATGAACTCATTTTCTGTAATTACTTAACTGTACAGGGTGTAGGTAAACCTTTTCAACCGCGCAAAATAAAACTGTCGCTGTCGGCCCGATAGAGACAGTACGTAAAATTCGAAAATATAGGTCAAAATGAAAATAGTCTTGTCAAAGATTATCGTATCAACTGAGTTCTTGAGGGCAGATATACAATACCATCATCTTGTATTAGGGGTCTAGTTTTAGAAAAAAACAAATGATCATAATGGCGCTTACAAAATGCCTAATATGTCACATTAGCGGTTTGCGTTTCTAACTCACAACCTGTACATGTAATGTGATCGTCAACATTTTCATCATTAATCTATTAGACTGATTGTGATCAATTGCCTAATCAATCTCAATCATTAGGTCATTTTGTATATTCATACTTGTCTAGGTATACCATGCATTCATTAATATTGGAAATAATATTAATGGTAGTGTCAAAACTGCTTCAATTTCGATTACAATCAGCTAAGCTTACGATTAAACTGACACAACATACAACGCCATTCGAAAGACAATTATTCTTTTTTAATAATTATTTTATTATAGAAGACTTTTTTAAATGTTTTACACCTCATTTTGACGCTACATTTTAGTTCATCGTTACTTTTTACGTACTTCATCTTATTTTTTTTTAAGTTTTTCGTTTAGAAATATGTGTTCCTACTACTAGGTTCCCCTCGCCTTAACTATAACAGGGGGTCATTAGGCATCATTGTTATGTTATATACCACTTCTTAAAATACAACAGCTTTTCATATTAAAACTCATTAATGAACGTGCCACATTATGTTTTACGCCATTCTATCTTCATTTTCATTCACCCATTACTCGTCACCCTAACAACACATAATATCCTAATGACATAAAACAATTTCAGGACTAATTTAATTTCCAACAATGGCTTCGCAGTATGAGTACTAAAACAAAAACGCTAGGATCTTTTAATTGCACTAATTAACTGCCGGCGTCACGTACAAATTAGATGGCGAAGAAAAATTCAAGTGAATGAACGAGTGAATGAGCCAGTGAACGAACGAGAACGTTAATTGAGGTCATTATGGAACGAGGATGCACTAGACCGCGCTGGTTTGTTATTTGAATATTATATTATGAGTGGAACTGTGGAAGGGTTCATGGGATTGTCGAGTAGTCGTTGACTTGATTAGATTATGTGCCTTCGTTAAGCTAGGATAAACTTGCTTTTTCTTCTTTGTAATTATGTTCTTGTGGGTATATTTCTAACCATATATATACATAAACTAACGCCAGACTCCTTACCGATCTTCTACTCCTTCCAATACGTCTGTCGTCGCCCACGGTCATATAGGTCTCACACGCACACCGGTTAGCACTACCTACGCACATAATCTTGCTGAAGAAGTCACCAAAAAGTCGTATAATATCTTGTATAGTTTGCTGTAAGGAAAAGGAACCTCCCTTTGGTAGTGATGTCACTAACGAAGGTAATTTTCTCTGTAGCTTACTATCCATAAAGTAATGTTGTAATTTTTCGTAATATGGGTAATATGGGGTAATAACGCCCGTTTTCAATATCAATGGTACAAGAGTTAAAGATCAGTCTTGCCGTCTCTTATGCATACGATTACACACCTTAACCCAATGGCATTGAAGTCCTTTACTCAGAATTATAATGGTGACAATAGCTTTGTAGCTTTTGTCACTACAGAGAGAGATGTTCTGTGTGTTGCACTGGCATGCATCACTAGCCATTTAGCCTTTGTCAATCTATGTGAGGATTCGTGTCCAACCAATGATGGCTTTATATAGAAAGTCTGCTTACCATGTGTTTGTTTATGTGTATTTCTTTTGTAAATGCACCCCAAGAAACAGAAGAAAATCCTAGTGTGAAGCAATGTTTAAAAAAATAAAATATAACATCTGTAATGTAATGGTCCACCACCTTTTAATTTATTTGACAGACATTTCAACCTGGTTCAATGATAACTTTTCGAACCAACTATAATAATACTCGTAAATACAAATTTGTATTGGAAACGCTTCAGCTTTCAGTAATCCTATATTTTTTCTGTTTTTAAACTAAAGCAATAATTGTAGTGAGCTGAATTTTGGAGCTATACTTTTGTAGTGGTATTTTAATGACAACGTGAAAAACCAACATAGATATCGTGTTGACAAAAAAAAACACTATATGGTCAAAGGTAGGATTTATTTTTCAATGAAATGAAATGAATAAGTACTAGGCTAGCAGAACCTCGAAGAGTATTTTGTTCACTGCGAACGTCTCGTCGGTGTGTATTCTATAAACCTCCACCTTTTCATTCAAGTGTCGGACTACAATGACTTTACGACCAGCACAGCGTTATAACTTCTAACACTTTATAAAGCCCTGGTACCTGTGCGTTGCGTGTGAACTATTTATTTTTTGCATTACTTGCTGTAGGATGATAAATATATTGCAATGTACGGTAACAACATACTCGTAACTAAACTTGCATTTCACATAAACCTTGAATAACATAATAATATTTTATGAAAGGTTTGTGCGAAGTGATTTGAAAAATAAATACTTGAAAAGATAGCGAAAACATCTAGTTGCAAATCAAACACATTATGAGTTGGCCTAGCTTATCACCTATGTTTGGACATAAGACTGATTGATTAACATAGAAAATACAAATGGTTTAAAGAAACACACATATCGTTAAGGATAACATATACACAGTAGTAACAAACAAAGATAAGCGCAATATAAGTCAGGGCTACATATTACCAACACAAATGCAAAATAATATAACATTATACAACATAATCCTCTATAACCCAATACTTTAACATATAACTTAGGTTTTTCAAGCACTAAACAGTAGATACCAACTCGCGAGTCACAAATCTGCACTAAGCATCGCTAGGGGCACGCGATGCACAGGGTCATCGCAATCTAGATAACCTAGATCTAGTTAACTGAGTACATCAACTGAAATATACTTGGTATCTTTTAATTTAACTTGGTCGAAATGTAGGGGAAGACCGTTATCTACAAAATCGGTAAAAATACGTCTGTTGAATTAAAACTCCTTTTTTTTTTTATCGTGGTAAAATCATCTAATGAGTACTCCCACCCAGGGCAGGGCGGGAGCGACTGTCTAGATTCGTATACTGACTAAAATCCACGAGATAAGTCCCGCGACCCCGGCAGGCTTGAAGGACACGATTGAAGGACTGTGTGAAATATATTGCTAGAAAATAGGTTTTTGCTAAGATGAGGAGAGGAAGGAGAGATAAGGTCGCGGGAAACACGTATATCGTGACTCCGGAACACAAAGGGCTACTGAAGGACACCGTGGATTGTAGTCAGTACGAGTCTGTCAGTCCCTCCCGCTCTGCCCTGGGTGGGAGGACTCATTTGATGATTTTACCACGTAAAAAAAAAACATGAGAAGTAATAGAGATACAGGGAATAAAAAAATCTGTATGACCACAAAAAATCGCGATGTTTTCAGGGGAATTGGAAAACCTGCACATTTTCACAGTAAGTAACTTGCTCAAAGTTGTTGAAGCTTCTTTGAATTTTCTGAAATGGAATAGATTTTCACTGTATGCATAAAATACGACACTGTTATCACCAATCCGCTTGAGTGTAAGTATATACGGTTACTCGCGTGCTTTTAATTTAGGGTTGCCACTTTCTGGAAAGGTACGACGTCAAGAACTTATTATTAAATTCAAAGAATACTGGCAACCCTGAATTATGCACTTGCATAAAACCAAAAACTACACAACATTAAGTATACTTTATATAATGTTTAATTTAAAATTATTCCCCTCAAGTTTTAAATACCACAGCAAAGGAATTATTCCGTGCAATAACCACAAATCTGCAGCTCTGTTTATTCACGAACCTCTTTCTGTTGTTTCTATATTTATACCAACATTAAAATTATTTATAGCTAAAAAGTTATTTCAATATGAAACGTAAACCTACGCAAAAGCGGAAAAAAAGCATAGAGTCGATTATTTCCATTTTTATTTGATGTTGGTATTAAAAGTAGGAATTGTATCGACTGTTTTGAATTCAGAACAGGTTTAAGGGTCGCCGTAGGGAAATACGTTCTAGAGATGATCTCATACAAACGACTGTCAATATATACTGTTGAATTGGTATAATGTATGAACATCTTTCTCTTTTTCTTGTATGGCTCCTTCTCTGTCTTTCGGTGAATCATTCTTAGTGCGTGGAATACTGATGAGGCGACTATGTATCTTGTGTTTAAATAGTCTAATTGAACGGTTCGTGATAAGGAATAGTAGTAAGGTGTAAAACGTTCAAAAAACCTTTAAATAGCTGCAAACCCTTTTTTTACTCGACCAGAGCGAAGTTAAAAGGAATGGTATATTATCAGTCTATGAAAATATAAAATTCATTAAAGCAACCATGAAAATCATTATCATTAAAACAATTAAAAGTCAACAAAGATATATTTATGGTTCAGTCTATGTATGTATTACGTTTCTATATACGTATTGACCACAAAAATTTTGTAGCTAGGCACTTTTAGTATTTCTATTTGTTTTTTCGATCTTTTTAGAACACTTTTTTTTTTTTTTTTAGCGTGGTAAAATCATCAAATGAGTCCTCCAACCCCGAAGATTTTTTTTCCAAATAATATAAGGGAATAATCCCGCGACCCCGGCAGGAGAACACTACGGTGTGTGATAAACTCGCAATCAACGGGTATCCTTATAATTATACTGTAAATAGCGTAGTTCCTTACTCATACAAGAGCAACTTGATTTTCGTTTTCCGTCACGAATTCACAAACACTATTATTTGATCTTCAAGCACATTTGCAAGTGGCATAACCAGAATAAACCCTCATTCACAATCGTAATCTATTTGATCCATCTATCAAAAATATCAAAACCAATTTCACGACAAAGCCGTGCCATTCCTGACATAAAACCATTATCATTAGGAACATCAGCTCAGTTCTTTGTTCGAAGTAGACAATGGCACAGCCCTAAGGCTGGATCCACACTAGTCGCGTGACAAAACCCCCAGTCACGTCACTGTCAACCGCGTGTTTAATATCGAATTACCCGACGCCTGGGTCTGTCTAAAGCCTAAATAATGTACTAGATAATTCAGCTGAATTACGGCGCGGCTTTTATAATTTGTTCTTTGATAAAGTTTTAGTGTGTTTTAGCTTTTAGTTGGGTATTTATTTTACGAGAAAAATTGTGTTTTAATAAATTATGATCTTATTAAACATATCGACTCAAGTCTTTTTTTATTATCACCGAATAAATAGATCAAATATGCCCAGAACAATGAAATACTACCTACTTCTTCAATATCTTTAAGTTCAGATTTTTGTTTTAACTTATTTTAAGATGAATTATGACAATATACTAAGTCCGAAATACTTTGCGAAATCCAAAAATTACATTAATAATGTAAATCACAATATAAAATATAATTAACAGAAACGCGATTCGATCGACATCGACGGACATGACCCATTGAGGTCATTCCCCCGCACGAAAAAACAACTGTCACCTAACAAAAACTCATTAAAACAGGATAAACCATTATTACGATGTTTGATCCTAAAAGTTTTATTATCTCAGAACAAAAGTTGACGATCCAATGCATTTCATTAACAAAGAAACCAAGGAGAATACGTAATTAGAAAAAAAAACCTATGAATTGTGTTTCGTGCTTTTCTTCCTTTCTTCTTTAAAATTCTGTTAAGAAAAAATGCAGTTGTGAAAAGCTTTTGAGAACAGGAATTTTAAATTTTTCTTGTAAAATGACTTTTTCTTAAAACTACTACAGTATACAGGTTATTAAAATATAATGTCCTTTAGCAGAAAAAAGAAAAGGTTTTAGTTTGCAGGTGTTAGTTACATTGCTAAATCTTTGACCTACTTTATTTGGTTCATTGTATTTAATTTACAATGATATTAAAAATAAAATCAGTGCTAAATTCAACAAATAACATGGCGGGACGGAAGGTACTGTCAGACTCGTACTGAACAAAAACCCACGATGTGTGCCGTCAAATCAATAATATCAAAGATTTGGAAAAAATCTGGTCTGGGGACATTCTCAGTCTTATTTTAAATGGCAATGCTTTTGAGAACGATACAGTTCTGGCCAATAGATTGATGATGATAATCACTAAACTGCACGACTATCATAATGCATAAATCATAAAACTACTACAAACGCATGCAATGACATCATTTCTGCAATAACAGTGATTCATGAAATGCAATTGACATCGATAAGTTTAAGAAACAGTAATGAGCGTGCAATGCAATCACGTCATATTAGGAGCGTGTTTTACATTCATGACTGAACGCATCTTTATTATAATAATAATAATATAATATTCCACAACTATCACACAACGCCATCTAGTCCGAAGCTAAGCAGAGCCTGTGTTATGGGTACTAGACAACTGATAAACATACTTATAAATTTCTAAATACATACATATTATAGAAATTCCACCCAGATACAGAAAAAATAATCGTGCTCATCACACAAACATTTGTTACTACTCAAGCATAGGAGTCAGGGTCACTAACCACTAGACCAATAGGCCTGTCTTTATATTTTTGTATTATTATTTTTATTGAATCAGTCAGAAGTTTTAATGAATCGCTGAAATTTATTTTATCATCATTTCAGCCTATTGTAGTCCACTGGGTCCCAGGGAACACCACAGTGCACGATCTCTCGCTTTTTACATCCAGCCATTGCCGGCTACCTTCTTCAAGTGATGACTTGAAGAAGGTAGCCGGCAATGGCTACCTTTCCCCCTTAGCCCCCGGCAAGATGGACCGATGGGTCCATCTTGCCGGGGGGAAACATTAGATTAACTATTATAATTTAAAAAATGATTATATCAAGTGATTAAAAAAAAAGTAAGTTACACAGACCAACACCATTACAAATTACAAGTCACATCGTCTCTTTCATACACATCACTCTCCAACCAATTTTAATTTGCCTAGCTATATGTAATTGCTATTACATTAATTTTCTCTTCTTCATTGCGTTACTATCAAACCAGTTACAAGTTTTATTAAAAAAAAGTTATAATTTAATGAACAGCTCATTGAATCAACGTTTTATCACGCTCGTGTCAAAGGACGTCTATAAAGTTCCCCAATAAAGTGACATCAGTAACTTCTTCACCCTCAATAACAGTAACGAACGTGCAATGCAGTCACGCACCGTCAAAAGCATCTTCAATATCAATATTTAATTGCTTTTACATTAGTGTTCTCTTCTTCATTGCGTTACTACTTTACTAGTCAACGAATTACAAGTTTAATAAAAAAAAAATGTTTTTAATTTAATGAACAGCTCATTGAATCAACGTTTTATCACGCTCGTGTCAAAGGACGTCTATAAAGTTCCCCAATAAAGTGACATCAGTAACTTCTTCACCCTCAATAACAGTAACGAACGTGCAATGCAGTCACGCACCGTCAAAAGCATCTTCAATATCAATATTTAATTGCTTTTACATAATGTTTTCTTCTTCATTGCGTTACTACTTCACTAGTCAACGAGTTACAAGTTTAATAAAAAAAAATGTTTTGATTTAATGAACAGCGCATTGAATCAACGTATTATCACGCTCGTGTCAAAGGACGTCTATAAAGTTCCCCAATAAAGTGACATCAGTAACTTCTTCACCCTTAATAACAGTAACGAACGTGCAATGCATTCACGTCGTGACAGAAGCGTGTTCAATATCATATTACCCGCGCCTGCTAGCTCCCACCAAATTATAATATGATAATGGCGAGATACCGAGATCGGTACTTCGGTATAATGCATGCCGTAACTGGCTTAACTTTCGGATAAAGCCCTGGTTAATGGGTTAGGTTGGTGGAATCGCTGGAGAGTTGATAAAAATTTGTTTGGAATAAATGTAGTTTGAAAAGGTTAGTTTGTGCCTTGAGACAAAAGAGGTTTTATTAAAATAATGTAGCTAGAGTACTCGTAGTCCTTTTTGAACCAGTACCCACATATTTATTTCAAAAGTTTTAGGCAGCATACGCCTATTCTATTTTTCTATTCTATTCATACCCAGCAGTTACCCAGTGATCAACATACATGGACTGTCTAAGCAGTCGACCGTTTAAAGCTGCCATTGCTAACTGCTCTAGCAGTCGATAGCAACAGCTCCTGAAACGGCTCGACTGCTCAAGCACTCCGTGTATGTGCGTACGTAAAATACTGTAGTTTGTTTTGAAGCAGTCAGTATAGTCTGGAAGCAGTCAGTATCGACTGCTTAGCAGTCCGTGTATGACCGGACTTTATCTGCAAACAGTAAACACTTCTGGAGCGGGAGATAAATCATTGAAAATTGGCCTAAATTGATTTTTAAAATAAATCAGATTCTGAAATCCAAATATTTAGCTATGCCAAATTGGCTAAATGGATGACGGAAATGACTACCACAGATGGCTCAGGCGCAAAATGTCCCTTTCGCAGAACGGATAGGCATTACAGGCATCCTTTCTAGAAGTAATTCTTTCACAAAAAAAACTTTATCACAGTTTTTACTAAATGCTAGAATAAACATACATAGGTGTGTATTTCTATAGCATGTGTTGTAACCATATTAATGGTTACAACACAGTTGTTACGACAATTATTCTACATTTACACTAAGAAGCGAATTTGGATGAAAGCCAAAAGCACCAAATGGAACCGAATTTTTGTCACAATAATTGTTCATTACGCCTTGTTAATTTAACTTTGTTTAGCGGTGCTTGAATATTTTTAATTATAACATTTTTTTACCCGACTGCGCGACGCAAAGGAGGGTAATGTGTTTATCAGTCTATGTATGTATGTAAGTATGTATGTATGTATGTATGTATGTTTGTTTCTATGTGGCGTTCTAGAGACCAAACGCGTGGGCCGATTTTGATAATTCTTACGTCAATCGATTCGTCTTAACCTTGCTCACACAACACTTGTCACTAAAGATATGACAGTAATCAATATTCACCACAGCGACAACCAGACGCCATATTGTAAAAATGAAAAAAAAAAAAAGTCGATGAACTATGTCATGTGGGGTATCGTTGAATAGGTATTTTAAAATCATCTTTAGGTTCCCTTAATCGTTTTTCATTTTAAATAATAGTTTAGGATATATGACGATTTAAAGTTTTAACAAAACAATAATTTTCGCTCATTTTCTTACTTATTGATTTAAGTTTTTATTTCTAGTACTCGTAAATAAACGGTTTTCCAACTAAAAAAGAAACGTAGTGAATAAGCATGACGAACAAATATTTTTGGTAAAAATAATCTAAGTATACACAAGCACCAAGGAACTACTTTGGACCGAGCTGTGGCAGACTTAAGTTCACGCATTTTTGCTAAAGGTCTCTAGAGAGACTAATTCACACTAATATTATAAACTAAAAAGTATGAAATAAAAAAAATAATTTTCACACCACCTGCTCGAAAATGTCTAATTATATGTCAAGCAACCTTAACCTAAAGTGAGTCATTAGTGGCCGAGGGCACAGCCGGTCAATAATGTTGTACTGGATTTCATTATTACCCGCTGGTCAATAATGTGATTTGAATTTGGAATATGTTTATAAACAACAAACACCCTTTGGTGCCAGAAAGATTTTTTTTTTTTAATTTTCTTTTCCCTTTTGGGAAGACAAAGGGATCTATCTAGCCCATGCAGCCTAAATTTTTTTTTTTGGTTCTTTTCGTCCCTGATTCTGAAGCATTGACGAGCAATACTCAAATAAATTCCACATCAACATCTATAAACGTACCAAATAAAAACATAACTATATCTTTGCACAACTGGACTAATGTCTCAAATGTTACAATTAACTTGAATTAATATATGTATAAGTGTACCTATATAACTAGTTCTAAATGTTATTCTTACTGTTTTTTTATTTAATAAATACTTTGTTTTTCGTACTATGGCTATTATTTTCTCACAGTAGGTGTAAAAAGTAGAGTATCCTCCTCTGGGCTAAAGGTGTCTTTGCCTTGGGCTAGCTTGAATCCCTCGCTGCATTCAGGATTCTTGTATTAACTCCCACGCTTCGCTCGTGAGTTAAGCTCTTAACTCCCTCGCTACGCTCGGGAGTTAAATCCCGAATCCTTCATTGCGCTCGAGATTCAATATGACGCCCGTGACATAAGACACAACTTTAGCCCCTCGGTGCATAATCTACTATTAACGAAAAACAAAAAACCCGACTGCGTTAAAAATACATAAAAAATACACTAAAAAGAAAGAAACAAGCCCAGTAGTTTAGAATTCACTCATTCACACTCACAGTCGGGGCCCATTCAAATTATACCAATCAAATCTTCCCAAGGGGCCCCGACTGTGAGTGTGAATGAGTGAATTCTAAACTACTGGGCTTGTTTCTTTCTTTTTAGTGTATTTTTTATGTATTTTTAACGCAGTCGGGTTTTTTGTTTTTCGTTAAATTATTTTTTCAGAATGTGTCGCTATGGGTGAAATATTCGATGTGTGCACTGCTGGCCAATGTATTCATGTCACATGGTCTTCACCTGGCTGGTCTTTATCAACTACGAGTATACTGGGGTCAAATTCCAGTCTAACCTATCGTATTTACATAGAACTACTGCCAAAATTTCCATAACCCAGTAAGTGGGTAATACTATATTTTTCTCTTACTCAGTACAGTCTTCAGGAGCTATCACAAAGCCTGATCGTTTGCTTTTCTATTTGCTACGGATCTGTTTTCTATTCTTTACCCAGGGCAGGGCAAGAGGGACTGTCAGACTTGTACTGACTAAAATCCATGGTGTCCTTCAATAGCCCTTTTCGTTTCGGGGTCACGGTAGCTCGTTAGTCCAGTCACAATAAAGGATCGGTACCAGAGGAAAATCTGTTTAGACGCTTCCAAAGTTTATGTAGAATCCACAATGTTGCTCCTACAATTAGCTCATCGATCACGACACTGCAACATGCAGCGATGACAGATATGCATTTCTCTGAAGTGAAACTTCTTGATTAAGCACCTCGGAGAACACCTATTTACATCTCAAGCCCCAAAACAGAATATATGTTTATACAGAAGGCAGGCATCATAAGGGCGTAACCGACAAACGTTTGAGATAGCTCTTATGTGGCATACGAACTTTTAAAATGGGCAAAAGCGTCCCTACTATATTTCCAAATTCTAGTTCGAGGGTCGTTCAGACCGCCTAACTACTTTTTAACCGACTTCAAAAAAAGAGGACGTTCTCAATTCTGTCGGTATTTTTTTAAAGCCGCCAATCCCACAGCTGGGCAGACGCCTATTCGCACTGCCATAACTTTCGATGCAGGCTACTGTAACTTATGGACAAGATGGTAAGACTCTAAAAGTTAATAAAACCACCAGTAAACACTGATAGAGAACGAGTTCATGTCCTCATTCTTTCTTATTTCTGTACTAAAATGGCAGTTAAAAGTGAAAACAAGAAAATTAGCGATTCAATTAGTTGGCATACCTCCACACACCCTTGTTGCCCTGGTACACTAATTATGTAACAGTGCTGTAACAGTTGTACTTACGACTAAAAACAGCTGTCGATGCGTATCTTTTTAAGGCACCAGTCGCTTACACAATCCTAGAAAAACACTTGAACCAACCATACCTGTGATTACGGTCATAGAAAAACAAATCGTAACATAGTGGAGTAGAGTAGAAAATTCGGTGCATTAGAAAGACAGATGGCTAGCAAAAGACATGTATTACCAAATAGAGGAATTGTCGTATTTCACTCGAATAACAAACAAGGTGATGAAAGTAATCGAATACTAACACTCGGAACGAGTTACAGGGGAAATTCCATTTGCTGACCGTTATTCGATACTTTAAGAACCATCCAGTATGGTAACCCGATCGTGTGAAGATGGACACTATTTCGTAGGGTGTTCAAATGAAGTGGACACTCTCCCATTTAGTCGCGTTTTATCGTTGCAGTGGCGTTCTGTGCAATGAAGTTGAATGAAAAAGGTTGGTTCAGCTTTTTGTCTGTAAATTAGGCTTTTATAAAAGCTTTAGCCTACCGTTTCTGAATGTTCTTTTCAAAACTTTTCTTTTTCTGTAAGCGAACTGAATGAAACTTGCTTTTTCACTTTTATAAATCTGTTCTAGTATGTTACCTACTTTACTGTTTTCATTTACCTATTGCTGGTTGCCAGTACAATCCAAAGCCGTAAAGCCTCGTTTGTGCTATCTACTGCCTGACATTTGGCATCGACAAACGCGCGTTCCCATATATCACTATCGGTAATACAACTTAACTATTGGTCGTATATCTGGTGTATGTGATAGCAATACTATGTGTATATGTCGTAGGATAATTTGATATTTCGAATCTTCGCGAAAATCCTAGGGGTTTTGCGAAAACGCGGATAATTAGACATCGCCGAAAAATTATCAAATCTTACTGGACAAAGTCAGGATTTTTGCGAAAATACTCGTTATTATAGCAATATTGCGAAACGAAACGCTGGCTGTTATGAAATAAGAACGCTGATTGGTCGGTCAGCGCGTTCAATAAGAGATCGTCTCTGATTGGTTGACGTCTTAATTTGATTTATTCCCTTTACGTCGAGTCCCGTTACGTCGAGTCTGAAAGTCTATTGTTCTCCAAAGTATTGATATTTTACGCTTTCTATTACCTTTATGTCGAGTTTGGTGAACAAGTACAGTCAGGGATGTAAATTAAAAGCCAATGGCATAAAAACATGTTAAAATGCTCTGATGATACTTAAAACAAGTATAGGTGAAGATTACCTAAAAAAGAAGTTCAACGAAGCCCCGCTTCGCGGGGCTTCTATTTCTGCTTACATGGTTTAAAGTAACCTAACACGAAGGGGATGGCGGGGTCTTTCAGACCCCGCCATCCCCTTCGAACCTAACCTGTCCGTGTCGGGGTGCCCACGAGTCCCGAGCTCGCTTCGCTCGCTCTTGGATCAAAGTCCACAGGACCCATCATTGAAATTCATAATAATATCCTTAAAACTAAACTATCCTTGTCGGGGTACCTTATTTGACCCTTAATTTTAAAGTTAATCATCGGCAAACTAGGAACCAATTAGAAGTCAGCCAGCAAAATTGTAGCCAATCAGTGTTGAGCACATCAAATCTTACTATAATAACGAGTATTTTCGCAAAAATCCTGACTTTGTCCAGTAAGATTTGATAATTTTTCGGCGATGTCTAATTATCCGCGTTTTCGCAAAACCCCTAGGATTTCCGCGAAGATTCGAAGTATCAAATTATCCTACGACATATATATTGTAAAATATAGTGTTGTTGTTTTGCAAATCGAATGATCGAAATGTTATCGATAATAATCCAAGTTACTCTGTCTATCCGTCTTGAGCGTTTAATGTCTCAAAGGTTTCATCGGTAAGTTATAAAATCAGGCAATACTTTATGAAAAATATTTGGTTACAATTTAGACAAAAATCCTTGGGCTTGGAAGCAGACCGAAGTTTTTACAACATTTAAAACCGGCCAAGTGCGTGTCGGGCCACGCACAGTGTAGGGTTCCGTAGTTGCCCATCAAAATACTTATGCGAACTAACTAAACTGATTCGCTGAATTTAATTTTAAAAAGAAGAATTTTCAAAATCGGTCCAGGAGTCTTTGAGAAATCGGGGAAAATACATTAAAAAAAAAGATTACGACGAATTTAGAACCTCCTCCTTTTTTTGAATTTAGTTAAAAATAGTTGACGATAAAAACCTACCTATCCCCAAAAAACATACCTATAAAAGCTGTAAAAATAAAGTTGACAAACTTACATTTGCAGTTGTCTCCGGTACATTTTGTTTAGAAAATATGATGTCCAAGTACATTTTATAAGTTGGTCGACTATTACTCGTAAAGTTGTAAAGCCTACTTAGTCATGATAATTTTCTTTTAAACTTCGTTATATATACTACTATTGTGAATTTTTCACACCCCCAAACATAACCGTTTAGCTGGTAGAGGGGGGGACACTCGAATCGAGCAAAATTTAGCACTTTAAAGCTTAATATTTCACAAAGAATTTTTTTATCAAAAATTGTTAATGGGAACTATCATTATTTTTTAAAGACCTATTTAATGATTACCCCACACTAAGGGGTACGCGAGAAAAAAAAAATCCTCACTTTACGTGTAAGTACTGGAGGTACCCTAAAAAAAAATATTTTACGAGATTTTATTTTACCACTTTTTTGGCACAACAAATCCGTATATTTACACCAAATTACAGCTCTCTAGTACTGTGCGTCTCTGAGCTAAACTGCGGACAGACGGACGGAAGGACGGACGGACGGACGGACGGACGGACGGACGGACATGGCGAAACTATAAGGGTTCCTTGTTGACTACGGAACCCTAAAAATGGCTGCACCTATTTCAAAGTGATCGCAAACGCGCGATACGCCATTTTGTATCCTAGGGATATAATTATACTTACTCCTTCTCCGAGACAGTTTAACGAGTAGTAGCGTGGGATTGCACCGCGCTGTCACAATTATTTCAAAGCTAAAAAAAAAAATTTAGACAGTTCTCTGATCGGGCAACACTGTGATGTCATTACGTGTTTTTGTGCCGGCGCTGTCACTACGTTCTCTCAACAAAAATACAAATTAAATGAAATTTCCTTACACATTAATGTCTAAAGTCATATTAAAATTGATTAGCATGATTATATTCATAAGATGTGATGTGAGTAGATCATTATTTATTGAAATATCAAGTGCAGTGAACTGAAGAAACCGGCGTGAATCTTGTTGACATTTGAGATTGTTTACTAGGAAAAAAGGTATGTAATTAATGAAAATACCAAAGGATCATCGTAATGAAGCATCAATAAGGTAAGACCTAAGTTATTTGAAAACTCTGCGAAGAGTTATTGTGATAAAACTAATTAACCTAAAAATACCAAAAACAATATTTTTTTGTTCATCATGTCAACTACCACACGACTATTTCCGGTTGTCATTGACTATAAAACTTCGTTCAAGTTTCCTTCCGTGTAACGGTTTTATTTTCGTTTCGGTGGACTTTGAGTGATTCAAATACAGGCAGCTAGTACCTACTTTCACGAAATGGGCAAAAGGAAAAACCTAGACCCAGAGTACTTAAAGAAGAAAATCAATAAGTTAAAAAAGAAACTGAAAAAGTTACCAGCGGATGATGTCTCATCTCCGACGAGTTCCCCACCGAGTTCTTCGCCAAGCCGGCGTCAACCAATCGAGGCCCCGGCACCACCTTCGCCAATTATAAATAATGATTTGGATCAAGACCCTATCACAGGTCTGTAAAACTTATTACTCACGAAAATTATCTATCTGTGTGTATCCAATTATCTATACATTTATGGCCTGCAAGCTCTTATGTCTTGTTTTTAACAATATAAGCCCACAATGGTTTTTTTTCTTCAAATTGATGAACCAAATAGAGATCTTTGAACACTTGAGCGCCACCACAATACATGCGGGTGGACACAGTTTCAAATCTCACAAAATCTATCATGGCAAGCGCTACCACACTGCGGGTAGACAACGCCAAAAATACATTTCCACATTGGAAAACTACTGACTTAGCGCTATCACTAAGCGGATAGACATGTCTATATCTTTTTGTTCATCTTTTCAGAGGACAATGTACCTGAGGAGCTATTACAAGCCCTAGGGACAGAGGGGGAGGATACAACAGTGTCAGGAGAAGCAATAAGACCAGAACTAGCACAACGTTGGTCAAAAATCATGCAAACGGGACTCGGAAAAGAGTCTAGAGACATTATAATAAAGAAATATCCCACACCTATTAATTTCCCAAGGGCTGTGGCTCCCTTGATGAACGCTGAAATATCTGCATCCCTCTCAGAATTAACCCTGAAAAGGGATAAAAGAATATGCTACAGGCAAAACTTAACAGGCAAGCTCATGACCTGCATAGGAAAATCTCTCAGTAAAATACTGATGGGAAATATTAATAGCAAAGTCATAGTGGAAGAAATGAGTGATGCAGCAAAATTAGCTGCAGATATATACTACCAGGACTCCTCATCAAGGAGGTTCTTTGCTTTGGCTGGAGTTCAGAAAGTTGTTCAGGATGCTGTAAAAACAACAACACCGGACGAAACATTGTTTGGAACGGACTGTGCTGAGAAAATTAGGGCTGCACAAACCATACAAAAAACAGGCTCCCTTATTAAACAAACGGAAAAGAAATCTTTCAAAACAGGAACTTCAAAGACTCAGTTAAACTGGAGAGGCCCGCTGCAGTATCAACAACAGCAACAAGCTCGCGGCGGGCACCAACACCAACAACGTCAGCACTACAGACAACCTCGGCCAGATCAAACACGGAAGACCCAGAAGAAAACTCCATACAGCTCCAAGCCCAAATACCGCAGATAGACCCACAGGTACATGCAGGCAGACTTAAATATTTTATAAACAACTGGTGTGAACTAACCAGTGACACAGTAGTCCTAAAATGGATTCAAGGCTATGAGATCCCATTCAGGGAAACACCACTCCCTTGTCAAGCTGTGTTACAACACTGGTCTGAAAAAGATAAAGAATTAATTAATCTTGAAATTAAAAAATTAATTTCTTTAGGTACTATCTCAGAGTGTTCTTTCTGTCCAACACAATTCACATCTCCAATATTTTTAGTTCCAAAACCTAATGGCTCATACAGATTTATACTGAATTTGAAAAAACTCAATAGTTTCATAGATACAGAACACTTCAAATTAGAAGATATTAGAACAGCTTGCAAACTTATATCAAAAGATTGCTTTATGGCATCTATTGATTTAAAAGAAGCTTACTTTTCAGTACCTATAGCAGATGATTATAAAAAGTATTTAAGGTTTATCTTTGATGGCAAGTTATTTGAATTCAATGCTCTACCCTATGGGTTATGTACAGCACCATTTGTCTTTACAAAATTGTTAAAACCAGTTTGTACTTACCTTAGAAAAAATAACATCATCATGACATGTTATTTGGATGATAGCCTATATTTTCATAAATCCAAAAGGAAATGTGAAGAAAATGTAAAATTTGCGGTAAATCTTTTACAAAACCTAGGCTTTGTCATCAATTATGAAAAGAGTCACCTTGAACCAAGCCAATCGGTTCAGTATTTGGGTTTTATTTTAGAATCAACAAATCTCGTTCTATCAGTCCCCCAACAAAAACAGCTGGCTATATTAGAAAAAATTAAAACTTATCAAGTAAAAAGCCATTGTCAAATTAGAGAATTCTCTCAACTGCTTGGAACATTAAGTTCAATGTGTCCAGCCATTCCATACGGCTGGCTTTATACCAAGATTTTGGAAAGAGAGAAATATGTAGGTTTGATAAAATCAAATGATAATTATAATGCAATAATGCCCCTTAAAAGTATAATTCATCCAGAACTAAACTGGTGGAGTAGGAATGTAAACAAATGTAATCCAATAAAACAATATAACTTCAAAACAGAAATTCTAACAGATGCCTCAACTACTGGTTGGGGAGCTGTGTGTGAACAAAACAAGACGTCAGGTTCATGGTCAGATTTAGAAAAGAACTACCATATAAACTATTTAGAATTAAAAGCTGCATTCTTAGGGCTTCAATGTTTTGCAAAACAATTACATGATTGTGAGGTGTTATTAAGGGTTGACAATACCACAGCAGTGGCCTATATTAACAAAATGGGGGGAGTTCAGTTTCCTCATTTAAATAGTGTTACCAGAGATATATGGCAATGGTGTGAAGAAAGGAATATTTGGATTTATGCATCTTACATTAATACCAAAGACAATCATGAAGCTGACAGAGAATCAAGAAAAATAAACACTGAATGGGAACTTTCTCACATTGCTTATAGTCAAATAGTAAATTGTTTTGGGGTACCGGATATAGATTTGTTTGCATCTAGAATAAACAGTAAATGTAAAAAGTTTGTGTCTTGGAAATGTGATCCTGAAGCCTTCCAAATTGATGCATTCACCCTTAACTGGTCTAATTATTATTTTTATGCATTCCCTCCATTTTCCCTAATATTAAATGTCTTCATAAAATCAAAACTGATAAGGCAACAGGTATTTTAGTTTTTCCATACTGGCCATCACAATCATGGTTTCCACTATTGGATGCATTGTTAATTAAGAAATTGTTAATATTCGAACCAAATATTAAGTTACTAACATCTCCTTTCAGAGAAAGTCACCCTCTTCATCAACAACTTACCCTGGCTGCAGGACTGCTCTCAGCAAGGCATACATAAGAAGAGGCATACCAAATTCAGCCCTTCAAATTATGTTAAATTCATTGTCGAATAGTTCCATGAAACAATATGACTCATCCTTAAAATCTTGGTGGCTATTTTGTAAGAAATATAACATAGACACCTATGAAGCTTCCGTTCCCTATATTCTAAAATTTTTGAGTGAATCCTTTGAATCCGGTGCCTCATATGGTACAATAAATACTACCAGATCAGCCCTTTCTCTGTTAATTAGTTCTAAAATAGGGTCTGATGAAAGGATTAAACGATTCATGCGGGGAGTGTACCGTACAAAACCACCTGCCCCAAAGTACAATTTTACTTGGGACCCTGGAGTTGTGTTAACATATTTGGCAAGTCTCTATCCCAATGAAGACATAAGTTTAGAAAAACTGACTAAAAAAGTAGCGACTATCCTTGCTCTTACTACAGGTCATAGAGTACAAACTTTATCTTTAATTAACATTAAAAATATCAAATTCACAAATGATGGAATTCAGATATACATTCCAGACATAATAAAAACCTCCAAAACTGGTAACCTTCAACCACTATTACATCTTAAAAATTTTGAAAATAGAATTGAGATTTGTCCAGTTACTACTGTAAAATGTTATATCAATAGAACTGAACCACTGAGAGCAGGCACTGATAAACTAATAATAACCCTCAAAAAGCCACATCATTCTGCTTCAACTCAAACTATAAGCCGCTGGATAAAAGCAACACTTCACGAGTCTGGAATTGATGTAAATATTTTCTCAGCACACAGCACTAGGCATGCTTCTACATCAGCTGCTAAAAGATCTGGAATCAGTATAGACCAAATACAAAGAACAGCTGGATGGTCTAAAAACTCGGCCACTTTTGCTAGACATTACAATAGGCCAATCATTCAGGAACCAACTGTGTTTAGTGATGTAATATGTAAACCGTAAATAATTTAACTTAATTTTGTTGATCTCATACATTATTGTATTTTTTATATTACTTAAGTAGTCGATACTGTAGTGTTACAACAGTTGTAATTTTAATAAATATCTTATTTTAATTTCTACCATATATTTACTTACCCATAAACAACCCTGACTGACTTCAAACATCTACTCGTTAAACTGTCTCGGAGAAGGAGTAAGTATAATTATATGATTAAACGAACTTACCTTAAGTGAAGTTCTATCATAATTATACGAAGCTCCTTCTCCGAGACAGGTCTCCCAACCCATCCCTTAAGTTACCCTATAGGGTTGTTTATTATATAGCTTTAAACGAAATGACATCACAGTGTTGCCCGATCAGAGAACTGTCTAAATTTTTTTTTTTAGCTTTGAAATAATTGTGACAGCGCGGTGCAATCCCACGCTACTACTCGTTAAACTGTCTCGGAGAAGGAGCTTCGTATAATTATGATAGAACTTCACTTAAGGTAAGTTCGTTTAATCATATAATTATATTCCTGTGGGATAACTTCTTATTTATTTAATTCCTTAATTTTGTTCTGCTGTTCTGTGGGGTTCATACGAGTATTATGGCAATTACTGCACGAATACTTATAAAAACTAAATTATAAAATCTTAACTACTCCAATAACTAAATTGATGATATTAAACTCTCAACCGTATCATTCGTTCATTGACTCAAGAATGCTGCAAACCAATTGAGTGATTTGCCAATTTAGACCCACTGTAAATTAAACCTTGCAACACGACATTAGAGTACAATATTCAATTGAAGGTAGAAATCAACACATGTTTGCAGGCAATAACTCTGTATTGAGTCCGTGGATGTCACGTTTAGCAATAGGTAGTCGGAAACTATGCCGATACTGGGAATTAATTGCTGTAGTTAGTAATATTGTGTAGGTACAAGACATCGTTTGTTAAACTACGCGGTTGTATGTACATAGTTGTAGAAATAGTGGTAAGTAGATAACTCATTGTAGTAGCATACTGCCAACTACTGGCAACTGTAAAGGCGCTCCCTCACCGAGCATTCGCATGTAGTTTAACATTATAGATTCGACTTTGAGCACAAAATTACAGATACACATACTTTAAACTAGCATGCTGAAGCACGAGAGCATGCTACTTTTAAGCAAATGCTACTTAGTAGCATGGGTATCGAAACCATTTGCTAATAATGAGCATGCTAATTTAAATGTAAAGTATAGCATGCTCTTTTAGCATGCTAGTTTAAAGCATGTGTATCAGTACCTTTACATTACAATACTACTTCCCTGACTGACGAGCATTCGCGCACATTTACTATTGATTTGATACAATATGTGAATTTTGGTGCCCGATTGTTTTTATTCACTGATGAAATGTTCGAATCTTTACCGTTAGGGCGCTCCTACACCGCGAGCATTCACTAACATAAAAATGTGCAATTTGACGCTCTATTGAGAAAATAAATTAGAACCCAAGACATGCGAAACTTCTTGCGGCTTTAACATTAAACGAGTTAATGAATGAGTTAGTTTACTGACTATTCAAAAATACTGAACTATTGGGCCATGCGAAATCCATAAGAGCATTTTCTGAGAGCATTAAAAACTAAACCTTATAGTGGTAACTATATTTATTTACTTTACTTTACGGACTTAATGCCCAAGGCATTTACTTCGGGCACGCCGCAATTGCGGCGGTAAGACCCCTCTTTGAGGAGTGGTTGGAGAGAAGTCATGGCGTCCTGACCTACCGCTTGACGCAGGTCCTCACCGGACACGGAAGTTTCGGGAGGTACCTGTGTCTGATGCGAAAGGAGGAGACGCCTGGGTGTCACTACTGCGAAGATCGCCCGGAGGACACGGTGGAGCATACGGTGCAAGACTGCCCAGCTTGGGCGGAGCACCGACGTGTCCTCACGGCTGCGATAGGCGGAGACCTCTCGCGCCCGGCATTGGTTGCGGCCATGCTGCGGGGCGAGACGGAGTGGGAAGCGGTCAGCTCCTTCTGCGAGGCAGTAATGCTCGTAAAGGAGGAGGCAGGCCGCGAGCGAGAGAGGACAGCGTCCTCCCTCCGCCCCAGCCGCAGTGGTAGGCGCCCACGGCGACGGACGTCGCTAGATGATCTCCGGCCACCGTAGGCGCGGGCATGCGGGCAGCGAGTAAAGGGCAACTCGCTGCCCGACCAAGGACCATGCCCGGGTCGACGGCGCGTTGTGTCCCACGCGCGGCTCAAAGAGCGTCAGCATAATGACGGGGCCCCCCTCTCAGAGGGCCAAAGCCTGCCGGGGTCGCGGGATTATTCCCTTACCGTAACCCCGGAACGTAACAGGCTATGAAGGACACCGTGGATTTTAGTCAGTAGAAGTCTGACAGTCCCTCCCGCCCTGCCCGGGGTTGGAGGACTCATTTGATGATTTTACCACGCTAAAAAAAAAAAAAAAAAGGCATTTACTTCACCAATGTACAGTCACGAGCAATAACATGTAAACAGTTGACTAAATTCAAACGCAATTTGAAAAAAGACCTATTTCGTAATAATATAGCTTCCAAAATAGAAGTCTAATGAAAAGGCAGAAGTTTAATCAAATTATGGTAGCAGAACATTGCTCTTGAATACTGCTTAATGTATATTACATACTATTGCTCGTGACTGTAATTTTTTTTTAATTGGGCATAAAAGTTAAGTATCTAAATAAATTAAAAATTTGTCATTGTTATTCTTAGTCAACATGGCTGTCATCTAGTGTTTAATATGGGATCTCTCACATAACGGATGCGTGATAGGGCCGAAATGTTCTCGAGTGGTTACCGGAAGGCGCAAAGTGAGTCGTGTCACGGGAATCAGCTGTATGCGGGTTTCGCAGAAATAGGGGCCCTGTAGCGAAAATACTTAGTTCCATTGTGGAATAGAGACAGAGCTATACAAGTCGTCTAGCGTCATCTTGTTCCCACAGTGGAACTCTCGCTATAAGACGTCATGGTAGGCTACCATGTTGACTGCGATGATTGAAGTAAGCTTGGTCCCTATAGAAATCTGTCGCAAATCTCAACCTTTGCAAATCTGTCTTCTCCCAATCGCAATTTGTATTAAAGTTGAAAATCAAATGATATCTATCACATAATCTTAGGGCGAGACACGTTTTGACTAACCCAGTTAGTGGCTCGCGCGGCTGCCTCGCGAGCTGCTTACGCGGCTAATGATAAACTTTATTAACTATATAGAATTCTGATTTATTCTACGTTTTTTAACCGACTTCAAAAAAAAAGTAGGTTCTCAGTTCGACCTGTATGTATGTATGTTTGTCCGCGATTATCTCGGGTTTGGCTGAACGGATTTTGATGCAGTTTTCAGGAAAGTGTTCATTACATTCTGGAGAAGGTTTTAGTATATAACACTAATAGATATCCCGTGACGTTGCCCGCGCGGATCCGTTTTGCTTACTTGGATCGTAGATTTTCAGGGACGATTGCATGTTTGTCCGCAATTATCTCGCGTTTATATGAACTGATTTTGATGCAGTTTTTAGAAAAGTGTTCGTTACATTCTGAGCAAGGTATTAGTATATAACAATAATGGATATCTCGTGAAGTTGCTCACATAGATCCGTTTTGCTTATAGGATTGTAGATTTTGAAAGACGCCAATTTTATGGACATTTTTTTTGATTATCTCAACTAAAAAGTTAAACCAAAACAAAATTAAACCCCCTAGACAGCGACCAGCTGTTTTTCTTATTAGAAATTTCGCTAGGTTAGATAGGGACAAACTTAATACTGATGCACGGGCCCTTGATTGGGACGAGATTGCCCAGTCAACATCAGTGGATCAGAAAGTGTAGATATTTAATAGACGTGTACTGCAGCTTATTGACTCTCATGCGCCGCTAAGGGCTGTTCGTGTCAAGCGTCCACCAGCTCCATGGATAACCCCTGAAGTTAGGATGGCAATGAGACGACGCGACCGGGCTTTTAGAAAATATAGGCGGGACCGCAGCGAGGAGTACTGGAACTTGTACAAGCTGGCTAGGAACCGTTGCAATCAGATGGTAAGAGCATCTAAACGCCGATACATCTGTGAGAATGTTCTCAATTCTTCCCCGGCTGATATTTGGAAGTTTCTCAAATCTCTTGGTATAGCTAAGTCCCATTCTAGTATAGTCTCTCTCAATCTTCCATTAAATATTCTCAATAAACATTTTTCTACGTCTATTCCGCTTCCAGTTGACGTTAAGGATACGACTATCCTTGACATTACTTCCAGGCCAATGTTTCCTACTGACTCTTTTTCTTTCTCTCCCGTGTCAAACCTTGAGGTCTTCAAATGTTTTACCTCTATTAAGTCTAAGGCTGTTGGCTGTGATGGGGTCAGTCGAACTATGTTATCTTTTTTGATTGAGGACTTAATTCCAGTTATTACTCATATCATCAATACATCTCTGCTGACTGGTGTGTTTCCTTCATTGTGGCGTAAGGCTTATATTATCCCTCTTCCCAAAATTTCCAACCCAAGTTTACCTAATCACTTCAGACCCATCTCCATTCTCCCATTCCTTTCCAAAATCTTAGAAGCAGTTGCTCTCAAGCAAATATCCTCTTACGTCTTTAAAAATAACCTTTTGTCTGATTACCAATCTGGATTTCGGCTTGGCCACAGCACAGCCACAGCTCTACTTAAAGTTACTGAAGACATAAGGCATGGCTTGGAGAATTCGAGGTTAACGGTCTTAGTTTTAATAGATTTTTCCAATGCTTTTAATACCGTTGATCACGACATCCTCTTGGCCATCTTGCAGCAAATTGGGGTCTCTTCGTTGGCACGTGATTGGTTTTCATCTTATCTTCGTGGTCGCCAGCAGGCAGTGCGTGCTGATCAGGATTGCTCTGACTGGTACGACCTGCTAACTGGTGTTCCTCAAGGCGGTTTACTCTCTCCTCTCTTATTTTCGTTATTCATAAACTCCATTACTTCTATCCTCAAATGCTCTTACCATCTCTACGCTGATGACTTGCAACTATACGCCCAATCAGACATCACCAACCTTAATAATTGCATCTCTTCTCTTAATGCTGATCTCCGTGCTATTGAAGAATGGTCTAGCATGTTTGGGGTTTCTGTTAACGTCGAAAAATGTCAGGCAGTCATTATTGGTAGTTCATACTACTTGAGAAACGTGAACACTAGCCAACTTATGCCACTGTTGTATGGGAACACCGTCATCTCTCTTTCACCTCACGTAAAAGACTTGGGCCTGTACATTGACGACTGTTTGAGCTGGAAGAAGCACGTTGCTCAGGTGAGTCAGAAAGTCACATTCTCGCTGCGGTCTCTCTATAGATTCAAGCATTTCCTTCCATCTAGCACCAAACTCACTTTGGTCCAGTCACTTGTGCTTCCCATTATTGACTATGCTGATGTTTGTTATTCTGATTTATCCCAAGAACTTCTTAATAAATTGGATCGACTTCTCAACAACTGCATTCGCTTCATTTTTGGCCTTCGAAAATACGATCACATTTCTTCTTTTCGTTCCCAACTTAAGTGGTTGCCTATCCGACGCAGGAGGTCCCTCAGATCTCTCTGCATGCTCTTCAAGATTATGAACGATCCATGTGCTCCTAATTACTTAAAAACTCTTTTCAAAGTGTTGGGCAGTTCTCATAGTCGTAACCTTCGTGCTTCTAAAAATCTGCTTCTCCAAATTCCTTCACACCATACCGGTTTCATGTCTAATTCTTACACTATCTCAACCATTAAGCTCTGGAACGCGCTACCCTTTAGCATTAAAAAAGCTGTAAGCAGTTTTACTTTCAAGCGAAAAGTACGTAATTTCTATACGTCTGAATAAATTAGCTCTCAATTAGTTATCAAAAGTCGAGTCATGGCATAAATTATTTAAGTTTTTTTCTTTCTATTTAAGTATTTTATTTGTTATAATATTGTTTAGTTTATATTATTTGTATATAAGTAATAGTATTATTATAATTTTAGGTTGTATAGCTTATTTTTTTATTAATTAACTTTTTTACTAGTTTTTTTTTTTGTTTTGTTGTACCCTACCACAGTATTGTTCTACACCCAAAGGTTGACTGGTAGAGAATGCCTTGTGGCATTAAGTCCGCCTATGTACCATTGATTTGTACATGAAGTATAAATAAATAAATAAATAAATAAAAAGGGAAAAATAAAAAACTTTTTGAAAAAAAGGGAACCGACTTCAAAACCAAACACAAAAAAAAATATAAAATAACTTTTCTTTCGGAAGTCGGTGGCCATATCTCAATGACCTACAAAAAACAAAGCCACCGACTTCCGAAAGAAAAGTTATTTTATATTTTTTTTGTGTTTGGTTTTGAAGTCGGTTCCCTTTTTTTTTAATAGAGTTGTAAAATAAAAACGAAGTAAATATTTTTTTTTTTCAAAAATAACCCTTTAGGTACTTATTTAAGCATGCCCAATTCCATAGCAATAAATCATTGCGAACATCCGTATTAATTAACCTAGGCACGCAGTTCCACTAATACCTGTGTTTAAAACTAAACCTAGGCCGAAGTCTACTATTATTTGTAAACTATCCATTAAATACTGTGAGAAACCGTCAGATGTTAGTATAGGCAGAAAATCAAACACAACCTATTTCTCTTTTAAAAAAATAACAAACAATAGGGGAGGGCCATGTAATAGACAACAATTAGAAAAAAGGTTTTTGTTGACAGGTGTGTCTATGGTTTACGAAATGATTGTGTGTTTTTAACAAAAAAAAAATATTATAATTATTCCCGCTTGTCCAATCATTATTAAAAGTGATTTGTGTTTATCTAGTATAGTTTTACTAACTTTGCGAAATAGAAAATAGACATAGTATAATAAACTAGACTCTATTAAAGTTAGACGTCAGAACGGATATTATATTCTAACTTAATAACACGCCATTATAAAATAAACTCGTACAACTCAACTGTCTGAATTATAAAACGCAACATTTCTGGAAAACCTTTATTCCGAGTTTCGAGGATAAACATAATAAAAATATGTATTCAGAATGTCAAGCGTTCATCAAGTTGATTGACGGTAGTATAATACGGGGAACTAACTTGAACAAATATTATTTTATCACAAATATTTTTCCTTAAAAGCTTTAGTAAGGTACACGGTAAAAAAACAAGTGTGTGAAGCAAAAAATATAAAAGAAAGAATAGACAACTGAAAAGTTTATTTGCACTATAATATTGAAGTAAAACAAAAAGCTTTATAATTAAGTAGAATTTATAATGAGAATTGCGTTAAGAAGATTGTAATGTAATTAAAACAATAGTCCAACATTCTTATTTTCAATGTTAATCCCGTGAGGAGTAAAAGCAATCACATTTTTTTATATTGCAACACAGAATTTTGAAATTCGCTCTCCTGTCACAACAATATGGCAGCTGCAGCGAACTGTCAAAAAGCGCGCGAGATGAATGCCAGCCGATACATGGCATGTGCCGGGAATGATTTGTGGCGTACTCGCCAAATATGAACGCAGCCGTGCTAAAAATATTGATTTATTTTCAACCTATTCAACATTTTCATAAATAAAATAAAGCCCAACGCTGAACGTCACTCATGTCATGGCTGATGCGGCAAATACAGAAACGCGTGTTTTTTGTACGTTTTCATAAGTGTTATTTCTCGTAGCTTCGATAAATTGTAAATTATTTTATACTGGCGTAGAATGCCTGCAGACTTAACCTTCACTGGAACAAATTGGGGCTGTCCATTCAAATTATGCTTGGATGAAATTATTCAATATGACTGAACTTGTAACGAATTCAAATTATCAGCCCGAAGTTTAGTATCGCTGTAATTTTCAGGGACATGTTTTATAGATATCTATAAATTATTAAACTTCATGTTATATGACCTTAGTTTTCGACACTGGTAGCATAGGCATCGACATCGGCTTATTGGCCAAATTAAAAAAAATGTATATATAGTTTTGACACTTTATTTTTAAATGTAAAGAAATAATATTTTGATTGCCAGCATTAAAAACAAGGAAATGATACAGTTTTACCCCAATCCACAAAGCTGACAGCAAAAAGATCAGACGTTTTCCTCCTCCCTTTAACCCATAAAATTGTTTTCCCCTGGCTGTACAAACACACCATATGACATTGTATAAAAAAAGTAAATCCGTGAGGTGACGTTGTGAGTGACCTGTGAGGGGATTACACCTGTAAGCCTCTCAAGTATCGTGGCTTCAAAGCGGGGACTTACGGACCTCTGTGGAGGTTTTATGAGCTCTACAGATAGTCCATATAATTAGTATAGCATTATTTTAAGAGAAAGCTGACTAATGTGGAGGATTACAGTCATTCAAAGGAATGGTTTGTATTTACAGTATTTTGTGTCGTAAAAGTAGTTTTTGTAACAATGTTTTATTTGGTAGATATAAACTAAATATTTAATATAAATAGCTAACTTAGTGGTTGGATAAAATTTTAATTAAATTTGAAATCGAAATATTTCAATATGTTATACGGATAAATACTGTAATAGATTATTTCTAAATGCAATTATTCCACTACATACAAAATAGATTAACATTTGGCTGGTTAGATAATATGCACTGTCAGTCAACCCTAGAAACATTCACGTTCAAAATAAAATGTCACAAATATCACACAACTTTGATGATTTACTGGCATTTTAAACCAATCGTGGCACAAAGTGAGTCCCTTTGAAAAACAACAGAGTCAAAACTATAGAGCGTAGTATTTCCTGGGCAGGTGAGGCGTCAGGGGAAATACACTTGATTGCACCCGTTCGTGTTCCACACACGATGCATTTTGATTTCAACCCACTTCTTATTTGTAGGAACTCGGTAGCTATGGCGATGTATTTTTGCCAGTAAGTGTACACTATACAGGCGAGTCGGGAAAAAAGGTGATCTTATTTTGAATGATAATAATGTGGGCAGTATTTGAAATGCATGTAGTTATTGGTTTGAGAACCGAAAATAATCCCTAAAATATTTTTAAATGTTTATTACTAGGTACTTACTTCATAAGTAGGTATAAACAAACAACAGACGTAACACAATAAATTAAAGATTATTTTCACAACACAATTATAATCGTCCTGACCACACACTTTTCAACACCCGCGTCCGTCGATCAACCAAGACGTTGCGACCAAAACAATCGTTACATTACAAGATAATGAAAAACTTTCATGCTAATTACATACGAGTCCTTGATACCACTATAATTTACACACTAGTGAAACTCATCAATAATAACTAAGGATTGCTAATGTATCGCCGGTTGAGCGTGACTACCAGGGTACCAGAATACGCTTGGGGATTTCATAACCACTACAATTAATAAATTGCATTCAATATTCAAATTGAAATAACAAATGACTGCAGTTATACGCGTTTTACGACAAATAATGCATAAACGGGTTGACCTATCGACGTTGAATGATAAATGCTTCGTGAAAACTATGAATGCACAAACGTGCGTGTGATTTTACGCGCGATGCATATTTTTTCAAGGGTTTTTGTCTTACGTTGATGTTAAGTAATACTTGTACGTAATAATGGCGGTTTTATTATTTATTTAATCGCATATTTAAAACAAATCAAAATGGGTTTTGTTGGGTCGTTGCAGGATCTAAGACAGGTAAATTCATTCTCCGGGACACGTCGAGCTTCATTGTCTCGGCGCTTTTCTGGTGGTTGCCACTGTTGATTCTGGCTCTCAGGAGTTGCAGTGGTTTGGAAATAGTGAGGCGGGTTTGTCCCAATAAAAAAAATATTTAAACCAAAACATTATTATATATTTATTCTATCCATATTCAAATTCTGTATTGTACTGATTAATTTTGAAAATACGGTAAAATATACCCGTTTAAAAACTCAAAATCGACTCTGTCTACTATTTATCTTGAACTTGAAAACCCATATACATTACATAGACCAGTAAATCAGGAACCGTAACGGTGGCAGGAGCTTGCACAACCGCGGCGCATATTAACGGCTGCGCGGGCGCATCCAACACAGTGACACGCCACACGCTACGCCAACATGATTCGCAACATTGCTGTGAGTATTTTATTTATTTACTTATTATTTTGTGAAAAAGAAAAAATAATCTGTGGAGACAAAATATTTTGTTCATAAAAAATAAGAGCCTAATTTATAAAAATAACTAGGTTCACTTTTCCCCAATTTACTTTATTTAAGTGTCCTTAGTGACGGACTTGCTTTCAGAAAAAAGGTTTTATTTTTTCAATTTTATTTATTTTGTATAAAATAAAATACAACAAAATAGTGTTTACACCAAGTTTCATTAATGATAACTGAGAATTATAAAATACTCAACTTTCATATTCCAAATAAAAAAACCGGCCAAGTGCGTGTCGGGCCACGCACAGTGTAGGGTTCCGTAGTTGCCCATCAAAATACTTATGCGAACTAACTAAACTGATTCGCTGAATGTAATTTTAAAAAGAAGAATTTTTAAAATCGGTCTAGGAGTCTTTGAGAAATCAGGGAAAATACATAAGAAAAAAGATTACGACGAATTTAGAACCTCCTCCTTTTTTTGAAGTTAGTTAAATAGTTGACGATAAAAACCTACCTATCCCCAAAAAAACATACCGTAAAAACATACCTATTAAAGCTGTAAAAATAAAGTTGACAAACTTACATTTGCAGTTGATTTATTGTTTCTCCGATACATTTTGTTTAAGAAAACATTTTACCCAAGTACATTTTATAAGTTGGTCGACTATTACTCGTAAAGTTGTAAAGCCTACTTAGTCATGATAATTTTCTTTTAAACTTCGTTATATATACTACTATTGTGAATTTTTTCACACCCCCAAACATAACCGTTTAGCTGGTAGAGGGGGGGGACACTCGAATCGAGCAAAATTTAGCACTTTAAAGCTTAATATTTCACAAACGAATTTTTTAATCAAAAAATTGTTAATGGAAACTATCATTATTTTTTAAAGGCCTATTTAATGATACCCCACACTAAGGGGTACGCGAGAAAAAAAAAATCCTCACATTACGTGTAAGTACAGGAGGTACCCTAAAAAAAAATATTTTACGAGATTTTATTTTACCACTTTTTCGGCACAACAAATCCGTATATTCACACTAAATTACAGCTCTCTAGTACTGTGCGTCTCAGAGCTCAACTGCGGACAGACGGACGGACGGACGGACGGACGGACGGACGGACGGACGGACGGACGGACGGACGGACGGACGGACATGGCGAAACTATAAGGGTTCCTTGTTGACTACGGAACCCTAAAAAAACGGTGTGTCAAGTTTTGTTACAAAAAAAACGCTAAAGTAGGTATATTGTGAAAATGGTAACAATACTTAGTACGAAATGTAAAATATGGTATTTCTAACAAAAGTCTATTTCAGATGAATTTCAGCCGTTATTTTTGAACTACGCAAAACCAATTCTTGTAATCAATTAACCAGATTTTTCGTATCAAAAATCTGGTGTATGAATAAAATACAGAAAACTTGTTGAAAATACCAGTGTTATTCATAATACTCGTAGTTGTTTTCCAAGAACATAAAAACATTGTTTGGGTTTTTAATACTATTTATAAAGTTTTAAATAATAAAAGTTTAAAATATGTATGAAATTGTAAAAAAAATATTTCCCGTGATCATTTTACGAGACAATATTTTTTCTAAGGAACAACAAAGATAATATGTACCACAATGGTACATTAAAGTGTAAATAAATAAATAAATAATAAAATTGTTAAAAACAGCTCTTCTACGTTACATTTTATTATGCTCTGTGACATAGTAATTTTTTTTTAATCTGCGCGTATGAAGTTGCCAAAGTGCACTGGTAATTTTAACCTCCTTTTTTTAACTTTTCAGTTGACCCTGGCCGTAGTGGTTGCAAGCCATATGTGCCTAGCGAACCCTGTACCCGAACCTGACCCTCATAAAACACAGTAAGTACTTTAATCATTTTAGAGACATTGTAGAGACCGTGTTCATTAGTAGGTTTCAATATTTATAAAAATTGTGTATTTCTCTAGAATTTTATTTTAAAGAAATTGAGGAAACTTTATTTTAGGCCCGAAACCCCATTTGTCTTTAAAGAAACTGTCGGATCCGTATTTTGGTAGCTTTGAAATCATAGGTTGTGAAGTAACAGTTTGCAATTTGACTTTGTGCTTAAAATACGAGTATGTACTTTATTTTATACGTAATACGAGTAAGTAGATTAATAAAATAAATAAAAAAAAATCGGGCTATTGCTATAGGATGCTTTGACAGAGAAATATCTGATGTACTTACCGACAGTATCATAATAAAATACCCTAAACACTATGTTCAAAATTCTTTATGTCTTGTACTATGTTCGCGATGTCAAAGTCACTCCGTAGCCAAAGAAAGCTCACAGGACTGTCTAAGGATATCTAAGCCTTAGAACGGGGCCAAAGGGCGGGGAACTGCAAAGAGTGTCAGCATAATGACGGGGCCCCCTTTAGAGGGCCAAAGCCTGCCGGGGTCGCGAGACTTACGAATTACCGTGACCCCGGAACCTAATCGGCTATTGAAGGACACCGTGGATTTTAGTCAGTACGAGTCAGACAGTCTCTCCCGCTCTGCCTTGGGTGGGAGGACCCATTTGATGATTTTACCACGACAAAAAAGGGAGGGCATCTGAAGGTAAGGAGTATATATTTAGTAAGTTTAAGACCTTGGCCTCAGAAGAAGAGAGTTCCTTCTGCTCCACCCAAAGTGGGGGGGACTCATTTGATTATTTTGCCACAAAAAAGCCCAAGGAAAGAGGAAATAACACCGCAATTTGCCTCATTTCCTATACATTTCTCATTTGCCAGCGATTATTCTCTCCGCGTAGATTCGGGATCTTCCTGATAGCACAGATAATATCTAACGCTGTCTATCTATCAGATTTATTGCTAACATAACTGTTAATGGCAGCTGCGACATGAGTTATGTACTGTCGGATGCGGTAATGTTACTGTGTATAGCTAATATGTGCGGACTTAATGGTGACGTCATGATGAAGTATGTATATAATTTTGGTAGGAGTATGTAGAAAAGTTAGTGGAAATCTTGTAGACCTAACTTCCTGTTTTTCATATCTTCAGGCCTCAGAAAAAAATATAAGAGTAATATGTTTACAATGTATTGACTCCCCGACGTATCCAATGTAACCCAAATAATATGGAAAGAAAACATTACCCTGGACTTGTTTTCATATTTATTTTTGCTATGAATTATTATGTTTTTGCAAAAAACATAAGTAATCGTTATATAACTTATAGGTACCTAGCTATCTTTGATTTTTCATTTGTTTATTGTGAATATTAATTTGCATAATAAGAAGCATGGGTGTTTTATGGGCCAGCAATTAAGCAGGTCGTCGTGGAGACTTAATCTAAATTTTGTATGACTTTAATTATCGTTACATTTTAATTCAATTTTTGATTAGTATAGTACCATTGCTCAACTGACTGCTCAACCGTTGTTCCGTTTACATTACCCACTGCTCAACTACAAACTGCTCTACTTGTATTGGAAAAGAAGACTATGGCATAATGTTTTGAAAAAACACTGTACTTATTTATTCACAAAAAAAAAGATTTCTGTATATTTGTATTACCGTAGCATCTAAAAATTGTTTTTTTCTTTTTTTATTACACTAATGGTAGCCATACACGTACATGCCTATTTGTCAATTCGGCATAAAACTGCCAATTTGCTCAAATAGAATTGAACGTGTATGGGGGTGGAATGCCAATTTGATGGCATGACATGCCAATTTTGATAGGTCATCAAATCGTTTTTGACACAACGTCAAATCGGCAGCAGTGATGCCTACTTAGCAACTTTAGAGCTAGTTAGCTAATTTTTTAAAGGTGCTAGAAAAGAAGCTAAAAAGTGTAACTTGTGGCTAAACTTTTTAGCTACTTTTCTAACACCATTTCAATTCATCATGACATTGAGACTTTCAAAATTAGTCAAGTAGTGTCCCGAGTCAAAAGACAAGATAATGCAATAGTGGCTCATTCTACATATAAATAAGTGGCATTCTGAAGAAATAGTTCAGTTTCGGGTGGAAATAAAAAAAGAAATGAAATTCTTCCGGTGGCAAAATATATTTAAATATACAAGATACCCTGAACATGAATTTTCACTCTTAAGTAAACTGGGACTTTGCTGTAAACTTAATGGCAGACTCTGTAGAGTAAAATACTGCAAAATCTCTGTAACAAATACAGGGATTATTGTCAGCCGACATCACTGAGAAGTCACTAAAATCCGACCACTCATGACTTTCGGAAATTTCTAGGTACTAATTTTTTAATGCATTTGATGTAATGAAATAGACACTAGCGCCATGTCTAAAGGTCAAGGAGTGGTGGCCAGGGCTGGGGTGCGTTTAAATCTTCCGGCGGTATTTCGCCGGAAAAAATTAAACTAGCGAAGGTTCGCTGAACGGAGTCATAAGTTTCTGTCAATGTTAGTTGTCAAATTCAATTGACAGCTCAGTTTATTGAACAAATAATCAATTTGCCGGTTTAATGCAAATCCATAATCCACAAATAATATTTACTCTCTAAAATAAAAATAATATTCGTTTTTACTGCGGGTATCGAGCAAAACAACAAAACGTAATGTCAGTCTGACAGCAGGATAAAATATTGCGAGGTAAAAAGGTCGCAATATTTTATCAGTAAATTCCATTTAGTAAAAACTTATCCCAGCGAATGACCGTAAACGGGGCAGATTAAATTTTAGTTAGCTTCATTTTTCACCTCGCGGTGTACTTAAACGGGGTGTTTGACATCTATGCAGTATAAATTTAAACTGGATAAAGGATATAAACGCAGCCCAGAGTCCTGCATATGGGATCGTTCTGAAACTCGACTTTTTGACAAATATTTATTTTTATTTAAAAATAACCAGTACTAATCCAAATTCAGTGACTAAATAAGAAAATAATTGTACAAAAACGTTAATAATATATAATAGATTTGACTAAAAAAAAAAAAACAAATATTCTCCGCATTTCATTTTACATTTAATTTACTATACAAACGTTTTCGAACGCACCACGTCTAGCATGCGTACCTATCTAGTCTGTGATGCGTACGCAATTTAAGACAGTGTTCCCACTTTATAAATATTTTCCCTTTATTTAGGGTAGGGGGGTCCTTTCAAATGTTGGTCAATATTTAAGCGAAAAAATTGTAAAATAAATAAATATGAAGGTCTTTATGAAATTAACTACCCAAAAACCAACCTTCATGCTTTGTGCTCGTGTAACCCTCTAGGAGGCTAATAGCTAAATAATAAAAAGCAGCACTTCTCTGCATTATTATAATTTTTATTTTCGACTTCAATTAAAAAAAAGGCAAAATTGTTCAATGTCAAAATAATCGTATATTGAAAAGGTGATAATAAAAAAAACTTTTTCAAGAAAAATGTAACCGCCTTCTAAAACAACCACAAAAAAGTGTAAAATAATCTACAAAATAACTTTTCTTTCGGTTGTCGGTGCCTTTGTTTTTTTTTTCTTTTCATTGTCTTTTAGCCACCGACTTCCGAATGAAAAGTAATTTTGTAGATTGTGGTTGTTTTTGAAGGCGGTTACATTGTTTTGAAAAAATTTTTTTTTTTTACTATTTTTAGTTTAAATATTCAACCCGAATTCTTGTCAAGAACATCATTCTCTTACATGTGCACTAGAATTTTGTAATCCTTCGCACCGGTAATTACATCGCTCATGTACACAATAAGCTAATAAAATTCCATATCTCAAAAATTACTGACCGATTTCTACCGATTCTGATGAAACTTGCAGTGTTCCCTAAGTTAAATGATACCTCGCACACCAAAAAAAAGCATTACTTAAATCGGACTCAAAGTTCCGGAGATATGCGAACACAAACTAAATCAATCGATGCCTACTCCTTACTGTTAAGGAGTTGTACCTTCCATCATCAGCTCATCCACCTGAAATGATGATTATCAGATGCAAATACTCGAACAGCTTTAGAAAATATATATAATTGGTACTATCTGCCTATAAAATTTGAAGGTTACCCTCGCTTTCCCTGGGATCCTATCACCAGAACCTGACCTGAGAATTTTTTTCCAAATCAGTCCAGGCGTCTTCGAGAAATCGGGGAACATACATAAAAATAAAAAATATTCCAAACTGAGAACCTCCTCCTTTTTTTGAAGTAGGTTAAAAAAAGGTGTCGAAACAGGTAGGTAAGTTAAAACTAAGTATTTATTATACTTAAGGCGCATAGTACCCTCAATGACCTTGAGCATCCAGGCGGAGCTAAACGCACATTTTCATATCTGCACCGCACATATTAATATGTCCCGAGCGTACCGCGACACCTCAAAATGATATCATACACTATGCAGCTAGGCAGAAAGAGCTGCAAAAACCCGCCTTCGCCCGGTTTTTATATGTGGAAATCTCAATTTTCAACATATTCTTTGTAAAATATTGACTGATTTACATGAGCGTTACTCACATTGTAGTAAATTTTAACACCGATTGATCTATTCAAAAATATTTTAAATAAACGAAGCCGTTTAGAAGGAGTGAGCATTTATTTGAACAAAATAGCGTGTTGTTAAATATTTTTTTACAGTTCAACTATTTGTCATAAGAAAATAAAATTTACTCACATTGTTGTACATGAATATACATTCAACATATATTTTTTTTCAATCTTTACACCCAGCCGTTAATCAGGAATGTGCTTTAGAATGTAACGTTTTTACGGCTTAAAAGGCGCGAAGGCCCTTAAGGGTAAGCCCCGACTCAAACGAGCGTTTTCTTTTGCTGGCACTTTAAAAGCGCTGACGTGTGAACAGATTTTGACTGGCCTGTTGGTCTAGTAGTTAGTGACCCTGACTGCTATGCCGGGGGTCGTGGGTTCGATTCCCACCCAGGACAAATCTTTGTGTGATGAGCATGATCATTTGTTCTGTGTCTGGGTGTAATTTATATATAGTAAGTATGTATTTAAAAATAAATAAGTATGTTTTCAGTTGTCTAGTACCCATAACACAAGCCCTGCTTAGCTTGGGACTAAATGGCGTTGTGTGATAGTTGTGGAATATTATTATATTATTATACAAGGGAATGCATTTGTTCTATATCGGCGGTTTTTTAACGCCAGCAGAAAAAAATAAACTTTCGCGCGAATGGCGTCTTAAAAAGTCTAGGTAGGATTAAAAAAACCAGCAACTGCCTGCAGGCACTATTACTACGATTAATGAGTAGTCATTATGACTTTTTTTTCAGATGGGTCTACGAACCAATATCATCAAAATAGTTCAGCGGTTTAGGCGTGAAAGCATAACGAACAAGTGCATTTATACTACACGAATAAGTTAGGATAAAAATGTAAAATCGTTTTATTTTTAATTTTAATACCTTTTTAGTAATATTAAAATACGGGGAAATCTGAAATCAGAGGCTGACAATATGGTTACTATGACAACGAATATTCAAATAAAACAATCGATGTGTATCTAAGTAACAAACATCAAACAAAAATACGTTAGGAAATTCAATAAATTAAATTTTGTGGTTCGTTTCAATAAAATCGAGAAGCGTTTAAAATACCTACCTACCTAAGGGAGATCATCATCATCATCGACGACTTTGCTCTGGAAAAATTATATGGAAAACGCGTGGTCCAATTCTGACCCGACTCAATTTAGATTGCCATCGACATGCTAAGAGGATCAGCACAAAATAATCGCAGAACCTGCCATTCTTCAGACATGAATAAGGTGGAAGATAAAACCAGCTGACACAGTGATATACCTAGTGTGAAACCGCTAGGTATTGTACGAGTATGATCAAAATGTTTCCTTATTATTTCATGCAAACAATTTGATACAGAAAGTTGAGAGCCATTGGATCAATGTGTAATTCTTTATCATGGATTTAGGTACTTCGATTAACAAAAAATGTACAATGGATTTACATCTCAGTGAAGTGAAATATCATATTCCTTATTGTTGTTAGTAATAGTTATTTAGTGATTGTGTTTAAATTACAATAATTGTATTTTTCCTATGCTGTTATAACTTACAGAATGTTAATAATATAGGTAAAAGTAAAGTAAGTAAAGTAAAACCAACGACTTTCATTTTGATATGATTTTTATTAAAGCATTTCAAGCAAAGCTAAGCAGCTCTGCCAGAGCAAATATATAAAATATAATTATTTTTGCATGATGTTAGTAAAAAGGTGAGTACTGACTTAATGAGTAGAGAAAAATAGAAGATTTGATGAATTAGAATAAGGGCAGGAGAACGATGAGACGACGAATCATATGATTTCTAAATAAAATATAACTATTATTCTTTCCCTAAGTATTTATTTTAATAATAAAAGGTTGAAACACTATATATACCTATAATATTAGGTAAACTACCACATATTTTATCATATAATTCAGTGTGTTTTTCTTGCATGATTCACAGAGCAGCAGCGAAATTGAGAATAGGCAATCCTTGCTCTCAGTAGAGTTACTGTCCAAAGATAAAATAATCTGTAAACATGAAGAAATTACCATTAAATTAACCCATTTTTCTAGTCTAAAAGACTTGTAACTAAAATGATACAGCGAAGATGCTGGCTCAGTGATGGCTCTTGCTTGTGAATATTGTAGTTCAGTTAATTTATATTAGTGTGACAGATTCGGACAAAAGTGCACACTATATAGGTATGTTTTTAATCTACCAGTACCTATTAAGGGGTAGAAATGGGTTGTGAGACAGTTTAAACCAATAAACGTAATCAAATTGTTGATTACATTATATGAATTTGTTAGTGATGGTTTTGCATTTAATAGTTGATGTACGTATGTATCATCACATCTTGCATAAACTTATTATAGTAGTAGTAGGTATGGTTAATAATCTTTGGTCATTCCTACCTTATAACTATAGCAAGTCCAAGCTGATAACTGTAGTAGTTTGCTTCTTGGCATACATAAAGTTGGTGGTTTTCTGTTAGTAGAAATCCTGTTTTAAATTCAGTTTTGCACAGATTCAACACATTGAAAGTACTTGGTTGCGTTTATAAAATAATTCGTGCTAAGGGTAAAGGTGTTAAAAAATGAACCGCAGGCATTTCGTGGGCGTACTCGGTATCAAAAACGAAGTCGATTCCAATTTTTTTATTATTCCACCGGAAGAATTTCATTTTTTTTACTTCAACCCAAAACTGAACTATTGCTTCAGAATTCCACTTATTTATATATGTAGAATTAGCCACTGTTGCGTTATGAGTAGGCATCACTGATGGAGATTTGACGTTGTGTCAAATCAATCTTTACGATAGGCATTATGGTGTATGGTGTCTATGGACGAAATGCCGATTTGAAACAATTGCAAGCGTCACATCTATCGTTCACATAGGCAGGATGGTGTATGCCTACTATAAGTATTTTTTTTTCATTTGTTTCAGCGTGAGAATTCACGTGCCTTACGAAGTACACACAATCAACCACCATCACGTGCAGACAGTTCCTGTTATCAAAGAGGTACCAATAATCAAGACTGTACCTATCATCAAAGAAGTTCCGATCATCAAAACTTTGCCGGTGGTACAAACTGTGCATGTACCTGTGCATCATACTGTACATGTCGAGAAACCCGTGTTTGTTCCCGTCAAGGAACATTATTCCTTCTCGTCCTGGCATTGATTGATTTTAGAGTAATTTCTTTCTTTGGTTGTAGAAATAATGGAAATTTTATGAAGTGACGGTTAAATTAGCTGTCAAAATTTAGCACTGTTTCTAAAATTGTATATAGAAAGAAATATAATCATTAACTTATAGAGCAAACTAACACTCAAAATATTTGTATAATGTCGATTAGTTCCAAAGTAAATTTGACCTTTATTTTGAATGTCAGTAGACTCAGAATGCCTGTTAAGGTATTTTCAGGAGTGAAACTCTATTGTAGTCATTTTCTAGTTACCATGTACATGTATTAAATAGCGTTAGATAAGTAAGAAAGCTTTAAGTGTTTAAACACTCAACTTGAATTATGTACACGTCGAAATAAGTCTTTAGGCGAGTTAGACTTTGTATATATAAAAGACGTTAATAAAACCATATAGAGATTGAAAAAGATTGATAAAGACTGTCACTTTTACTCATCACAATATGCTGCTGTCAATGCCAATATTCAATGTCAATTATGACACTGACAATTCTCGAACGCGGGAAAATCAATAAAACTACTGTTATCCCAATAAATAATCTCGCCAAAATACGACTCTTAATTAATTAAATTAAGAGTTGTCCACGAAGAGCACTAGTGTGTAACAACATTAAAAATGTCGGATAACAAATGAGTTTAATTAACAAGCCGCGTCATGCAACTGCGGACCGCCATTTTAATTGAACGAATGAACGACGGAACGATTGAACTACCGAAATTATCACAAACGTAAATAATGTAAGCATTAGCGATCATTCGATTGTTTGTCCGAATATTTGAATTATTCGTTCGATTATTTGAATTATTTGTACTGAATTATAATTTTGATTGTGTTTAAAACATTTTGCTGTTGTTATATTATATTTTAATCTTGTTCTAGTCGTTATTAATATGTTTAGAGAGCACTGACTGAAACACTGCTATTTTAAAAAAAAACATTTTTTTAGCACTGCTAGTACTCGTATATCATTTTTGAGTACGCCCCTGTTTTACAGGGTTTTAAATATCTGGCAAAATCTGGATGCACCAGATCGTCAACCTACCCCAAAGCTGTGAATTTTTTTAAAAGATTTTGAATTTTATAACAGACAGATAAGATTCATGATCGAATGGAAAATATAGACAGATTGGGGTAAGCTAATAGGTCACGTCTTCTGCCATTTCGTACGGAGATTACAAGCAGAATGGTATAAGTAATAATTATATAATTATAGCGCACCGTTTTGCATGTTGCTCATTTTGCATGTTTTGTTAAACTAATGTTGCCATTATTTCTACAATTATATCAATGTAATCAAGTACTTGTAAGTTCGTTGTAAATACTCGTAAATAATCTTGTTACACAATGAGATGATACACGTTCTTCTGTGATATGCCAAATACAATGTCAAACTTTGTCGGATTTTTTTATTCAATTTTTTTCCCTTTTCTGAGCTGTTTTGCTGAATAATAGTGGAACTAAAGGTAGGTATCTCATGCAAGTAAGATCCTCCTTCACGTCATCAATCGACGTCTTTACCACTTTTTAAGCCGGCAGATACCCGAAGAGCAGGCTGGTTTTGTTAAGGGCAAAGGAACGCGGGAACAGATACTGAATATCCGCCAAATCGTTGAGAAGAGCAGGGAATTCAATAACCCCGTGGTCCTTTGCTTTATAGATTATACAAACTTTTGACTGTGTACAATGGGATAAACTGTGGAAACTGTACTGGAAATGGGAGTACCAGATCCCCTTGTCGGTCTGATCCAGAGTCTATACACGGATCATCGTTCTTTCATTAGGATAGGTAATGAATGCTCTAATATGTTCCAAACTAAAAAAGGTGTGAGACAGGGATGTATATTGTCTCCTTAAAACTTTTCAACATATATGGAGAGTACATCATTCGGAAAAAGTATCGAACACTGGGAGAAAGGTTTCCCTATAGGGGGAAAAAGAGTTTCTAATCTCCGATATGCCGACGACACCGTTCTCCTTGCTACATCCATGGAAGATATGAATGAGCTGTTCCAAAGACTCGAGAGTGAAAGTGACGACATCGGTCTCGCAGTGAATAGAGCTAAAACCAAATTAATGATTGTGGATCGAGCCGGGAAGCTAACAAATGTCACCTGCAACATTCCTGGCATTGGCATTGTCGACCACTATATCTACCTCGGCTCGCAAATCTGCAACGATGGTGGCTGTGCCCCCGAAATCAAAAGGCGAATAGGAATGGCTAAAGATGCTATGACACGTTTAAGCAACATCTGGAAAAAGAGAGGAATTGGCATAAAAACGAAGATCAGACTGATACGAGCCCTAGTATTCCCTATCTTCCTGTATGGAGTGGAAACATGGACCATTTTGGCACGAGAAAGACAGAGGATTGATGCATTTGAGATGTGGTGCTGGAGACGAATGTTGAGAATACCGTGGACTGCGAAACGCACCAATGCATCGATCCTAAGTCATCCGCTCTAGGTGCAACTCTGAAGCTGACCACGATCCTCAGACATGAGGGACCGACTACAGAGAGAGAAAGGTAGGAAATCGATTCTCTATTTTACTTTTTATTTGTAACTGGCACCACTTTCAGACTTCCTCTAGACGAATTAATTTAGCAATTCTTTTAGTAACCAGTTATAAACTAATATGAACTGATTTTATCAACTTCCCAACACCAGTTTACTTTCATATTTCTGTCCCAAGTAGCAACGTGTGGCTAGTAGCCACATCATACACATATCACTTTAAAACTCACTTACACCTCGTCTGCAAATAGGTACCAAAAAACAACACAACTTCAGTTTCCATTATTACACGTTAAAACAAATTTCAACCACAAAACAGTGGCAGAACAAACGCAAAAAGTCATTCGTCCCACAGGATGAGTTCGAGCTTAACTGCGAGTTGCACATAAATATAAACAAGTGTTTGTTTACGTCACGGATTCATAAATAAATGGAGTGATCATTACGGGTATGGGTGAGGCAACTGCGAACAGCGCTGGATTTATAAGAAGTTTTAGGTGACTATATTGCGAATACATGCTGCCATTTTGCGGTACACCTAAACCAAAAAAATAACTACACACATACAACCAACAGCGTGCTGTGTAAAACTGCATATAATTAAAAGAATGGTTCCTAAACATGGTTATAGCTTTGAGAATTCAATACACTGCAATTAACTTCCTATTTTCACTTCATTCATTATCGACTACAGAGGTTTAAAATACCCAAAATAACTAATATTTAACATAACGTAATAGTTCTTTCGTTCTGGGCTCGCGTGATGGATTATGGCCCACTTCTTCTCACAGAGAGGAGACCTGTGTCCCAGCAGTGGTAACATTATAGGCTGATGATGATGAATAGCTCTTTATATAATATTATCTAACTCTAATCTGAACACCCGATGGATGCAAGTGGTGAATTGCCGTTGGCGTTCAAGCAGTGGACGTTTTCCGACTGATGATGATGATGAAGAATCTGAACACCCAGTCTGTGCACTGCCAATTTTTGGTAGCTAAAGCCAACAATAAGTAATCTTTGCTTTTTAAAATGTCACTTACGGGATATCTTCCGTGATTGTTTATGATTTTGAGTTAACGATATTTCGACGCTGTCGCAAGCGCCATGATCGCGGGATGACAAAAACTCAAAATCATAAACAATCACGGAAGATATCCCGTAAGTGACATTTTAAATTGTGAAAATAACCGTGATAGCCTAAAACCTTTGCTTTAATCGCAGCCGTAACTCCATTTACTAACTACTCCGTGGTATGTAAGGCTCATTGTTTAAACGCGTTATCGCGGCTCACAGACTATCGGCATGTCGGCCTATTGTGGTCTTGTCAGTCGTTGTCAGACTAGAGGCCTACTGCGCACTATCTGACAAGTCACGTGGCAGCTTTTGTCGAATTTTGAATATTGAGAGATTACGGTATTGAGGCTTGGGAGTAGCGTTCTGTTAATACTATACTCACAAATCGCCAGCTCATCTGTCAATCAGTCATGGTAATTAAAGTCAACTAACAAACCTTTAAGATATTGTTACGCGAGTCTTGTATTATAGATCTTTATCTGCAATATAAACAGTGGGAAGCAGATCTTAAGAGGTAACCGTTACCCTGGAGAGTAAAGAAATTTTGATGGAACACCGTGGATTTTCACTTAAAAAAGAAAACCATGGTAAGTAATTACAATCACATAAGGAAACTACGAAATTGTTACATAAAACCTTTTTCTAACATTTTAATTTTCTACATTAAAAAAGTTTGATAGTAGATTAACATGAAAAATTCAAGTAAAACACTTAGTAGGTACTCAGCATCTTTTCTGCTTTCTACGATTTCTAACATCCGTCATAAGAAGACGCCGTCTTTTGCAGAGTATTTAATTCAGTAAACTAAAATCTCTTTATGACCCGTTGATATTTACGACACAATAAAAAGTTTAATGAGACAAAACTCAAGGTACGACAAAATTCGTGATACTTGACACGACTCACGATCTAGACTAAAAGTCATTCCCTTAATGACCACAGTTCAGAATTTATAAGAGACATAATGAGCCCTTGTTTACACCGATGGGAGTAAATACTTCGCAAATACTTGCTAGAAATACTCGTAAACGGCCAGAAATACTCGCAAATGGCCAGAAATACTCGCAAATGGTCAGATCAGTTTAGTTTACTGGTTTAGTTAACGTTTACCGACTTGGTTAACAGTAGATTATGTAGCGATTAGTGTAATAGAGTAAGTGCTGTGTTTGTGGTTAAAGTGCGGCAATGATATTAGATTTTACAGCTATATTTTAACTAGGCTTGTTACTAGTGGTTTTGTAATTATGTGTAGAGGGCTCGGTGAATTTATCAAATCGTGAATTTCACTGTAGTATTACTTTATTTTATCTTCGCAGTTTAAAATAAAATCATCATCTCATGAGCCTAGGTACTGAATTTATATCGCTTCATGGTCAATGGTCATAGCCCTAAAAATTCACCGTCAAGCAACACTGTACCCTGAGCACGAATTTTCAGTATTTGAGACAAGTAAACTGGAACTTTGACAATACAAATAGTCAATTTTAAAGGAAAAAGTTAGTTCCTTCTTCGCACACCAGAGGCGCGAGGTGCAAGAAACGCTGTAAATACTGTAAAGTAAAAGAGTCAAAATTCGTGCTAAGGGTACTGGTTTGCGCTAGAATCGACAATTTTAAGACATGTAGCAATCATCTTGAAGGAGTTTACTAAGCATCCAGGAGGCAGAACATTATAATGATGCATGACCAACCAGCAGCAGTTTAAAACTGTTTTAAGCCATACCCAACTAGCAAAATCAGTGCTTAAAGCGATCTTTAAGACTACTTTTATTTTTACTTACAAGAAACTTGTAAAATGCTACAAAGCTGGATTTGGGCGCAGTTATAGGAGCGTTTATTTCTATAACTATCTTATAATCAACTTATAAAATGTTACTAAGCCCTATAATGTACTTGACGAAGCGCAATAGTTTCTATAATGATATGAGACTACACAATTACAAGTACAAACGCTCTTATTAGTATCTGGCATAAGTATCTTACTAAAGCATTCTTGTTTATATGGCACTAGTAATGTACTTAATTATGAGTTATAAGTATATTTTAGTAAAGGTTATCTTTGTTGTTGCTTCGGCTGGTGGTGCCGGTTGTTTTGTGATAAATATTTAATAAAACGTAAGTAAGATTACTATTATTTTGTATACTATTGTAAAACAACTAATAATATATTGTAAATATAGTGTGTGAACTCTTGGGGAACTCATATTTACTGTAAATGTGTACCGCAATTTAGTAAGTTTTACGATGCCCTTGGCGAAATAGCACATTATTATATTGTTGTAAATAAATTATTTCATTAATTCTAATGAATATTCGCCATGTTTTAAAATTGCCCTCCATTAAGTACTTTATAGAACCATTGTAGGTAAATTAGTACTTATAGCAGTTTCAAGACGAAGGGGAATAATTGAATATCAATAAAATGGCTGACGTTTACTAATAAAGTGTTTAATCTATTAACTTATAAGCTTTTTTGATCTTATAGTGCTCTTTTCAAGTACTATTAGATTGAAAAAAGTCTCGAGCAAGATTATGACGACAAAAACTTATAGTCGTCTCAGCCAAGTATGTTATAATATCATTTTTTCTCCGAAAATCCTTCTATAGGATCAAAATATTATTCAGGATTATTTAGTCTTACTGCAAACAATTATAGAAGACTAATTCCTATAAGTGTCCTAAAAGATAATCTTGTAGTTAACTGTAAGTCTTAGATATAAAGGCAATTACTCTTGAGAATATCTGTACTTGTGAAATGCTATTACTAGATAATGTGTCCTATAAATGATTGAGAGGTCAGTCTTGTAGCAAACTATAAGACCGAGATATAAAAACTAATGTGTTTGAGTATGTTAAGGCTTGGCAAATACTATTATAAGTTAAGGAGTCTACCGCAAGGCCTTTATAAGAACGTTATTAGTAGTGATAGACTTAAAATCTTTCTTTATAGGATTACTTTGCTTGTTGGGTATTGCTTACTTTTGGCGGTAGGTACTTTAGTCTTCAAGTTAAGGGGGATGTTCCAACCAGCCCGCGAAATTCAAACAACACACAAAAACAAAACATTCGCTCCACCAGCTCTCACATAGAAAAGGTGCATCATGTTAAAATCTCCGAAATCAAACTACGATGCACCTTTTCTATGTGAGAGCTGATGGAGCGAATTTTTTGATAATTTTTATATTTAAAATTATACTTGTTATTACCGCAATTCATATTTTGATAAAGTTACAACATGTTTCTGGCCTGTAAATTGCAAAAAACGTAAAAATATTTGAATTTCGCGGGCTGGTTGGAGCATCCCCCTTAGGATTTTTTAAAACGTCAAAACTACATATTTACAGAAACAACAGATAAAGATGATCTATTCTTCCTATTTTAAAATCTTTTTTCATATTACCAACCCAACCAACCTCTGTGCAGTTTTAATAACACAATTACACAAAAGAAGAATTTTAAAATCAGCAACACTGCATTAACACGCCCACTTATTGTTTCACGCCAAATTAATTCTTTTCGCGAACTCATGTACACTTGTTACTGATAATTATTTCGCTCGTGAACACAGCCCTTGACTCCAGTGATAACCTGACAGTTCAAAGTGAGATGCCAATTTAAATGGCAACTCGCTGAACAATGGCGTTAATGTTGCCAGTTTATGGCATTTTTTTAAATGTAATGCATTGTTGTTTTTTGTATCTGATTGGCATGATTGGTGTGTTGCGTTATGCTTGTTGTTTTATTTAATTGCATTTTTTAATATGAGATGTTTATGATGCATTTTGTTCTTATAAAAGAGAATTGTAGCCAAAAAGTCACATTTTTACGAGTAACAACACAGATATTGGATCTCACTTAAACAAATGCCTAAATCAAAGAGTTTTCGATCATAAACCCTAAACCTACTTTGAATCACAGACTTTTGTCATTTATTTTTTATCTCCATCGTATTTTACACTGGCCTCAAAGAAATATAAATAACATATTTAAACACACATGATTACCTGTTTCCCACTATATTAATCAGTCAATAATTACACCTCAATAGTCAATTAAAATACCGACAATGCAAATAATGACGATTTATTTCAGCGGGCGCATAACGAGCTTACATCGACGATATAATAAATAAGCTTAATTAAAACACGCTAAAATTATATCCATTCGATCATTTTAGTGACGAAATAGCCGACTATAATGTTCCGAGGCGGTTAGATTTTACCATACCAAATGATTTAGGAGTTAATTAACCACGAATTTGTGTGTGTACGGATTTTTGAAGTTGCTTGGTTTGTGACACGATTGTAGTGTCATTGTACACCATGTTTAAATTATACTCAGATTCTTAAATTGTTTCATACATAGCATGTACTATGGTAACTTAGTAAGCCTACAAATCTACACAAAAATCCACTTGTAGAATATATTCTCAAGATAAAATTTACTTGAAAAGCTCAGTGCACTTTTCATCACGGAAAACCTTTGTAAATCACGCAAACAAAGTCGGGGCACAAACTAGTTTATTCATGAGTTGAGCGGATAGACGTAGCACGAAAAAGCAAAAAGCTACCCATTATAAATGAAGAGAAATCATGCGATACGAAACACCGCTCGACTTCCACCAAATTATAAACGAAAATTTTTAAATTACACAACACGATAACCAATTATGCGGGTCAGTTATTTCTCTATCCGAAACGGTGAAATTTGTTGGAAAACTACACAATCGAATAAACTGATGCTTTATAAACTCTATTGGCACATTTGAGCGCAATTTCTTTCGTAAGCACTGAACTGATTCGGAACTTTTTGTTTTCGTTCCCAGTACTTTGTTTGCTCAAAGCATTTTGGCTGGCAAACTAATAGATTGTATGTACGACCGTTAACTGGCCAAATACTTTCGTTATTTCGAATGTTGTTTTTGGCAAACAGATTAATTAAAGCTGGTTCCTATAGTACTTTATTTATCAAAACGTCTAATCTCAAAGACAAACATCAAAATTTGTTATTTAGCTCCCACTTTACTGCCGTTTCAGCTGAAAAAGTATAGTAATAAAAAAGGGAACAATAAAATCCGACATTCCTCCGGTAACAGCGCTGTTCCCCACATAATATTCAGAACAGAGCACTACATTTGATCAAAGATATGTTTATTTCATGCATAGTCTCCTGGTGGCACGTCGTAGGCTATAAAATCTAAAATGAATCTATTCAGTGAGCCCAGCTTCACGAAATTTACGTAGTGAAAGTTTACAGTTGCTTCCCAATTCGGAGTTGCTTGGTTGTTTCGAAGACGACCAAGTTCTAAGTCCGAAGTTCCATAGCTTTTGAAGGCTTCTCAGGCCAACCTGAGGTCTGCATTTGGCCGTTCTTGCCTATAATCCAATGGTAGTTTAGATATGTTTGTTTAACAATAGCTAGCTTAAATATTGACGTAGCTGCTGAACTCGCCAGTTTGATTAACTGTTATGACTATCGATTAGGATAATGGTGTTGGGTTTTGCAAGGTGGTAAACTTAGGTTGATCGGTGTTCGTGCCTATTGGATGCATAATAGGTAAATATAATAAAGACGTATTAACATTTTGGCTCTGTTTCAACGTTAACAGTCGTTTACAATAAGTAATTACAACTTAACAAAACTCAATAAATATCCCATATATTTTATACCCAAAAATCATCCAGTTACACGAGTTCATACCCATTATCGCGTACTCTCTCATTTGTTTAACTCATCAAGGAAAAGATCAATTAAGGAGATTAGTTATCGCCTTTAAAGATTACGTCATTGCGAGCAAACGACTGGGGGGAGGTAGAAAGGGGGTGATGGTGGGGGGAGGGGGTTTTTCTGGGGGTAAGGTGACGAAAACGCACAATATCTTCATTCGCGATCCGCCTGCGGCCGATAGGGGTGGGCTTGTTAACTCTGGGGACGATTTTACGCGACTACATTACTTCGCTGATAGAATGAGCTTGGGGATAAGGATTAAATAAAACCGCGATGTAATTTGTTTAACTATAAAATTGGAACAGTATGAGGTTTTCTTATTACCCGTTTGTAACATTGAGAGGCAAACATCTCGCCAGCATTCCCTAAAGTGCCTAATGAAAGAAAGAAAGAAAGAAAGAAAGAAGGAATTTATTGACGCACACAGGACAGAACAAACAAACTACATAGGTATACAGAAGAAAAAGAATACAAAAGTAATACAAATAACATAGACAAAGAAAACAAACGGAACACAAATAACATAAAATGGTCCTGTGCGAGGCCAAAAGGCTCCTATCTCAGCATGTGCTGCGACATTTTTTAAGATGTCACAGCGCTGGTTTTCTGATAGGGCCCAAAATGATGTCACGGTCAGATACGAAAATACAAAAAATAATAATAAAAAATGTAAATAAAATAAGTAAAATAATAAATACATAAAAATAATCATGTTATTTCGCACCCGACATCGACGCTTGTCTATGTCAAGAGAGTCTGATGGCTGACAACACTGACAAACAGGGACGCGAGACGCGGGCGCATACACAATGTCATCGAACAACCAAAACAAAAATATTTACATACTTAGATTACAAAATAATAATAATTAGTGTAGTTAAGTGTGAAAGATGTAAGTTTCTACTGCTGACTCAAAATAATAATAACTAAGCTGGGCACATAAGAGAAGAAAGTAAGGACAGACAAGTGACTAATATATCCAAGAGTGAAGAATTCAGTTACTGACGCTAGAATATTATGAATTATCACAGTGCATCATAACACAAGTAATTATATCAAGTCGTTCGCTGCAGTCGCCATGGCGAGTTGCGTGCGTACAATGAGTTATACATCGGTACTTTTTTGCTGTTGTAGTAAATAATTTTTAAATTTAATTCTAAAAGTACTGACGGATTTTATAGTACGAAAAGGTGGTGGGAGGTCGTTCCAACAGCGACTGGCAGCGAATTTGAAACTACCACGAAAAGCGACAGTTCTGTGAGAAGAGGCCAATAACAGGTATGATGATGCTCTGGTTTTAATTTGGTTCACGTCACGCGACCAAGACAACTTTTTATATAAATAGTCAGGTTTTTTTGTGAAAATTATGCCAAAAAGTAGGGTAGCCAGGTGAAGTTTTCGCCGCGCTGCCATTCTCATCAAATTACCCTTATTCAAGAAAGGAGTGATGTGAGCTCTGGGCGGCACATTGTAACAGAACCTTGCACAAGCATTCTGTACCCGCTGGATTAGCTTCTGACTTCTACCGAGAATACATGACCCATACACAGTGTCAGCGTAGTTCAGCTTGGATAAGACGAGTGATTCACATAGCATGACTCGCATATCCTCACTTATGTAGGGACGGACACGATATAAAAGCTTGAGTCGGTAGAAGCAGTTGCGCACCGCTTCCAAAATGTGAGTTTCGAAGTTCAGTTGACCATCAAAAACTACCCCAAGGTTACGAGCTTCCAGCACCCTCTCTATACTACAACCATCAATCCTGAGGTCCAAGTTGCAAGTACGCATTTTGCTAAGGAAATCCCTGGTTCCCATTACAACAAACTTGGACTTAGTAGGATTCAAAACCAGGGAGTTTCTCCTGGACCAATCAGTGATCCTTTCTAGATCCTCATTAATGAGCTTTACTGTTTCAGCAGTATCCCGGGCACAGAAAGAGAGGTAAATCTGCAGATCATCAGCATACAGATGAAACTTGGTATTGACCAGACTTTTGATTATGTCAGCACTGTACAATATGAACAGCAGGGGGCCAAGGATCGATCCCTGCGGGACGCCCCTGCACACGTGCTGTGGATTGGAGGATACAGTATCACCATTGTCACTTGACACCTGAACAAATTGTGATCGATTGGAGAGGTAACTCTCGAACCATTTTACTGTTTTGGGGTCACAACCGTAATATGACATCTTTGCAAGAAGAAGTGAAGTATTAATCGAGTCAAAAGCACGAGAAAAATCTAGAAGGACAAGCAAAGTACCCATGCCTTTGTCTCTGGACTCGAGAATGTTTCCAACCACATCCAGTAGAGCTGTTGTCGTGCTATGACCCCTGCGAAATCCAGACTGTGCCTTTGGTAGAATACCATTGCACTCTAGATATGATCGAAGCTGGTTTGAGATAACCTTTTCCAAAACTTTGGAAAGACACGGAAGCAAACTAATCGGCCGCAGATCCTTCACACTGGTGGGGTTAGGAACCTTAGGGAGTGGTCTAACAATTGCCATTTTCCACTGATCAGGGAAGGAAGAAGTGGCGATGGATCTGTTGATGATAGCAGTAATGACTGAAAGGGTACGAGGAAGTGTCAACATCAACATCTCCAAAGAGATCCGGTCAGAGCCCTGCGCATTAGATCTGAGGCTGCGCAGAATTCTCAGCACTGTTACCTCCTGAACGGGTTCAAGCTGGAAAGTACTGTCACTGTGCCGGTGCTGTAGAAAATGTGTTAAATCTTCAACAGCAACCTCTCCACTGCCAGGAACGTCCAGGAAGTGCTGGTTAATAATATCCGGGTTGTTACAGAAGTGAGGCAGATTGTGATCTGCCTTATTTGAGTTGGCAATTGTTGATTTAATATGACTCCATAGCTTTTTAGGTTGAGTAATATTATTATTGATGTACGTTTTGAAATAGGCGCATTTCTCTTTCTCGATTGCGGTTCTTACTAGGTATTTTAAGTCTGTGTAAGATTTTTTATGACTATCTGATTTAGATTTTTTAAATTTTACATGGCACTTGTCACGCAGCTTTATCATTTCCCTAACAGTGTAGGTTATCCAAGGAAGTGACTTTTCTTTAATTAATACTTTTTTAATGGGTGCATGCAAATCAAATAGTGCCAGAATGTATTGATTAAATAATTCTACCATTGAATTCACATCTTGGATACTTTCAATGTGTTCCCAGTCAATTTTATTTAAATCGTCATTAAAAAGTTCAGGGAGGACATCTTTAAGCGGCCTATATGTAATCCATTGCGGGACAGGCGTCTCTACTTTAAGATTTAGTTCTATACTTAAAACTGCGTGTTGACCGAGTTCAGGTATGTGTGAGACTGAGTGCCCACACACACGGGCGTCAGTACATGCTACATCAATTAAAGTTTCGCTGTGGTCTGTGAAATGTGTGGGCTTAGTAATAATTTGTTTAAGCTTACAACAATCTAAGAAGTTATTTAGCAGCTTAGTTTTGTTGTCAGAGGGGTTTAAGAGATTAATATTAAAATCACCCACCAAGAGAACCTTGTCCGCACTGGCAAAGGATGACAGGGAATCAGTGATCGCATCGAGGAAAACATTCACATCCAACCACGGCGGTCTATATGCCGTGCCTACAATAACTGAATGTGAATTGATATTAAGTTTAAGCCACATCTGTTCGACCTGCGGCACTGGTGGGTGCGGCATGACACGCGCGCGCACTCCGCGGCGCAGGTAGAAGCCCACGCCGCCCCCCCGTCCGCCGCGCACGCAGGCCGGGCGCGGCACGTGCCGCAGGCGGTAACCCGGGACTGACGGCGCACGGCCCTCCTCTCCCTCCCTGAGCCAGGTCTCATTTATGGCCATGATGTCCACCCTGATACTTTCCATGGCTATGAGAAATTCGTCATGTCGTGAACCCAGCGACCCCGCGTTAAAAAAACCAACTTTGAGATTTTTATTCTTTTTCATTTTTAACCATTTTTGTAAATAGACTATTCATATGAATTATTATGTGATTTGAACAATAGATAATATGAAGCGCAGTAGAGTCATATATAATATAATAATGTGTAAAGATGTACATAGAATAATTAATATAGTATGGATGTTCATGATTTACCGATAGATACAATGCAAAGAAACATCGGGCAGTTGGGCCCCAGAGCAGATCCAGAATATACCAAAACACGAAGAGATCTGACCTCACACAGAACAAGCTTAAAAACAGATAAACAAAAAATGAAAAGGTTACAGATTTCTGATATCTAGAAAAAAGGAAGCCTTCATGTGACACAGATACAAAAATGTTACACTTGATTTTCAATAAGTATCTCACAGCCAAAAACCCGGGCAATGTCTTTCTCCGCACGAATGCAGTGAGTGGGCTTGCCTTCGCCCTGCTTGGCCAATATGCGTCCGGATCTTGTCCAGGTGTACTTCCACCCAAGACGGCTGCCAGCCTCACGCACAAGGAAAAACAGCTGCCTGTTTGTCTTTGTAAGCCTCTCGTTAAGGAAGAAGCGACGCGAGGGCACAGGGAGGCCGAGATCGGCAGTGGTAGCCCCGCGGCGCACGCGTGCGCTTTTCAGCAGGTCATCGCGCAGCCCGCGCCTGGTCAGGCGCACCACGATGCGCCGCGCTCGCACCTGTACCGCTCCCGCTCCCACTGGTGGGTTCTCCGCGCCCGATGACTGCGGCTCACGGTCAGCTTTGAGGCCCACCCTTTGCGCGAACACTACATCCCGCTCATCAAGTGCCACACCCAGCTTCGCTGCAACCAGTCCTACGATGTGAAGCACGTTCTCACTCGGAACCTCAGGGATGTTCGCAATCTCCAGGTCAGAGCTAAGCAGGTCCTGCTCGCGGTCGTTGAGGTCGGTCTGGAGTCTAGTCACCGTCTGCTCCAACTGGCTCACCCTGGCGTCAGGCAATGCGGCGCCTTGCCTGGTTTCCAGGTCCTCGAGTCTGGCCTCCAAGTTGTTGACCCGTTCGTTACAGGCACCCACGGACGCATGCAGAGTGGTCATCTCCCGACGGAATTCCCTGAGCTCGTCCCTGACCTCCCGCAGCTCGGAACGAAATAGTCTAATTTCCTCGCGGAGGGTGAGCTGAGTTTCCATGGAGGAGGGTTCTCCATCCATCCCCTGTTCACTACCAGCCCGGGACAGCACCTTAGCGGGCTGCTTTGTCTCAGAACTTTTAGCTTGAGGCACCGCGTCGGGAGACATAATAATACCGCCTCGTAAAGCAGCCGCAGGCGCAGCTACGGAAGACGTTACAACAGACGAAGCCCCCGCCACTGACGAAGTTGACCCCACAGCAGCCACCGGTGCTATTGATGTTGACGCCGGCGCAGCCTGGGGAAGAGTAGAGAGACCACCGTCCCTGACGTGTGTGGCGCCATCAACACTCTTGGGCAACTTTCTTCTGCACTCGGGGCACAGCCAGTCGCCACTGATCTGCGACTGATCAGGCAGCAGCAAACAAGCGAGGTGATATCGGTTATGACACCCCGATCCAGTACAAGTAGCGCCCCCTTTTGACGCCAGGAATTTTCCACAAGATGCACACTTTACCATGTTTGTAGTACCACACGAAGTAGCCAGATGGCGCCACTCCTTCAGTACCGATCTATGCCGTTAGATGGCGTTTGCTATGCAGAGTTTGATACTGCGTCGATCCTTATCAAAAGCAGCAGTACCACACGTAGCAGCCAGATGGCGCCACTCCCCCAGTACAGATCTATGCCGCAAGATGGCGCTTGCTGTGCAAAATAAGACACTGCGACGGTCCTTGTCAGATGTAATATACAGTTAATGTAGGTACCACTGACCAGATAAAATCACAAGTCACCTCTGATTTTATTTTAAAAAAAAAGAGATTCACAGTTGTTTTACCCAATTTACACCAATAAAACACAAAAGGCAGTCCCACGAACGATCACACGAGTAAATCAGGCCAAACCGCTCATCTGAACACGTACTTCACACGAAATATAGTAGTATTTATATTTTTTTACTTGTTCTAACATATACAGCTGATGTGTATCGCGCACTGTCCGTGACGTCACATCAAAATCAATGGTAACCCCAAACTTCTCGTAAACTCAGGAAGGAACGCGGGTATATGGACAACATATCACCAAAATTCAAATGATACAATCATATCCATATCGGTCAAAAGATGACAGAAAAAGACTTACTGTCTTTCTCAAATGTAAAATCTATGAAGCTGAAGATAACTACGAAGGCGTCGGTAACCTGGGAAAACTGAAAACTAGTAAGTATTTCAATTTATACGTTTTCTTTAATTTTTTAATTATACGTTTTCCTTAAGTTTGTCGCATATGTTACTTCCCAGAATTTGGTCCTTATTATCAATACTATCAAATGGTGTAATAATACAGGATGTGATTTTGATTGAATTTGTTAATCCATTGATGTAGTTTTATTTTCCGTCAAAATCGGCCTCGAGACTCCTTTCAGCGATTTCGATATTCCTCATACTTTTGGATATAGACAAACACGCCTATTTGAAAAATTCATCCTGTATTAAAACAACTGTCGAAATGTAGAAATGACAGCCGAACTAAAGACTTCACATGGTTGACACACGAAGGAAATTCGGCATAGAATAGATGGTCACCCGTGCAAGGTTCGATCTACGCAATAACCCAAGACGATCGACCCATACGTCTATTTTTACTATAAAAACAAATGAATTACCCTAAAGCTATTGTCAAACAGACTGGCGAAGCGAATGCAATCCGAAGCGTTTTTATTTGTAATGTATGGAATTGTTTGAATCCAGGCACATAGAAAAGCGAAAGCGATCCGATAGTCTATGTGACGGGCTTCAAACAGTTGCATACATTACAAACAAAAACGCTTCGCTTCGCGTTCGCCACGCCTGTCTGTTTGACAATAGCTTTAAAGAAGTAAAGAAACAAATTACGTTTAAACTAAAGAAATAAAATTATTACAACTACACAGGCTTGTGTAAATGTGTAAACATTCCTTCTTGTCTCAGTCCTTACGGCGCTTGAGGCCGAATTTCGTTTGCAAAGCGACTCAATTGTGGCCTGCGTTGTACATAGCAAGGAATGTTAGCGTTATAGAAACATAAGTACGTATACAACCAGCGATGTATACTGCCGACCGCGGCACTATCGTGCTACCGCAATTGTAGGACCTACTCTGTGGTAGCTGGGAGGTGAATATCTAAACAGGGACTAGCCGTAATACGTAAGTACATAATGTATCTGTGACTTTAGACATGGCACGTGTAAATGGCCTTTGTTAGATTATGTTGGTACCTCAGAGAAACACAGTTTTGATTAAAATATACTTAGTCAAAAATGTTTGGATTTTCTTTTTTTTTTCTTCTGGCCTTTTTTTTGGCCGAACGCACTCCTATTTCTCGGGACTTTCGCTTTTGGAACGTAAAAGGCAATTGAAGAAAATAAGTAGATTTTTAGCAAGAGTCGGACCAAGGCGAGGTCTCTTTCGATGATTTAAATGCAATTTCCTTAAATTTTCAACCAGAATTTACTCTCTAACTATTGTTATGTCTTTAATATCTGAATGTTAATATACCTGTACTTCAAGTTTAAATTAACAAATTGATGATAATTTTCCATTAACAATAACCTCGCAGACCTTCTCTATCTATATTGCTAATGAAAAGTTATGCTGCTCTTGAAAATTAATGCTAATTAATGGAATCTAGTTTAGATAAGTGTTACTTAAGTGCCAATTAAGATCAAGTCAAGTTGAAAGTAAAAATCTTAAAACCCTTAACATTGCTTACAAAGGGAATGAAAATTCTTTGAATAGAATTTTAACTTAGGGCTTGGGTCGTAACGGCCCTTAAAAGTATAATGCTTAAAAAAACTGGTTGCTGGGCAGTTTTCTTATTTCTAATGTTAGGTACTATTAAGATAAGTACACATCGTTGGTGGCAGCCGTAATGGTGTTCATAAGGTCCAATTTATAATACACAACATTTTCTGAGAAGCGTCTAACAAGACGTTTTGAAATGTCGTATTGTCACATTTTTGATCTTATACCAGTCTATTTATGGTCAGTACCAGTAATACCTACATTTCATTTTGTTGAAAACATGTGTTCACAAATTCTAGCTTATCTATCTATCTAATATACCTAGGTATAAAAATCAATGCCACTTTTCGTTGTAATTTTATAACTCAAGAATGGGCTCACCTATCCAAACCAAATGTTTAGGCTTTGTTCGGACTATTTGGTAGATGGTTTATGTGAAGTTTGCACAAAATCGATAGAGCGGTTCTTCATTTATCGCATTTTTTGTACAAATGAATTCAATAAATGGCCGATCATTTTGTTGATGGGGATTTTGATGTCAAAGTAGCGAAGCGCGTACTGGGCCGCTAGTTTATTATATTTAACACTGTACAATGTACATGTGAAATTAAAATTAAGTTCGTGTTCGTTTGTTACCTTTTACAGCTAAATCAGTGAAATGATCTTTCTGGAAGTGTGCATACATATTGTTATCAATTATACAAAAATAGACGCAGCATCGTTCATCCCTAAAAAGAGTGTTTTACCGAAGAAAAAGAACAAAAACTCTCTTATGGACAATAGATGGCGTCACGTGTATATTATCCTTAGTTATTAAATTCTAAATTAAGGCGAGTGAAACCGCCAGCAAAAGCTTGTAACGATATAAACGTAGGATAACAGTGCATTTACATTTCTCTGATCTTTATAAGTATAACATATATTATACAGACAGTTATCGCCACAACAATCTGCCACCCACTCTTACAAAAGGTACCACAATGCAATCAGTACAGAACCTTATATGGCAAAGAAACGTGATTGAGAACTTAGTATGTACTTTATTTGGATAAGGAGACTTTATTATGACAGTACAAGATCAGTATTAAACAACTTGGTTCACTTTTATTCAAGAAATTCTTACTGCCCACTGTATACTTAATTATTTTTACCAATGCGAAAGTCACCTTTTGTTACCTCTTCACGTCCAAACCCCTTAAGTTGCGAGCATGCGGACGATGAGTAAGGGTGCTCCCACATCTATCGACGCGGTATCGGCTTTTTCCGTCGCCCTTTCTCTTTCTGACACATAGAACTGCCATTTGCTAGACCGAGACAGAAAGCATAATGCGATAGCACGCACGATTCCGCGTTGGTAGATGTGGAAACACCCATGGGTTACTCGCTGTCTGACCATGGACTATGAGCATGTCGACAGCGCGTCGAGTTCCACGCGCGCCTCAAAAATCTCTCTGCAATATGTCGAGGCTCCCCTTAAAGGGCCAAAGCCTGCCAGGGATGCGGGATTATCGGGTAACCCCGGCCATACGTCGTACCGCCACGCCGGAACGTAAATGGCTGTTGAAAGAGTCAGTACAAGTCTGACAGTCCATCCCGTCCTGCCATTTGACACATTTAATGATTAACCACGTAAAAAAAACCTTTGAACTGATCATCCTGAAATCATGCCTATTCGTTTGGATCTGGAGACACAGTTCCGTAGTATTACATAAGGTACCTTTTAAATATCGTCGTAAAATCATCAAATGAATCCTCCCTCCGAGGAGGGGCGGGAGAAACTGTCAGACTGACTGACTACTGACTAAAATCCACGGTGATACTTCAATAGCCCTTTACGTTTCAGGATCGTGGCTACCTGAGGAGACAGTCCTGCGACCCCGAGACAGTCCTACGGCCCCGAGAAGGTACCTTTCATTCGGAAATGGTATGAACTCTTCCTGCTCCCTTGAATGGGCGCGTGGATGCAGGAGTGTGATAGGTATAATTTTTCTACCTGTCCCTTCGCAATTTGGCATGAGGGTGCTTGTACACGGCGCATGTAACCCGCGCAAGTCGATGTGCGGGTTACCCGTGCAATTAACATGCGCAAGCTACTTGATCAAGTTACCCGCGGGGTGCTTGTACACGGCGCATGTAACTCGCGCAAGTAAAGGCACGGGCTTGATGCGGTTTACCCGCGCGAGTAACATGCGCAAGCTACTTGATCAAGTTACCCGCGGGTGCAGGTACACGGCGCATGTAGCTTGAGCATGTTGAGGCACTTACGCGGGTTATATGCGTCGTGTACAAGCACCCTGACTGAAAGTTCAAAAGCAACCAATGAAAACAAAAAACAATTATAAAATCTAAAAAAAAAAAAAAACTAAATGAAACAAAACAATTTACTCCAGGAACTGCATAATCACGAATCGATGTTATCAGTGGCCAAGTAAAAAGGCCTAGAAAGATATAAGACGCCATAAAAACGAGCGTTCGTTCAAGGGATGGTCCAATTTGGCTTATTTTACTGCCATCTAGTACAAGATACCGTCTCCCAAGAGTTATTAGCCTGACGAAATTACACGCGATTTTTCTTAGCTGATAATTTGTTGCTCAAAAAAGAAAAGATGCGCAAATTAGCATTCTGGATGAGATAGGACCATAATCAATTATAACGAGGCTTTATTCGGATTGGAGAGGCCGTATAAGGCTATTTTAAATCAAGGGAGGTTTTTTTTTTATTTATTTTTTTTATTTATTAGGATCCCCAACAAAAGATATACACAGATCATTTACAAAGAACAACACAAAGTAGGTATTTAGATGGTGTACACCTTCACTTACAGGAGACCACAGCATGCTCTATAAGATTAACAACTAAGCTAACAAAAGGTTGAGGGTATACAATGAATAGATGCTCAAGAATGGTCGACCAAGCTACGCTTAGGGGAGAAGCATAGGTATGTGACTATTTGACCAATACCTTCGCCTTTTCATTTAATGTCTTAATGTAAAGTTCTGGATGGAATAAATAAATTATCTTTATATTAAATTTCATTTACCGCGTACTAATTTGGGTTATGCGTGGATATAATAATTTAATTAATTGAAATACTGCTTAATTCCAGTAGTAACTTGGTTGTGGAAGTCAGGTAGGCAGTTGCTGCATCTCAAGACTGACATACAGCTGCATCTTTTAAAAAAAGATGAAAACTTATATTTTACTAGGACTTAACATTTCTTGTCATAAAAGAAAAAATATTGTTCAGTAAATATTACATTGACACCGTTTACGAGTTCAGAAACCATGCACTCTTGGCCTTAAAGGTTACATGTTAATAAAAAAAAACCACAATGCAGTTTTTCATCAAATATTCTTTCTAAACATTTACGGTACAGTCGCGTGCACCAATATTAGTTACGGGAAAGTTATTTCATTATGAATTTTTACGAAAGAGAGACAAAGGTAGCTCCGGCTAAGGACTTAATTACCTAATTATTATCTCCCAGACACGCTAAGTGGAATTTATGTGGTTTTAGAAGAACTAACTTTGAGATGTGGTTTTTTTTGGTTAAATCATTTTGAAGAATATTATAAACGAGTTTGATTTCCCTTTGCTATAAATAATGCTAATTTATAAGTTGTTTCGACATTGACAAGACCTTCTTTATTTGCATTAATGCCACACAGAACGTTTTAATGGCAACTTTAGCGATAAGATCGCGTTGTCGAAGTTATCGCTAACAAAGTGGTCAAACACCTAACAATGGCTAAATTAAAAAAAAAAACTTCCGTAATATATAATTTATCAACACTTTTGTATGATTATCTAGAGCTATCTTTGTCTTCAGAATTTAAATTTTATAGAACAAATAATAATTTAAGTTTACAAAAAAACTAATGAACAATGAAATAAGCTCAAGTAAACTAGTTTCAGAGATTCTTAAAATAATTCAAACCGTAAAAACATACAGTATCAATCCTTTATTATTCACACGCGTTTTTTTGCTCACGTTACCATATTTTAATTTCACACATGGTCAACATTTAAGTCGTCAGCTATGACACATGACGTATGACGTTTAATTTTAAAACTTGCCCTTAATAACACGCACTCCGACACTATTGTGTTTTAATTACAATAAAAGGATTTTGAAGACTTTTATAATTAGGGCAATATTTTGAAAAAGCGAATGATTTATTGTGTTTTGTTTTTGTGTAACCACAAAAAATCCTAACCTCAATACAAAAAAAAACTAAAATCCTTTGGTGTTCGAATAACGATAAAATAGCTACTACCCTAGTCTTAAAAAGGACACCACAGCCCTGAAACGCAAAGGTCAACTGAAGAAACAAGTTGGATTTTAGTTATTCAACACTGACAGTCCAATCCACAGCGAGATGACTCATAAATAAATCAAAATATGTCGTCAAAAAACCCTTTCAGAAACAAAATATCAACTTACACGATAAAAAACACTTGCACACAAACTATAAACATTCCATAACGACTATTTATCGGCCATTAAGACCGTCCAAACATCGTCCTTCGACCAAACAAACATAGTTTTACAAACAAAGGTGCGTTCTGAAGTGCACAAAGCATGCAACTTTAATATTATTGTATAGCGCGAGATAGGGGCGGCCATGGGCGCGACGCTACTCGGTCAACGAACCCTATCAGTATATGCAGCTGGACTATCGAAACTTGAATAATAATATTATTTTGACATTCAAAACACTTTTGTGGATAACTGTACTGAGAGAGCTTGATTTAGGTTCGCTTAAAATCCACATCTCAAAATGCCTTTGAAATAAAATAATTTATAATATCATTTTATCTCTGTTATAATGTATTTTGCGATATATAAAATTTAAATTTTAAACTTAGACAAACATTTTTTCATCATGCCCAAATTAATAATTCAACTAAAAGTCAGAGATGTCGCAGCTACACAAATACATTAGTATTAAATTAACAAAATTTAATGTCAAGAGCTTACTAAAATATAGACTTGTATTTTTAGTCTAGAACAAAGCCAGCACATTTGGATGGATAGACTAATAAATTAGACTAAGCCTAACTCTCAATTAATTGTGAAAATCTATTACGTTAACAAATAATCCTACAGTTAAAAATAAAGCTTTTTAAACCCTTTAAATAAATTATAGCTCTGTTTTCACGCCGTATCGCAAAACCACATGATATCGAGCTTTTATTCAATCAAGGTTAAACTGCCATCAACTGGCTTAATTCAGGACTTCTGGATCCTTACCACGAGCTTTTAACGCGATTCAGTGTAGGCTATGGGAAAGAGATGGCACTAGACGACTTGTAAAGCTCTGTCTTTTTCCCACAGAATAAACTGTCGTCGTTGTTCGGAGAGCGCTAAACTCGTAGCCCAATTCTGGGCCGAGTCAATTTAGATTGTCATAGACACGATAAGAAGAAGAAGAGAAAGCTGCCAAAAAGCTACCTGTCGTGGGGCCACGGGACTGTCTCATCAGGTAACCGTTACCCTGGAACGTAAAGGGCAATTGAAGACCTTTGTAGATTTTAGTCAGTACGAGTCTGACAGTCCCTCCCGTCCCGCTCTGGGCTTCAGAAGTCATTTGATGGTTTTACCACGATAAAAAGGCACCCGTCATGTTGTAAATACAAACACCAATTACCGACCACTCTTCGATGTTTTTTCCAATCAAAACGTAACTTAAACCAAACATTAAAAGGACTTTACCAATAATGTAACTGGATATCTTGATTTATACTCTTAAAAACCAGCAATTCAACAAACATGGTCTAGACATTTTTTTTCATAAGAACATTAATGTCATGTCATTATGTCGTCTGATAATGCCTGACCTTTCAGTATCGATTTTTCATTAGTGAAAAATGTATTTATTGCAAGATGTTTGATAAAATAAAATTTCTTACTGAAACTTCGTAGGCCATCTTTCTTTTGAAATTCTAAGCGATGGTTTTGCGGCTTTTAAGGCAATGCTTTCTTTAAATATTTAGAGTGCATAAGTGCCTTCTGAATTTTAATATTTTTAGCTTACTAACATTAAATTGCACATAAATTCATGCTTTTAATTCTTTCTAATATCAATGCTTTGCATTCTTTCAGATTACATAAGTTTTTAACTCTAGTGTAAGGTACAGAAAAAAAATCGGAATATACGACACGTCTCTGGCCTGCCGGTTTCGCCGGACTGTCCTAAAAGAACATCGTGAACCTAAAACGCAAAGGGCAGCCGAAGAGTGCATTTTTAAGTCAGTAAGAGTCTGACAGTCTCTTCCCACCCAAAAAAAAATTGGGAACTTGGTAGTGACTGAAAGACACAGAAATTATACTTATTCTAAGAAAGAAAAGATGCCTGCCACGAGTGCACGCAACGTCACATAACAGAAAAAAAAACGAGTGGTACTCGAGGACTGCCGCGGTATAGTTTGCATAGCATTTTTTATCAAGTTATGCAGTTTTTTTTAGGCTTTTGTCATCCACGTCAATCAAGTGAAACGTCAAAAAAAAAACAAACACCGTGCCGAAGTCTGCTGAACTGAAACGACGTAAGACGATACGGGGTGTTAGCTTTACTTTCGTCACGGAATTTCTTGATTCGGTCGCCACGCTCAGAGCCCGCGATAAAAGCTATACAATAGCATAAAACCTTTTAGTGAAAAAAAACCTCATCATAGAATTGAATACATCCTAAGCCGGCCTTAATTAGTGTGCTCACCCGCCTTTATTAATGTACAGACACTACAGTGTATAAACACAGTTCATCGATATCCGGGCCTATACCTGTGAATGATCATGTTAATTGATACTGGGAAATGGTTCGGCAAGTGAATATTGTACGGGTTTACTGAGCCAAACGTGTATTTTGCACACAATACTGTTACACCTTATTTGTGTGGCGGTTTTAGGGCCAGACAGTGTAATTATTGATGTTCATGAGATACATCGGTACATTAATAGGGCTTTTGAATACTTTGAAATATACTTAATGAAAGAAAGATTTACCAAAAATCGAATTTGAGTAAATCACATGACGACGGACGCTGGTTACGCTCAAGGAATGAGATGGCGCTAGACGACTTGTATAGCTCTGTCCCGTTCCCACAGCCTGAAAGCTCAAGCTTTAAGACGTCATGGTAGGCCACCAAGGCCTATAGCCAAACTGCAAACGACAATCGTTAACGTTCAGCAGTTACTAATACATTTTCAACTTTATACCTTCATCGTAAAGTTAAAAATCTTTTAAAGATGATATATCGTTTTCGTTTGTTTCGTTCGCTATCGCTCAGTAGATGTTCAACTTTATGCGCTGTGCTATAAAGTTGAAAATGTATTAACGATTGCTGAGCGTTGTCGCTTGCCGTTTTGCTATAAGGCCTGGTGATTTTGACCAACGACGTTATTTACATAACACACATAACGTAAATTCATACCGCAAAGTACTCGCCATCTACGCTATCGTAAAATGGTATCATCCTAACTGTAGGTATTTTGGACATAATTATGTAATTATTATTTAATAACGACGCATAACAGTGCCAAGAATCTGTAGTTATCTTACATAGATTCTTGGTACTGTTTTTTATTATTATAACTGCAGTAATCTTATGGCCATTTAAAACAAGGATAATGTAGGGAAAAAATGTAAATATTTTATTGAAGTCGTTTAAATCTAATAAGATGCGAAATATATATATTAAGATGCGAAATAATATATTCTCGTTTGTTCCTTTAGACTATACTATCTGTTGCCAGCGGCTTCACCCGCTACAACTAGAAAATTATCTCACGGGAACATAAAATCGGGATAAAAACCATCCTATGTGTTAATCCAAGTTATAAACTATCTGTGTACCAAATTTTAGAGAAATCCGTGCAGTGGTTTTTGCGTGAAAGAGTAACAAACATACCTACATACACATACACATATTTACATACATTCTCACAAACTTTCGCATTTATAATATTAGTACGATTGTTTATCAGAACAATATTTCAATAACAACAATTGACGTAAGAATTGATTGACATATTATTTGATTACACCACTATCGCATTGTATTTGCCATTCTTGATTTAATTAGAGCGTCTGAGTGTTGAGGATGACATTCGAAGATAAATTAACTGATTAATATTGAAGTCAGAAATACAATTATTATTGTATATTGCAAGCATTGCATAAAACCTACTGACATTGACCCGTGCTCACTTTTCCAAGCACCTTGTCACCTTCCTAGCCTTTTCCCAACTATATTGGGGTCGATTTCCAGTCGAACCTGATGCAGCTGGATATCAGTATTCACATCACATAGAGCGACTGCCTATCGGACCTCCACACCCCAGTAAATGGCTAATCTCCTTTGAGATTGTTTAACGTGGCCGAAATCGGCAAGGAGGACTTTTAGGTTTGAAAATCACATACCCAATTAATATAAAAATTATACTAGGTATCTTTTTCGAAATATTTCAAAACGAAAATCCAATTTTAAACGTTAAAATGAAATTCTAACAGATGCAAAAATAATAGCGCAATATGGTAAACACAAACCTATCAAAGAATATTTGCTAAGGAAAACAGGCATCTATTTACAAAACTTTACCTTATTTAACGTTTTAATTTCATAACCTTTCTGCAGCTGACTTTTCAAGGTAAATATAATGCTATACGAGTTTCTTTTCTGTTCTTTCATATATTATATTTTTTCCACGAATAGAGGGTAGTTAAAAACAATTTATTTTTTTGAGGAAATGAAGGTAGTTACACAATTTTTATTTTCATGAAAAGAGGGTAGATTCAATATGAACGCAGCTTTATTAGAAGTTTTCCTTGCATAGACAATATGTGTCAGTGGAAATAGAGGGCGGCGTTGTATGCAAGTTGTTCCGTTATTTAATGAGCCGCATCCGTCACGATAAAGTGTGCAATGTGACGTCACAATACGGTATTAGTGTCAAAAGAGAGATCTTTGTTGGTTATTGTTTCTGTATTTTTATGATAAAATAACAATTGTTATCGGGATATATACCACAAGTTGCATGATTCATTTACTTTGGTTTTATGTATCTACTCATTTATTTTATTCGTTACTTTTTTTTTCTCTTTATTTAAGTTTTTGATTTTAAGATAACATTAAGAAAATTATAAATATAACATTGATTGTACTTGCTCCTCAAAATACCCACTGTGTACGTTTATCTAATGTCGTTTACTTTCCTTGGGGACCGGCACGGTATTCCTTAACACAGGTATTTTATTAACCTAGCTAGGAATACAGCACATCACTCTCCATTTAATTGTAGCTATAATGATTGTACACTATAAAGATTTTTTGTATACTACCAACATGTACCTACCGACTACAATGTTTTTTGATGAATAAAGTTATTTTACTATTATTATTATTGTATATCTTCCGACGTCTGCCGTGACGAAAAAAGAATGGTGAGTTAGTGATGAGAAATAATAACAGTTGATGTTAGCTGTAATCTGCAAGTACAGTCGTACTTTCACAAGTTAATATATTTTGTGTCTGGGACTGACTGTATCATGGCTTTATTTCAATTCAGAAGATCCTGTAAAGGTCTTAATTTATTGCTTTGACTTAGAGTTCCAATGAGCACCATCACTAAATACTACTTGAACTAAATAATTTTTAAACTTAAAGTTTCATCCACATTTTGCGGAAAAGGTACTCGTACATAATAATCTGATTCTGAAAACTCAAGCAGTCTTCCACTAATTTACACATAATTGCACACAAACTTTACCAACTAATTTTTCAGTCCCGTTTAACTTAAAGAAGAATAACAAATTCAGGTCAACGAATGAACTGGAAAAATAAAATACTTTTCCAACTAAAATTTACACGCGTTCCATGTTTGCGATTATTTTCGCTAAAAATACGGTAAAGTTTTAGCTCGACACGCCATGGCGTGACTTGGGTACAACACTATGGTAAAGTGTTGCCACACTAATAATATTAATTAGTTTGGATGTGTAGAACAGGATTTTAGTAATGTAGGTACAGATGTGATCGCAGGCGCCGAGTGTAGCGTTAAGCCAATTATAAATTGGGGTTGAAACATTATGTAACTTTAGTACCTATATAAAGGTATTAATGTTTTAATTCATCAAGTACTACTTTTAAAGTAAGGTTTGTTTTTATAAAATAAAGTAAGTTTTATTAGCACACTTTATTTTCTGCTGGTTTGCGATGGCAAAGTTAAAAGCAATGACTTATGCAATATTCAAAAGATACAACATTCTCTGGTTAATTACTGGGTTATACATCATAATAAGACTTATATATCTACACTACAAATATTGAAAAAGAAAAAAATAGGCGTGGTACTCGGGGACTGCCGCGGTAAAGCTATGCGGAAATGCTATGCATTTAATATCAACATAATAACATACATTTTTTTAGGCTATGGTCACGGTCAGGCGCGTCAATCAAGTGAAACGTCAAGAAAAACAAACACTGTGTCGAAGTCTGCCGAACTGAAACGACGTTACACGATGCGGGGTGTTAGGTTTATTTTTGTAACGGAATTTCTTGATTTGGTCGCCGCGCTCAGAGCCCGCGATAAAAGCTATGCAATAGCTTTAAATGAAAATCAAAAATCATCCTCTTTGTTATTATTTTTTCGAGTACATTATATTTTTTCTCATGAATAAACTTTTTTTTTTCTCATAACATGTTGTATCCAGAGGATGGAACAGGTGACTCTTAATCTTACATACTTTCTGCACGTTACAAGCTACGTCTTCTCCTGTATAGTACGGCGGGTACTCACTTAAATTTAAAACGGCTATTTTATTCATAAAACTGAATAATTTACGACTCTTTCATTACAAGTAGAGGGTACTTTAATCATGATTGCAGAATATTTCTAACTGTGAGATTAAAGTACGTTTTTAATTTAAATAATTGTTTCTAGTCTTTGGACTTAAATTTATTACTTTTGAAATTTAAATTGTTGAAAATAAAAGACCTCCTGGCCGTGGATATCTTGGTTTAAGATTAAACCCAGTTGGGCGACAGTAGAGACAATTTGAAAACAATAAAATTATTAGGTAAAGACAAAATAAAGCTGAAGTTATTATTTCCATAAGATTATTAAATGGTGTCCCACTTTGAAGAAAGATTATCTTCCAACAAAGCCGGTATTTTCAGTGACTGTATTTAATTAAACAATGAAAAAACTTGAACAGCCTATATAACTTTTATATTAGTTTATTTTTTCGTGGAATTGCGTAGTCTTTGTTTGAACTTATAACTTTTTTATTATAACAATTATTGTTTCGCGTACAAGATGGAGATTAACCGAATTAAATGTTTAACCTGTTCATACAACTCGTAAGTTATTCAAAACTACTCTAATGACATCTTCAGTCAACTAAATTCTAAAACAATATCGCTTAAACTATCTCATCACACTGAGAAAATTACTTAACACGGTCCTAATTTCGGCGAACACACACGACGAAGAGACCTAAATCCCGTTCACTCACAAACACCTAAATAATTAACTAAGCGAACATTAGGCGTCAAATTAGACGCTACCAGAGAAAGACGTCGCACCACGGAGGGTTTCAACCTCGAGACGCCATGACGGTTGGCGTGGAAGCAGGATAAGGGAGAAAATAAATCGTTAATACATGTGACAGTACGGATTGTGTTGTTATGTAGTACAGAGAATCTTTTGGAACTGAAAAAGAATCAAGTTTTGTACCGAAAATTGTTGATAATGGTTTACATAAGATTAGATGAACAATAGTGGCGCTTAGACTACAAAAAAACGAATTTTTTTCTAACCACATTGGGAAATAGATGATGATAAACAATTTCTAAAAATTCTCACCTTTGGCATTTTCTGCCAGTATCTCAATAAACAAAATCATTCCCAAATTAGTTACCTACGCAATTAATACACGTATCACTAGAATAGATTTCATCCAAAAATCTTTTGTCACCAAATTCTTTTCCAACAGACCTCATTTTTCAACCCGCACGTCTATGACCCAAGGCCCTGAATACCTTGTCCTAAAAATACATGTCCTACAAAAACTGAACTTGTGGCATTCCCTCACTGAAGGCTTCGTCCTTATGGCCCAGACTATTGACATTATGCAAGGAGGTAGACGAGCGTTGCCTCTAAGCCCGAGAGGCCTTTGTCTGACAGACATTCGCTGCGGTTTAGTGGCTGAGGCTAGAAATAATACCTATATATATTTGCTTTATTTCTCTCTGCTTTTTGACTTTTAAAATACGCTTGCAAAATAAGAAACTTAATGTTTTAAATCTTCTTAATGTAAAGGTCAATATTTGATCACTAACATTGAATTACTAACTTAGTACTACTCAGCTAATGGACCTCTTGTAAAAGTAGGAGTGACAGACACTTAGTACTAAGTAGTCGATGTTTTGAAATAAAGTGTAATGAAACAATCAATGACAAATAATATTATTATAGGAGACTAAGATAGATTTGAACATTTAAGTTTATTATAAGATAATCACTCGTTATTATTATTTAACAATTGTCATGTAAATCATAACAAGTAAATATTGATAGCAATACATTCACTTGCAGTATCTAATCTAATATCTTTAAACGAGCAATTCTTGTATATTTATATATAACCAGGATCTCGGAAACGGCTCCAAGGAATTTCATGAAAGTTATAGATTAGGGGTTTTTCGGCTCAAGGAATCGATTTATTATTTTAAAATCCGAGCGAAGCTCGGTCAACCAGATATTATAATATTAAACGTAACACCAGACTAAGCTGAAATATAAGTAAATCTACTTAAATCAAAACAAAATATAAAAGTTATTAAATAAAATACAACCTCAAATCGAGAACAAGAATCTCACAACCAAAAATCCATCTTCAATCCTTAATGGCCTCATAATTATTTAAGATACTTACAAACGCACAAAACTCCAGGTTGAACTGTTAATTTTATTTTCACCCCATCAACTTATCCAATTAAAGTCGTTGAATAATAAAATCAGCAAACGCTTACTCCTTAATGAGGGCCGGTACTGGGGTTAATTATTTGCATGTTACCTGAAACAATGGTTCTTTCATTAATAACAGACCACAAGATTTTCAATACAACGGTTGTAAAGTTAAAAGTATTCGATGTTGCGGAAATGTTCAATGTATTTATAATACGTAAAAGTAAGGTCATTCAACTTATTTTACGAATAAAGTAAAAAGTTATGAATAAAATTATTACACCAATAAAGTGTATGTCGAACACATGTTGCGTTAACGTCTGGATTTCATCAAATTCCTATATCATCAAAAATGTTTTATATTTATTTCAAAATTTAATTAATTACACTAACACATCATCAAAAATCATGTATCAGGAATCTAACCTAAAGATGTTGTAGAGAAAAGCTAGCCGTGAATATTCATTTCCTAATTCCTTCATTAGATACTTGTTTATCTTGATGATATGCTAAAAAAATCAAAATTGCAAAATCTACGTATTTCAGTCAGTCAGCAACAACAATCAGTAACACATTTTCAATTACCAAAATATAAAAGAAAATGAAACAACATTTTCCCACGACTTGAAGTAAACACTGTTTTAACTGTTATGACGCAATAACTTAAGCTTATACTCACTAACAATTAAGTAAAGCCCGTAGTACCAACATGAGAACTAAACATAAACTTGTAGCGATTGGTGCGCAACACTAAGTACTTGCCTACGTCAATAAGCGATGCTTCTAACGATATGATAGTTTCCTAGTTAGAGGTTTGATAAAGTTCCAGCTAGATCAAATCTGGGTGCGTTATAAAGTTACTTGCGTTTTAACAGTTTGGTTGTATGAAGATAGTTCAGATGATAATTTAATTTACGGCAATAAATTGAGAAGTCAAAGTAAATATAGATTGAATTGAGGTACTTTTTGTAGGATCATCATTATAGTACAGAATTATATCACAGTAGTAAAAGTTCTTCTAATCTTAAACAGCGACAAATATTAAAGAAATAATTCTAAGTAAACACTAACCCAACTGAAATGTAGATAATAACTGTCTTTAAAATCAGTCTTTCCAGTCTAGCTGTCTAGATCCTCAGCTGCTTTAATCCTTTTAATCTACTACGAAGACTCCAAAGACGAAACGAAGCGCGAAACAAAAAATGTGAAGTAGAATCTAAAAGGGTTTATTTTATAGCACCCTTTATCACGAGTTGAATACACGTGACCAGTTCAGAAATACTTGAAGAGGAATATCTTTGAAACAAAAAACGTGAAGCATGAATATTGAGAAATCGCTAAGTCGAAAAGGCTCAAGCACAAAGTCAGTATTGTCATGTTTTTCACAGAAAAAGATATTGGAATATAACAATATATTCAAATACGTTTAATGTTACGTGATATAGTTCTTTATAAAAAGGCGTTCATACCTAGATTAAGTGTAAAGCTAGCAAGAACGTTTACAGACGTCAAAATATTCAAGCTAGAATATAAAATATTCGCGAAGAATACGTATGTTCTTTTAACAAAGTGAATATCGAAGTGACGGCGGATCAAGAGGGTGGAGGGATGAGGGAGGTGGCAGTGGGTGGTGGGGGGTGTCGAGGCCAGCCGGCGATCAGTCACTGTCAAGTTGCCGATAGCGAAAGACGTCTTCGTATCGCGCAGAATTTTATCGTTAACGATATCAATTCGTATTTTTAATCGAAACTTTCCTTTTTTTTGAAAGGCTCGTTGTCCCATTCGGAATGGAACAAAATGTTATTAAATCAAGGATATCGTTTGTAAAATGAAATATTTCTTTGAAGTAAACACACATACACATTAACTCTAAACTTATGCATAAATAAACTCGTAAATGTCTATATAGGAAGCTCATTTCCTTCCATATTACTAACGAACTTTCTCGGAAAGCCAAGTTCCCTATATCCTCGACTAATTATTTCCGAGAACCGCACAAACTTCATCGACAAATATTCAAGTCTGCTAGTCAGTAACCTGTGGAGTGAGACTTTCAAACACTGAATCTTGAAGAACAACAAAAACTGTAAATAAATTTAGTTGGGGACGTAAACTTGGAGTGTTCTTACAAAACTTATTCGCTCACGGTGCTATTGAGAGGCGTAAAACGTCACTGCATCCTTATCAATTGAATCGTTTCCTATGTAACACAGAAAGGACCGTCGTGGATTTATTACTTCACTGATTTTTTCAATTGCTCCGAATGCTACGAAGCGAGATTTATAAAACATTCCCTTACAAAGAGTCACGTAATTCTCGTCCCAGTTGCTATCGAGCCGTTATCCAGATAACTTGGAAGATGCGAAAAAATTAAATCGATGGCGACGACAAGCTATGGAGTCGGACAATCGGATTCGTTCTTTTGCAGGAAATGTGTCCGTTTGTAATTTCTTTTTTATGTCCGAATACCCTATATTTTTCGATGATGAACTGAGGGAGAAATATTTACAGTAAGGTAAAAATGTATATTTTTAAAGAAAATTGAACATCAAAATCAATAAAATAAAACCGCAGCAACCAGAGAACAAAATGTAATCTTGTAAACCGATAACCATAAACAGCACTCGTTTAAACAAATATTTATCGACGATAATATTTCCAAAGTACTAGGCAAACAGAAAATAAAGCTGGTCACACAAAAAGCCGTTCAGATGCAATGCAACTCACAACCGGTGACATCGCAGTCTCCCATAGTTTTTACTACCGAAGCGTGACTTTTATGCTTAGCAGCTGCGAACCCAAAGGATTTGCATCCAACACCGAATGGACTTTGAATAAATATTCCCGGGTTCCGTATCCTCTCACTTTATTTGAAAATTGATAGAGGGATTTGATACTTTTTTGACGTATGGATTTATAAATTATGGATAACTTCTCAGTCCCTAAAAATGTTTGATATAGGTACGTTTGTAACAAAATGCAATATGAAACGTGTTTCATATTTTATTTCGGAGGCAGAGAATGTGATTATTGCCATATTTCACTGTTATAAAGAATTACGTGTTGCCATTCGTCTTGTCAAAAAAGTTAGACATAAATATTCAGACGAGCGAAGAATTGTAGATACAAAAAGTTTATCGTGGTATACTTTGGTAATATTCGAACTGTTTTTATTGTAATTGAATATTCTCAGCACACAGCACTATAACAATACTATTAGTAACATGCGAATCAAATAATAATAGTCAAAATCACGCACGTATGATGTTGCCACAAAAAAGGTATCTCAACTAACTACGACTTAATCAGTATTCACACAATAGCAGCCAGAGATATACCGGATATGAGAAGCGGTTTCCTGCCTTTACAACGAATATATATTATTTAAATTTTATCTTTCGCCTTCAAGAAACCGCAGCAAGTTATATTAAAGTTAAAAACGACAATAATGGTCTTATTATCTCACTTATGATTCCTCTAGTGTGATGATTCTACTTTTATGAATAAAAATTAAGAGTTTGTGCATCGTTAAAGTTTCCCAACCAAAAAAAAAATCAAGTAAAATAAAATGACTTTAGTAGAATCTAAATCTGTAGACACACAGCAAATCTTTTCAAAAGAAACTGCTTTCAGTGACCGTTACCTACCTTGATTATCAATCAAAACTTAAGTTTTTTGAGTGGTGTAAGTGTAACTATCAGAATAATCAGCCGTGTATGGTACTGCAAGGACTTTCACAATCTTACTGACGAAAAATCCACCCTATTCTGTTGCCCATTGCGTTCCAGCATTACAAATCTTACAAATACGAGTACCTATAGAGGAGTTGGTTAGAAGCGTGTCCTTTCTTCCAGCTGATGGGGCGAGTAGGCTACACCATCTAAGGCACATACCTGTAAACGGGGCAATGACCTGCCACTACCACTAATAAAGAAGTCCTAATGCTCGTTCCATGCTTACTAGCATGAACGAGCAGCATTTAAGCGAGCATTTAATACAATACAAAAAGAATAACTTCCATCAAAAAAACGAAAGTTCAAATTTTATGAAACACAGAAAACCGCAAGCAAGCCTTGAAACTTTCTGTGGATTCCCTTCGTGATATACAACCACGATATAAAAAAGTAATTTCATGTTTCGCTATACAAATCAAATACCTAATTTTATTTTCATCGTTTAATTTAGCTTAACAGTAAAGTAATTTTTTGTATTAATTTACATAGTTTATTAAGTCGACTTTTTATGTGGCACTAGCACTTTGCCCGCGACTTCGTCTGCGCGTGTTTCTAATTTCGAACTCAGTAAATTTAATTCCAGCTCACCCTCCTTATAGGATACTTTTGGAAAATCTCTAGTAGTTTCAGAGCCTATTCAATACAAACAAACAAAAATACGCAAAAATATTAAATACGTATACTTTATTCTACTGAGAGATAATTTATGCCAAGTTTAGAATTTATCAAAGCAAGCAGTAAATCCTTCCCTTAAAACTTAATCAACCCTTTTCAAAATTTAGGGGGTGATTTCCGAAAAACCCAAGAATGGAGGGTAGTTTTGAAAAAAAAATAGTGTCCATCTTTTTTATTTACTTATACTCACATTCGTACCAAGTTTCAAGTTTATAAACCCAAAGAATACGATTTTGCATACAAAGGTTTTCACCCCTTTTCACCCCCTTAGAGGTAGATTTTCGCAAAATCCTTTCTTAATGCTTATTTACATTATAAACTGCAACTATCATCCAAAATTCAGGTTTCTACGTTTAGTGGTTTAATATCCCCCCTTAAAACTTGAATACCCCTTTTCACCAACTTGGGGGGTGAATTTCGAAAAATCCAAAAACACGTGTTTGATTAATTCTTATCTAGTATATAAATACTGATTTTCAAATTCATCAGCTCACGCGTTATGATTTTTCCATACAAACTTTAACAACCCCTAGATTACCAATGGAGGGTAGTTTAAAAAAAATAATGGTGCTAATCGTATTTATTTACTTGTGTTCTCATTCGTGGTAAGTTTCAAGTTTTTAAACCCAAGGAATAAGATTTTTCATACAAACGTTTTCACCCCTTTTCACCCCTTTAGAGGAGGATTTTCGCAAAATCCCGTCTTATTGCCAATCTACATGGTAGACTGCAAATGCTTTCCAAAATTCAAGTTTCTGCGTTTAGCGGTTTCGGCTGTAGTCGTGTCAAAAGAAAAACCCCTGTTCTTTTATATATATAGACTAGCACTTTGCCCGCGACTTCGTCTGCGTGTGTTTCTAATTTCGAACTCAGTGAATTAATTTCCCGCTCACCCTCCTTATAAGAAAATCTAAAAACTCAATACAAACAAACAATCAATCAGATTAGACAAACTGATTTTCCGATTTTCACCCCGTTAGGGGTTGATTTATGAAATATAAATAAAAATACGTATCCTTCGATTGAGATATAATTAATATGTCAAGTTTTGAGTTTATCGAAGCAAGCAATAAAATCCTTCCCTTAAAACTTTATCATCCCTTTTCACCAATTTAGAGAGTAATTTTCGGAAAACCTAAAAATGGAGGGTAGTTTTAAAAAAAGTAATAATGCCCATCTTTTTATTTACTTATACTCATATTCGTACCAAGTTTCAAGTTTATAAACCCAAGAAATAAGATTTTACATACAAAGGTTTTCACCCCTTTTCACCCCCTTAGAGAGAGATTTTCGCAAAATCCTTTCATAATGCTCATCTACATTACAAATTGTAACTATCATCCAAAATTCAGGTTTCTACGTTTAGTGGTTTAATACTCGTATCCTCCCCTTAAGACTTGAATACCCCTTTTCACCAACTTGGGGGGTGATTTTCGAAAAATCCAAAAACACGTGTTTGATTAATTCTTATCTAGTATATAAATACTGATTTTCAAATTCATCAGCTCACGCGTTATGATTTTTCCATACAAACTATAACAACCCCTAGATTACCAATGGAGGGTAGTTTTAAAAAAATAATGATGCTAATCTTATTTATTTACTTGTGTTCTCATTCGTGGTAAGTTTCAAGTTTATAAACCCAAGAAATAAGATTTTTCATACAAACGTTTTCACCCCTTTTCACCCCTTAGAGGAGGATTTTCGCAAAATCCCGTCTTATTGCCAATCTACATGGTAGAATGCAAAACCTGTCCAAAATTCAAGTTTCTGCGTTTAGCAGTTTCGGCTGTAGTCGAGTCAAAAGAAAAACCCCTGTTCTTTTATTGTATATATAGATAAATCAAAATTAACTTCTGTCAAAAAAGGAAGTCATTATTTAAATGTTGTCAAAAATCTAGCTTTCTATACAGTTCGCAAGTCTGAGTTGGGTACCTACTCCACCACTTTGGTGAAAGTAAGGGATTCGTTGTGATTAATATTAGATCAAAGTCCTTCTATAATGCTTAAGGCCAGGTTCCAGTACAGTCCGCAGCTATGAGCGCACTACCTCAGCCCCCGCAAAGGGGCGGGGCAAGTCGACAGCGGTGCGGGCGGGAGGGACCGTGTGTGTATATGCCACAGCGTAGCGTAATGCAGTTAGTCAATTACGTTCGAGTGTGTCTGGATTAGATTTTCGTAAAATGATAGTCGAGATAGTTTTGATTTTACAAAGTGCATACAATGGAGTACTTTCTTAGGCAGCAGTATATTTGATATGTGCCGAGTTTGGGCTCGTTTTGTTATGATGACATCTTACCTCCGGACTTGATGGAGTAGAGGTACTGTACCTCTACCATGAGTTTTTTTTTACGTTTACGGTACAGTAAACGTAAAACAATTTGTATGAGAATCTGTACAGCGCCTCTATTGAGTAGTAGCGGAACTAAAATCTGTACCATGAGTTGAAAACTAAAATTTACTTTACCACATTTGTTTCAGTTTACCGTAGAGAGTTTAGTTTACGTAGCGTTTTGCATACAAATCGGTACCATGAGTCACTGATTTGATAGATGTCACAGTAAATTACTGTAACTACTGTGGTTACTTCTCTCACCGATATTTTTATTGTGAGAAGTATTTTTTTATTGTTTTTCGTTTATTAAAAATGTCTGAGCGACAATATTTCACTTGGAGGATGTTTGCCGAAGGCCAAGCGGCAGATGAAAACAGATTTTATAGAGAACACGATCCGAATATGCAAAAGCAAGTTGTAATGGACGGACCGGGATTCCGACAGCGCGTCCACTACAGGGACGTATTGTTGTGCACACGTGCCTTGCCTTCGCTGGTGACGCATGCATCCACGCACCCCTGAATGCGTACGTTTTTGGAAAATTACGGAAATACAATAGGGGGACCACAGACAACGGAAATAATAAAAAACACCAATTTGAAGAGTTCACTTTGAAGGCTTCGGTCTTCTTTTAGTGATGTTTCTTCTTCGGTGGCTCGGCTGCGACTGAACGCAGTGCCGTTTTTTTTTTTTTTTTTTTTTTTTTTTTTTTGATACTGGCATCTCGCAGGTCAACCACTACTTGGTTGTGTGCTGCTCAACCGGACTTTCCTGTGGCTGCCAAAGATGATTCTAAGGCCTCCAGCCAGGGGCTTACAACTAAAGTTAAAAACTAAGTGACCACACGCTAAGGGCACCCCCTGTGGGGTACGGACCTCGGCTTAGGGCGTCACTGACAGAGGACAGCAAGGGACAGGCTGGATAACTAAATATTCATTATTTAGGGGCTAATTTAAAACTACTGGCTCAGCATCGCGGGCTGGCTCTTGCAAGGGACGGGGAGGGCATTGACTTGGGCGTCGCGACGGGCGGCCTCGGCGGCGAGGGCGGAATGACGGTTTGTGTCTGTGTTTACGAAGCGTGCTGGTTTCCCTACGGCTCTCCTGGAGGAGAGTGATGGGGTCATCGGGGGTGATTAGAGAATGCCTTGGACGGCGAATGGAGCTAATGCGCGATGGATCGTATCGAGCGGATGATGCGATTAACGGATTGGGGTGCCTAACTGCAGTTTCGAAGAAGCGCGTGGCAATGCGCTTCATGAACTGAGCGATGGTCGGGATCCTAAGGTCTAGGTGGAGGGTGTCATTGCGGACAAAGTAAGGGGCTCCCGTGATTTTCCTAAGAAACCGGTTTTGGAGGACCTGCATTTTATAGAGGTAGCGGGGATTGGAATGCGCAAAGATGGCACACGCGTAAGTCATGATGGGGCGGATTACCGCCGTGAATAAGCGCAATTTGCACTTGCGGGACAGGGGACTCTTCGGAATGAGAAGAAAGTGAAGTCGACCCATAGCAAAAGCGGCCCGATTACGAGCTGCTTTGATGTGGTCTTGGAAGGAGAGGTGACTGTCTAGGGTCACGCCTAGGTACTTGGCTTGCTTCTTCCAAGGAATAGGCTTGCCGTACATAGTGATCGGGGAGGGGTCTGCTGGTCGGTTACGCTTACGCGGTTTGGTGAAAAGGACCGCCTGGCTTTTGTCGGGATTAACCTCGATTCTCCATTTCCTGAACCAATCGCCTAGGGCGTTGGCTGAGGTTTGGAGGTTTTGGGCTATAGCGGTAGGACTTTGGCCTGTGTAATACAGGGCCGTGTCGTCCGCGAAGAGAGCTAACTGAGCCTTCTTGCTCTTGGGAATATCGCTAGTGAACAGCGTGAATAGGTGGGGCGAGAGGACTGCGCCTTGAGGGACACCGGCTAGGATGCGGTGTGGGGCGGAGAGGGCGTTGCCTATGCGATAGCGGAAGGTGCGATTCGACAAGAAGTCTCGTATGATGAGCACGAGACGATCTGGCACACCCAGTTGGTAGAGCTTATATAATAAGCCATTGTGCCAGACTTTGTCGAAGGCTTTCGCTATGTCGAAGAAGAGGGCACCAGTCATCGCGCCGCGCTGAAAGCCCGCGCTAATGCGCTCGACTATTCGGTGGACTTGTTGGACGCACGAGTGTCCGGCCCTGAAGCCGAATTGCTCGTCGGGGATGAGGCTCTTGACTTCGATGAAATCTTTGAGTCGCTTAAGGATAAGCCTCTCATAGATTTTACCGAGAACGTTCAGCAGACTGATGGGTCGATAACTCGTGGGCTCAGACTTGGGCTTGCCTGGCTTGGGGAAACCGACTACAGTGGCCTCTTTCCACGCCTGGGGAAAGATGTTATTGCTCAGAGCGCCATTGAAGATGGCGGTCAAAAGTATAATGAGCTGGGGAGGGAGGAGTTTAAAGACGTTATTGTTAATACCGTCCGAACCGGGGGCTTTCCGGGGTCGGAGCCCTTTTATGATGTCTTGCACTTCGTCGGGAGTGACTGGAGGCAGAGGATCATCAGGGTCTTCTACAGGAGGTAAGGCGGTCCTACGTTCTACTTCGGAGTCCACCTTGAGGAGGTGACTGTTGTCTACGGGCTGGGTGCTCGGAGTGCACTGAGCTTCCAGGCTGTCGGCTAGGCATTCCGCTTTCTCGGAGTCCTCGAAAGCGATGGTCTTATCGGGGCGAGTGAGAGGAGGCGTAGAGGAATCCTCTGTGGCACGCAACTTTCGTTGCAGCTGCCAGAAGGCTAGGTGGGTGGGCTCGAGGTCGCTGAGCATGTCGTTCCAGCGATTCGAACGAAACTCACTGATGCGTTTCTTAACAGCACGCTGCAAGTTGCGCATGTGAGCTTTGTTCGAATCGCATGGAAAGTTGCTGTAGGCACGAATGGCTGCATTCTTCTCGGTTATCAGAGCACGTATGTCATCGGGGAGTTTCCATTTACGATCTCTCGTGTCTGGGACTTCCCGTGAGCAATCCGTCAGTACGGATCGCACGTGTTCTGTAAACGAGTCGATTGCGGCCGTCGTGTCTGCGACAGAGACAATGTGGTCGGGGATGGAGTCCAGGTGAGGCGACGTGGTTGATTTCAGCTTTTCGCTTACTTTCTTCCAGTCGGTTATCACTCTGGTCGGGGGAGGCTGGCTCGGGTCGGAAGGACCCGTGCGTGGAGTTAAGTGCATGAGCACTGGACGGTGGTCAGAGTTGAGCTCGTGTAGCGTCTCAATATATTTAATCAAAGTTAGGAAACTATAAAATCTCACCCCTACTTATAGGAATTCAACCTGAGGTTGATGTTCTTGAGAAGCGCTATGTCGAGCACATCGGAACGGGAGTTGGGGTCGTGAGGGTAGTGAGTATGCTCGTAAGGAGCGATGGGGTCAAAGTTAAGGGTGGAGCTTAGGTTGAACACTACTCTCCCTCTAGGGGAGGTAATAGTGCTGTTCCAAGCTGGGTGTTTGGCATTGAGATCGCCCGCTAGTATAACGGAGTCACTCAAGCCGAAGATGGTGGTGAGGTCCTTAACAAAGAGAGAGTGGTCCTCTGCTGTATTAGCAGGAGGGAAGTAGGCGGAGACTATGGTGATCGGTTGATGACCGGTCATGGCTAGCCGACAGACTGAAACCTCGAGGAGTGACTCGAGGGTTGGTGGGGCTAAGGGGATACAATGCAGGGAGTTTTTATAATAAATGAGAGTGCCACCTTTGTGGCAGCGGGACCTATCGTTACGGACTAGCTGGTAATTGGCTATTCTGGGATCGCGGAGGTGAGAAACCTGAGGTTTGAGGAACGTCTCCTGGATGAGGAGAACGTCTAATTGGTGATCGCGGAGGAAGGTAGCGAGTTCGTCTCGCTGACCTTGGATGCCGTTAATATTGAAAAATCCTAACTTGAGGGATCGCGGTTTGAGAGTATTCCTATTTGTGGCAGCCATTGGAATTATTTGGAGAGTTGGAGGGCCTGAATGGCGCTAACCGCCTTGGGGTGAGAGTCCAAGATCGTTTTGAACTCGACGGGGTTACCGTTGGCGGCCCTGAGTAGGGCGGCCAGCTGTTTCGCCGACGACTTCAAAGCGTTCTCGTGATCCTGGACCGCTTTGTACGCGTCGATAATGACTCTTAAGTCATCATCGTCGACGTCTGCCACGGTACCAGAGGAAGCGGGGGTGGAGGCGATGGTGGTGGCCGCGGGAGCGGTCATGGGAGCCACAGGTTGGGAGACGGGGATGTCTAAAAGACTGGGAATGGGCTTGGGAGGCGCTGGGCCAAGGGCTGGGAAGGCCTTTTGGTGGTTCAGCGCGTTCCAAGGGGAGGGACGCTGGGGTCCTAATCTGTCGGGCATCTGTGAAGAGGGAATCTTCACAGAAGGGGATTCCCTCTGCTGGCGGGCGGCTGCGCGCTTCGCCAGCTTGGGAGAAGTGGATTTGGGAGCTTTGGGGCAACCGCGATAGTTCGCGGTGTGTCCTACTTGCGTGCAGAGAACGCAGCTCGGGGGTTCGAGGCAGAGGGCCCTGTCTTTGGGTCGGGGACAATCGGCAGTACCGTGATCGCCTAGGCATTTCACGCATCTGGCCGGAGCGAAGCAGTGGGTCTGGCTATGTCCGTAGTTCTGACAGTTGTGACACTGTCCTACGGTGTGGGATTTGTGTGGCTTCTCAATAGAGATGCCAGACAGAGAGCACACGGTGGTGATCTTGAAGATGGGATGGGGGCCTGATTCGACGGGTTGACAGACGACAAGTACCATGTCGTAAGGATTTCCACCTCTCGCCTTGTGAAGGCGGTGGACGGCGGTCACAGGGATTTTTTGGGCGGTAAGGTCGTCGAGAATTTCCTGAGTGGAAATCTCTTTGGGGATTCGCCTTATCACCACACGGGTGGGCTTCTCTGAAGCGAGACCATAGGCATGGTGGTGGATCTTATGGGCTCTTAGGAGGTGGATTAGGGCTCTGTAGTCCGAGGGGGTGGAGGTTTTGACAGCAATGCCCATTGAAGTGCTGGTGGCCTGAGTGAAGTTAATTTTTTGGGCCATGCACAGCCTCGATGCCTCTGTCCATTTGGACGGGTCATGGAGGACGATCGGAGGGATTTTCTCCTTCTTCTTCTTTTCAGAAGTTGAAGGCGGGGTCGAGATAGCCATAGGGCTGGAGGGGCGGCTAGTGGGGGCTGGCGGTGGGGTGGGGGAGTTACCGCGAGAGATCGGGGGAGAAGGGGTGGGGGGGGCCGCGAGGGGCTTCTTAGCCTTGGAGGCTTTGGAATGTTTCCCCTTGCGCTTTCCTAAAACTACAGTGAAGTCCTCATCAGAGGAACAAGCAGAGTCACTAGCGTGCTCTGAATCTGAGGCGGAAACGGGGACAGAGGTGTCCATTTGGACGGGCTCAGGTGTGGGGCACACCTGCGAGGAGGCCATTGTTTGAGAAACAATGGGTTCTTCGGAAGTGGGGACAATAGCCGCTTTCGCGGAAGCGGCTTTGGGAACACTGGCGGCGGCATCCTTTGTCTTTGTAGACAAAGAAGCCGGTTTAGACGGGGAAGCGGGGGTAACGCGCCTACTGTCGCGGACTTTCTTCAAAGCGGCATATTCCGCTTTGTAGTCGCCGTCGAATCGCTTGTCATTGACCATTTTATGGACAAGGCTCCAGAGGATATTAACCTCCTCTTGGAGCGCTTCCATGGTCGCCATGGTATGGGACATGAGAGTGAAGCTCTCAGGGAGAAAAGCCTATCACTATCAGGCCTAACTCCCCGGGTGGGTGTGCCCGGGGATGAGTAGCCTCCCCTGCCGAGGGATTGTGTATGGCAGGGAGGTGAGTACCTAAGGTGTGCCCTAAGCTTGTGAACCTGTTGCCAATCTTAATGTGCAACAGGGCCCTATGTGGGTCTGGTGCGAAGGGGTAGACACTCCCAACCGACACCAGGTGTGTTGCTGTGAACGAAACCAGAGACTAGGTACGACTAGGAGTCCCCCCAAGGCCGTAGTCCTAGCTCCCGACTCCAATAAATTAACCTCGCCCTGAAGGGGTTTGGCGGGATGGATTGGGGCACCACCCTCTTGGTTTCGTTAGCACCGTTAGGTTTCCACCAAGAACCACGAAACTGTGGATTTTCCCTGAAGGGGCAAATTCGCGGAACACGGGACGTTTGTGATGTGTCCTGAAAAGGACAGTTGGTTGTGGTAGTCGAAGACTACCGAGAATTGTCGTGAAGACACGACAAAATCGCACGGAAGAGCGACACAGGCACGGAGCGCACACGAGGACACGTCCGCACGCCCGTCCTTACCTTAAAGAGACACACACGTATTTTGAGCGGTGGCGGTCAGATTCCTTATTAAGTCTAAAAAAACAAAATGTACCTATGTCTAAATACAAAAAATCCTAGAACATAAACTACAAAATTACACAGGAACAAAAGTTGATTATACAAAAAGTACAATAACTTAAAAACTACTGATCCGATTACATGAAACAACTTGTGCAAACACTTTTATAATGAAACACACCCCTTTTAAATAATTTAATTGAAAAATAACCGTAAACAAAAAAGTCACTTTTCAACTTACGTAATTATTGAAGAAATTCTAAATTATTTACAATTTCCCTTTTCAAACAACCGGTGACGTTTGTCCGGCCACAGAATATATAATAGTACCTAAAGGTACAGAAGCATTACTCCCAAAAAGAAAAAAAAAAACAGACAAAATATGTAAAATCTATGCACGAGAGAATAGAGTCCATTTTTACTTGCACCCGCATCACCTACCTACTTTTATAATAGCCTAAACTTCCCGTGCGCAAGCAAAAATGAACAGAATAGTGACGCGCGAGAGTTCATTTTAGTTTATCTGACGCCAACGACATTAAAAGGTTACTACTGTCGGTCAAGCTCAATAGGGTTGCGACTCGCGAGTTTGGGCACAGTTAGGTAGGAATACGTATTTTATGCATTGTTTAATTACATTATTAATTAACATAAATATATATCACTCCTCATTAAATTCGTCACCCGCACTCTCTGCTGCCTTACTTAGAAATAATGTAAAGGCCTGCCCGAAGGAGTTTAGGTTTCGGCACACGAACCCCCAAGCTGTGATTAAAGCATTCAAGGATCTTAAAATTAAGTCAACAGAAGATCTCTGGGGAATGTCTGTAAAGGCCTGTAAATCTATAATAGAAACCGTGGCACCTTATTTAGCCTTTATATTTAATAGCAGTATAGACCAAGGAGTGTTTCCGGATCTCATGAAGCATAGTAAGGTAGCTCCACTTTTCAAATCGGGTGATTGTAAAGAACCGAACAATTATAGGCCTGTGTCAATTTTGCCAGTCTTCAGTAAAGTGTTTGAAAAGTTAATGCTTGCACAACTGCTATGTCACTTCAATAGAAACTCCATCTTTCATGATCAACAGTTCGGTTTCACCAAAGGTCGTTGTACAACTGACGCCGGTGTTACCCTATTGAAGAACATTTTTAACTCCTGGGAGGAGCACACGATGCCATAGGAATCTTTTGCGACCTCTCAAAAGCATTCGATTGCGTTAACCACGAAACGCTTTTGCTGAAGTTAGAACATTATGGTATTAAAAATAAAGCCCTTGATTTACTAAATTCATACTTGAAAGATAGACAGGTTAAAGTTCAGATAAACGGTACAAACTCATTGGGGGCTGAAATGAATATGGGAGTGCCTCAAGGTTCTATTTTGGGTCCATTCCTCTTCTTAGTCTATATTAATGACTTACCTCATTTACTAAAAAATCAACCACAGATGGTGTTATTTGCGGATGATACATCTTTAATTTTTAAAATTGACAGACGTGCACAAAATCTAGACACTATTATTGACTGTATTCTTAAGGTTCAAAATTGGTTTACTGTTAATAATTTAGTTCTTAATGAAAAGAAAACAAAATGTATTAGATTCACTTTACCAAATGTTAGAAGAAGCGAATGTGAAATTTTATTGAACGGAAAAAAATAAATTAGAATTTATTAATCAGACAGTTTTTCTAGGAATCACGTTAGACGATAAATTACAATGGGGCCCCCATATAGCATCTCTAGCAGGGCGACTAAGCTCAGCCGCTTATGCTGTTAGAAAGATTAGGCAGTTAACCGACGTCGAAACTGCGCGTTTGGTTTACTTCAGCTACTTTCACAGCATTATGTCATATGGCATCCTATTGTGGGGCCGGGCAGCTGACATTGAATCTATTTTTATTTTGCAAAAGAGAGCTGTCAGAGCAATTTACAATCTACGTCGTCGCGAATCTCTTAGGGAATTATTCAAAAAAATATATAATGACAGTGCCTTGTCAATTTATTTATGAAAATATAATGCATGTTAGGAAAAATCTTCATCTTTTAATAAAATAGCGACAGACATCATTTTAATACGAGAAATAAAGATAAAATTGATCAACCATATTTTAGATTGTCTAAAGTACAAAAATCTTTTATGGGGTTCTGTGTTAAATGTTACAATAAAATACCGAGTGAAATCTTAAATCTAAATGAAAAAAAATTTAAAAGTTACATAAAAAACACCCTTAGTAAACAAGCATATTATAAATTAGAAGATTATATTCAAGATAAAAATGTTTGGAAACATGCTGGTCCTGCTCCATAGTACAATGTAGGGCTTAAACAAAGTCAAGCTGGTTGAAATTTGAAGGCTCACACACTTATAATTGTAAATTGTGTAATTTCAATATTTTGTTAAAATGTGAACGCCATGTACCTGTTTGCTTTTTTTACTTCTTATTATTTTTTAAATTTTTAGTCTAGATTTTCAAGGTACATTGCTTCGACATTAATTATTTCAAACGCTGTTAAAAATATTGTAAAACATTTTTTTTTAAAGAGTAAGTATGGAGTTTCTTGCCCATTCTTCTCCATACAACCTACCTTAGCGAATGGGTGTAGAATCAATCCCTTCCCCTTCCTATTCCCTTTAAATTTAAATTTCGACGTTCAAAAGTGCCTCTTTGATGGCCTAATTGGAATAAATGATTTGACTTTGACTTTGACATTACCTCCTTATGTTCCTCAAGGAATTTTGTTTTTATCATCAGCCTATATCTTTTTCTGTTTCGTCATTGATTACTTCATATTCATATCGATTGGTAGCACAGAATGTTAACAGTAGGTACCTACGGCACTTTACGTGAGGAATAATATATACACCGTGACTTTTTAGTCGCCTTACAACGGCAGCCCAGTTCATGTATCCAATGACTAAAACACGTTTATAATATAAAATATGTATTTAAGAGATTTCAAAATTTAAAAATAAAACCTGCGGTCTTTGTTTACATCAAATATCAAAGATTTTAAAACGTTGTCAGAAACAAAACGGGTAGTTCCGTTTCAATCCGTTCTGGTCAATCTGTAGCCATAACTTTAAAGATCGATTGTTATCGTTTACGGCAAAATAGGTAACTAGTCCTTATCATTTCATTGTCACAGGCCCCGTGTTGCGTGTCTTTGTAGGTAAGTAGGTAAAAAAGTCGGGAAAAGAATTACGATCGCTGACCTTGAATGCGTAGTGTAGCCATTTTCTGAGTTTCAACGTGTCTAAACAATAACGTAAACATCTTCCTACTTTCTACCGATCATAATTCATCCTACTCTTAGGTGCACACAATTCAGCTTAGGTGAGTGAGAGTGATGTCAGGTTTGATATTCGTCTATTTTATTTATCTTGGTCGTCTTGTAGGCCAAAGAACAATTCCCAAAACGTCCCCACCCTTGTAGCACCTTAAAACCTATATTAATCGAAGGATCATAACCGTCTGATCATTTTATTGTTCTACGGCGAAGCTGAAATGTGCGTCCGAAAAAAGTTAGGGGCTAATTGAGGAGCTCGCGGCTAAATAATTACAGCCGCACAAGCCGATCATTTGGGTTAAGCCGCGCTTGCCGAGGTCGGTCTGAGGATGGGTAACAATCTGTCATTGTAGTTTCTTCCGTGTCTCGGAAAGCACGTGAAGCCGTCGGTACCGGTCATCATTGAAGATCTTCAGACCGACCTCGGTAAGCGTGGCTTAACCCAAATGGTCAAATTATTTAGCCGCGAGCTTCTCAATTAGCCACGTACGAACAAAATCATTCCACGGTAATAATTAAAGAGAAAACCATCCTGATCGGGAACATAGTATTGTGAATTTGTGACTGAATCCGGTTCCTTCATGTCGATATAACTTTTTTCGGACGCACTTTTCAGCTTCGCCGTAGAACAATAAAATGATCAGACGGTTATGATCCTTCGATTAACATAGGTTTTAAGGTGCTACAAGGGTGGGGACGGTGTCCATACATTTTTGAATCTTGTTCTTTGTAACCTACCTAATCATGCTCATCTGATCATGATTACTAGCCGGTACTTGAATGACATTAATAAGCACACCACAAGCAGGTAGATAATTTTTTGATCATCATTAAATATGTACCTACTACATAGATAAATATTCACTTTTTTCCTTACTTTTCGAAATCACGCGGTAGTGTGTGAAACGTGAGGCTCCTATCACTGTCATTATTTAAACAACCAAACGTTAAGCAGTATTATTTTTTCTTCATCATATATATATATATATTTTTAAACTTATGCGTAAATACAACCTAACACCATACTTAAATATTATTTAAGTAAGCGCGTGCTTAGTGGGTGGCGCGCGGCAACCGACTAAATGGCCACTACGAAGTGGCCCCCGCCAATGCTTGCAGTTTTATACCTACACTGCGGAGTGAGCCTGGCCTGGTCCGGCAGTAAAGTTTGGCGGCCAAATTTAGAATTCGTGTTTTCTTGCACTAAGCAATAGAAAGATAACCTTTTTCATTTTGTCGTATTGCATTCATCTGACTACACTGAAGTTGGCGTTTACTGTAGTCAGTGTGGTTTTTACGTGACAGTAAACGTAAAACCAAGTGAAACCCATGGTACGGTCAGCCAAGAAAGTGGTGTACCAGTTTTGATTTAGTTTCCCGGTCATCGAAAATTACAACAAGGTTCGTTATAAAAAGATATTACTGAAAGAGACAACATTATCATGACGTATTTAGTACTTAGTATTCATACGTCTGTATGTATCATATGTATTTAGTATTCATACGTCATATGTCACATATAAGTACATGACATTTTAACCTTTAGTATAAATGAAAAGGACATTAGTTTCTACAAAGCAATTGAAATGTTTCCAAACAAAAGTAATAAAAACTATTTAAATAGACAACCGAATTCCATTTGAAAAAGAAAACTGACAATTGACATTTTGTCAAATATATGCAAAAAATCGATATATTTTCCGTGTTATTTTTCAATCAACTGCATATAAAATCATCTCAATGCCTGCCAACTTGACCATTGCCGAAAGAGCACAAATAATTGCCCAATTTAATGAGGGAAGCAGTATCAGTACGATATCCCGGAATTTGAATATATCGAGGCGTTCTGTCCGCTTTTGGATTCGTCGTGAAGGAGAGGAGGGAAGTTTGTTGGATCACAGAAGAAGTGGTCGCCGGCCTGCACTCTCCAATAACGATAGAGAATTCATGAGACGGGAATATGAAATCAATGGTTTTAAGCCCACAAAACATTTTGCGGAGATGTTCGATGTGAGTGCCCAAACAATAAGGAATCATCTACATTACATGGGGTTGCACCACAAGCATTACGCCAAGAAAATATATTTGACGGATGCTCACAGACTTGCTCGTCTGAACTTCGCCAGAGAGCACTTAGAGTTTGATTGGTCTAATACAGTGTTTTGTGATGAAAAAACGTTTAAATCCAGTCAGCATGGACGTCTTCACCTTTGGCGATATAATTCAACACGGTATAAAGATGAACATGTAATTCCAAATAGAGAATCAGGTCGAATTTCCGTAAATATTTGGGGCTGGATGAGTGCGGATGGTGTAGGAGAATTGTGTTCTCTACCTCCTCGAGCGACGGCTGTAAATTATATCGACGTGCTTCAGAATGCAATGCTACCGACAGTCCGTAATGTTTACCCGGAGAACGAAGTGCCACAATTTGATTTTGTTCAAGATAATTGTTCAATTCATAATGCGAGGATCGTAAGAGCCTGGTTTCGTTCACACACTGACGTAAGGGTAATTCAGTGGCCCTCAAGATCGCCGGACCTCAACCCGATAGAAAATCTTTGGGGCCTTATGGTCCAACGATGGTCGCATCAAAATGAAAGAACCAAACAAGCTCTTATTAGTCACTGTAATTATATTTGGGAGGAAATGCGGGGAACCGATATTTGCTCACGGCTTGTTGGTTCAATGAGGTCTCGTCTTTTAGAGGTTATAGAGGCCAACGGCGGTTACACCCGTTTCTAATTTTTAAAAATTTTCAATATCTTCTAAATATATGCTATGTTTTTGTTTGTTATAAGTATTTTAAAATTGATTGTAGAAATTTAATAAAAGGATAAATCTATTTTTAGCTTGTTTTTTATTGATATTGTAATTACAAGTTTACAGAAATTGTAGGTTTGTGGATTCGCCTTTACAATTTTATGTAACTTGTTGATTATTATATTGTACTCGGCGACGGATCGAACAAGATCTCATCGTAACTAACAAAACGAGCCCAAACTCGGCACATCTATTTCAATCCGTCGCCGAGTTCCAGTTGCAGTCACCGATGTAGACCTTCAGGTCTCTCCATCAAGTCCGGAGGTAAGATCTCATCGTAACTAACAAAACGAGCCCAAACTCGGCACATCTAGTTCAATCCGTCGTCGAGTTCCAGTTGCAGTCACCGATGTAGACCTCCAGGTCACTCTATCAAGTCCGGAGGTAAGGTCTCATCATAACTAACAAAAAGAGCCCAAACTCGGCACATCTAGTTCAATCCGTCGCCGAGTTCCAGTGGCAGTGACTGATGTAAACCTTCAGGTCACTCCATCAAGTTCGCATCCTAGCTAAAAAATAAGTGGTCCATAAAAAAAAATTACATCGTTTCAAAATTAGATCACTTGACTATTTTATTCTATTCCCGCAACTAACACGTAATCGCTGGTGTGTGTGACTTTGTTTCCATGTAGTAGTTCAGTTCTATACCGGCTTACGTAACCGCGCGGGGGAAATTTTTGCGCAGCAACGACGTACGTCCATCCTCTATCACGCCTCGGCGGGTACTGGCGAGCGCCCGGCGAGCGAAATAATGCCAATATTTTGGGGTATTTTATTTCTTGGAGAAAAATTATAACGAAATTTTAAAATCTGCTTTTACCATGCACTTCTAAATAATGAGCTGTTTTTATTTATATAAGTTTCATATAAATTCATTGTGAAATCTCTAAGCAGTGGATGTTTGAAAATTGTGATTTAGTGTCATGTTTGAGATTTTTTTCTATCGAGCCAATTATTCCAATTCGTGTTTCTATCTTTACCATTCACTCGAGGATATGTTCAACTTTAATATTATGATTTTTATTTATTAAAAATATCAATGTTAATGAGACTTTCAGACGTTTGAAAATCTTAAAAATTACTGAAAGCCCGCCTTAAAGGGTATTGTGTTTTTCCAACCTTCAATTCGAGGAGAAGAATCTTCAATCGAGACTAATATTTTAAAGGCGCCTTTGGATGTAGGTTTGATGTCTTCGAAAGTACTGATCCGATCAAAAAAAAAACTTTTATATAATTATGGTGAAGCCAAATTGTTGGAACACATTTGAAACATTTCTGTAGAATACTTTCAATACAGTGAGTGAGGGCGCATGCAAACTCTAGTTCAATATAAGGACGACAACTGCACATAAGAAATGAATTTATGAAATCATATTTCCAGACATGTGTGCGAGTAATATATTCGATGTTGGTACGTCTAAGAATAAGTAAACAGGATTAGCGTCTGAATATTCTTCAGCGAAGAAGACTGCCAACGTCAGCGACGGAGGCATCGAGGCATGAAGGCAGTCCTCTGTCGCCGGAGTACCGGACGTGACCTCCCGACCTCCCCCACACTCCCGACATATTTACACTTCTTTGTCTGAACCTCACTCACACCACGACGTAAACACAAAGACACCGAATCAAAACGAGATACCCCAAAAGTGTAGGCTTTTCAATAACGGATCTGTAAGTCTTCATTTCTTGAGACTCAATTAAAAAGTTACGTCTTTGTACCCAAAAAATATTTCCCAATTCTTTTAACTTCGTGCAGTCGGCAACGTAACGGAAATTAAACTTTGCCTAAACTCTTTTTATTTTTTGACTTTTTCGGCAGCGTATCGGTGATTGCTACCATTTGTTACTGGGCTTCAAATAGAAGAGGAACAATTCGAAGGGGCTTGTAGGCGTCTTGGGCGGCGGCATTGTGTGGCAGGACTTGACAGGACAGCCGACGGAAAAAGGTTTTATGAAGGAATTCCTCTGTAGCTCCGATCAATTTGCCAAAGATGTCGTCTACTGCAAACGCCATATTGACAAAACACCGCGGCAAAGATGCCTCTTAAAAATCGTTCGTGTTTTAGATCAGTTTATCTGTTATGAATTAAACTCACGAACAGATAAGCGGTTTCCGTAAGCAGATCAAGCCTTCATTTCCCTACATACAATCTCATGATCCGATTATGTCTATTCTGCAAGTATGGCACAATTTTTAAAAAGCAAAACCGCCAGCCTGTTGTGGATATTTGCTAAAGCGGCATTTATGTCAAACAAGGGTTTGTAGACATACAACGTAATATTACTAAATAAGCCGCCGGCGCAAATCGACTGATGAGAACACGAAATTAATTTCTGGTTGTCTTCAGGGTAACTTTTTAAAAGAATATACGGAAATAGAAGTTTGTAACAAACGTTATTAAGATAACAGAAAAACAATTTGAAAATTATGTCAACATATTTTCGCAAATATGTCAAATAAATAGGATCTACTCGTAAGTTTTCGGCTCAGAATTTAACATCGCCCGATACAAAGATTTCAGAGATCAGCAAATATAATTATAATATACTCACCTACATAAAATAAAGCTACTTATGTAGTCATAAATACCAAGGTTAAGTTATACGTTTTTCCCATGGGTGGAAGCAGAAACTATAGAAAGCCATTTACTACAAATCCTTACATACTCCTTTCGTCTCGTAATCATAACTTCCAATAACATTATAATATTTGAACAGAAATTCGCTTTCCATTCGAACATAATGGCACATTTAAATGCCCCATAATACTTTTTATTTCAAACTGATCAAATCTCAACCGAACCAATCAAAACGAAGCCACAGACAATCCCGAAAAAAAAAGAGCTAACAAAAATAATAATAGGAAGAAAATCAACAAAAAGATTTGCGGGCTCGTGCCATTCCCCGGGCCGTGTGTCGCCATTCAAGTCAGGGGGTAGCCGGTGGGGTACCGGAGGGGAACCGGCCAACCGTACGGCACCCGTCTGCCGACCGGCCGGGCGGCCCTGTGTTTACCAGATCCACAATAACTCTATTGTATGACTAACTTTTCACATTGTAAGGGGTTATTGCTAGGAAACTGAGATATAACGTCGAGTATTTGAGCTTTATTGTTTATGAGTGAAAAATGGTTTTGGTAAAAATATAGCTTTTCATTTTGTTGTAAAGTTTCTCCTGGTTCCTTTATTTTGAGAATTAATCATACTCTTTGAAATCCATTGCTGCAACATTTCCAAAACTGAGACACGTCTGTAATTAGACAGTTGGGAACAGAATAACCCAGATAGCAGGACATGCCGCTGCTTAAAACGATAATGAAGACTTCTACGAATCTGCAGATGAGATGAGAATCAAAAGTCAGAATGAAACCTTAGAATTATCCCACAGATAAACGAACATAACTTTCATGGTTGTGCCTCTTCACTAAAGGGGAGTTGTATGTAAAATGTGCGTGCTATTGTCACGCATGGGTTCTTGACGAATAAACGTCAATATATTACTATTAGCTCTGTGTATCATCACTCGTTCCGTGTCCACCTATGTAACAAAACCCTCAAATTATCTACCTACATAATTGTACGTAGGCATTAGGTTTGTATGCCTACACACAAATCGAATAGTAATTCACTACATGATCAAGTGAGGAATCCGTACGAATCATTAGAGCAGCCATACAAGTAATACACAAGCTTACTACAACTACACAACGTATGGTAGTTCACCTTAGGTCTGCCCCTTAATCTGCTTCCAACCTTGTAACGGATTCAATCCTTTAATCTCCGTCAATTTATTGGCTCTTAACTCAGCTTTAACAACATTAAACTTTATAAAACTGTGAATTGATCGAGATAGGCTTGTGGAATATTGTTTATGAACGGGTAATACGATTAGAGCTTTTAATATGAGCTAAGTTTCTTAATTTGTTTGTAAAATCAGATTAAACAGGCCCTTTTTCGTATGTTGTGGTCTCAGAGTCAAAGTTGACCCATTTATTTCAAGTTGGTCATTAAAAAGGTATCTTTGAGCGTCGCATGCTAGAAAGAGAGGAAATGAGATTGATTCTACACCCATTTGAAAGGTTGGATTCGTATGGAGAAGACCAGTTATTTGGCCAGGCAAAAATTTCATACTTAATTTTATTTTCTTATCATCACCATTCTTCTCCTACCCTTATTTCAATTCGTTTGGGGCAGTGAAACATGTCTTCTTCCATACTTCTCTATTAATTTCTACAGTCACCTTTTTACTAGCCAATAAAAACAATTACATAATCACTTAAATACACTACAAAGAGACACTATGAAAATACCCTCAGTTTAGGTTTGACCTAATTGAAATTCGAAACGAGGTTTGAAACCTGTCTTGCGGTTGACCAACATTCCATCCAAAATTGACGTCCATGGGGCCAATTCTCGGCTTTAGAGATAATGTCGAACTCGGCAAAAATGTCTAATGACGTCATTTTTTCGACAAATTTTAAAAGTTGCTATTCTGGGGATGTCGAATTTGACATTTGTCGAAGGCTAACGTTAGAGTTCATGTCAAGTGCTTCTGAGCAGTAGAGATGTAATGTCGATTGTAGAGATACGTCATTTCTGAGTGAATTTGTTGAGTTTTGGATGTACACTGTTTTCTTTTCTTTAGTTTTTAAATAAAATACGGCTTGGCATGTCATACCTACTGGAAATTCGATTTATACTCTTGATTTTTGCATTGTGTTTTCTTGAAACGACGACCTTCGCACAATTAACAAACTCTGTAATTTGTGTATCCACGATTGCACTAGAAACCACTGAAAGATGGACGAGTTTATTAGCATTTTATCTCGGAGTTGTTGGAAAGTGGCGAGCAACTGGCCAATACACGGCGACAACAGCGCACTTATCCCGCCATCGATATTTACGGTTTGAGCGAAACAGAAGTCATTAAAATAATTCTCCTCCATGTTAAAATTTAAAAAAAAAACATTAAATGTAAAACAGCACAGCCCACTAGTGATTTATAAACACAGAGTCCATGTAAACATAACAAAAGACGCAAATTCTGACACTGACAGACAATCAACTGTCAAACTGATTATTTTTACGTAAAACGTTTCGTTTCATACTAAAATAATTAGATTTAGTCAGCGCATGTCAGCGTTTTAAAACAAAATCATTCATTCACCTATAGTTACCTAAAACGGAACGTGCGTTTCTTCATAATGGTAACATTATGTTCACTCGACTCGACATTTTCGTGACATTTATGTCTATTTTGACTGAGAATACGGATTTCTGCTCAATTCGACATTGTTTGGTAGAGATAGAGATATTTTTGATAGGACATAGAGATCGACTTACAATCTCGAACTCGAGAAAAATGGCGAAAATCGAGAATTGGCCCCCATGTCACCTCTGCTGTAATCGAATTGAGTACGGCTCTAACAATTCTCAAAGGACTCGTTTTCCAATTACAAACACAGTGCAAAGATTTATATTGAGGGTAAATAATTCGGTTGAGTATGAGGTTGGCGTGTGCCTCTGTGTCTCCTGACCGAAAGGTCTGCCAGTCTTTATTAACCCGCCAGAATAATCGATTGGTTAGATTAACGAAGACATTCTTACTTCACACATTTGAGTGGTTGGAACGATTTGTGTAAATTGGAGTGCTGATTAGATTCCTCCCTCGAATCTCCCGGCGTCTTAATCTTTTCGATTCATTACCCGCTAAAAGTAAGATGTATTCGTGATTAATTGTCTTGTTTTGACTGGCTATCAAGGATTTATTTGGAGTTGGATCGTGATCGGCTAAGTTTAAGACGATTTGAAAACCGTTAGCATGTTTAAGTACGAATTTCGTTTGTGAAACATGAAAACAATTATCTACAATTTGATTTATGCTACGTTTCAGAATCGACCTGTTGTTGTATAAGACATTTTGTGTAATCTCATTCATCATCATTATCGTTTTGGCAATCTTTCGGTTCCAAAAAAGTGCCAACCACCAACTGAAAGTCACCAGAATAACTAAAACGGAAAATCAGATCAGTTGAAAAGAGAATCAATTTGAAAACTCATTCTTCGCGATCACAAAATGATAATTTTCTTCAACTTACCGACCGATTGAGAACGTCGAATAATAATGTAGTGAGTGAATAAGAGATCTACTTACTAATAATAACATTGTCAGAGACTATTGTCCGTTGGGTTGACCCAATTACAGACCCTGAACACCACATTGAAACGAAATTGTTCGATCTGTCTACGGAAATTAAATTTTCTGAATACCCCTTCGTGAATCGATAGAGAAAGCAAAAGTGCGACCAGTTGAATTGGACCCCTCACGCTCAGCTGAGCAATCTTGCTTGATATTTCATTAAAGGAAAATAGTTTTGCAAATAATCTTCAAATTAAATTTTGCGTACGAATTATGAAGCTATTTTGGGCTCGTTTTAATTCGTTTTTTCCTTTGGCTAGTTGAATTTTGGCAATTCATTTACCTAAAACTATTTCATCAAACATATAGGTACTTCAATTAAAAGCATACATAATAACTACGTTGTAGCAAAATCTTACAAAAAAATCAATTACAATTCAAGGTCAAAAACAACAGGCATCCTTACCGACCGACCAATGTACGTACAAATGTACATATGTACGTAGATGAACAAGCAAGTTCCACCGACTGCACACGACAATTTCGATCATAATGCATCAAAGCATTGACAGGGCATTCCCAGCCAGTTACAACCATACAAGAGAGTTCATATTACTCTGGTTATCTGCTATATCAATGTATGGTTGGATTTTCTCAATTCATTTGTTATTTCGGGACCGCAATGATCAGTTTCCTACGGGATGTATTGTAGCCGGGGGCCATTGTGATTTTTTTTTCCATGGTGACTCAGCACTTTTCCACGAAAACCGTTTCTAAGGCTTTTGTATTCTGGCATCCTGGGGGATATTGGGATCGAATGAAATGTATACGCGTGTATATTAAATATGTACGCCATTTGTACTGTTCCTTTTTAATTTGTTGGCTGTCGTGAGCATACTTTTGTTTGTGGAATATTATGGAAGATGTTGCTACTTATAATACCTACTTTGTTTACCGATTTTGTGTGTAGGGTGGATATGATTTTGTTGGCAGATCTGTTAGGTGCACTTATGATGGGTACATAATTATATGGTTAGATAAATGTCTTAATTAAGTGTGCAAGGGAATTAGATCTTTGTAAGCTAGCAAAATGTGATGAAAATAATGTTTTAAGGTTCAAATACTGGTCATGCTATAATTCCTTGAAGTATTAGTTGCCCTTGTTGTTATAAAATCAGTTGTTTTAAATGTTTTACTTGTATAAATTTGACCTATTTATAAACAATTTATATTTCTGTTTTCTTTTTAGTAAGCCCTTATCGTCACTCACTGGACGCCTGAGGGAGGACAACGCCGTCGAAGTCGACCGCGGCGGAGGTGGTGTAACGATCTGTAGGGCAATTCACGTAACTAAACAAGCGCGGTTGCAGTGCAGTTGCAGTTAAGTTTCGATCAAAACAACGTTTTTCGTATTCTCTACCGTCTGTCAGACACGCGCGCGTCAAGTTCGCGTCACGCGAGCGCATCATCGGTATTCCACTGCTGCGCGTCTTTGGTGAGTGTTTCCGATCGCAACATGATCGTGAATCTTAATTGTGAATCAGCACTAAAATTTGTACTAGGGTATTATTTTAATATCTTATTAAATGTCATATTCATTGAAATTTAATCGATTCCATTCGATTATTTAGTGCGTAATGATTTTTCTCTCCTGTCAGTTTGACGTGCAGTTCACGCGCAGCTTACGCGCAGTCCAAAGATTACAAGAATACCGTTTATCACTCGAACTTGAACTTAACTACAACTGCACTGCTACTTCATCGGCGCGTCATAAAATTACGTGAATTAGCCTTCTGATCATGTTCGCAGGGCAGACCTGGCCAGAAATTGCAAAAATTAAAAAGGTTTGGAAGGAGAAAGGGGAGGCCTTTGCCCAGCAGTGGGACACTGAAAAGGCTACAAAAAAACCCTTATGTTCTACTTTTGGGCAAAGTTTCCCTTTTATCTTCCATTTCTGCTATTATAATGAAAAAAATATTGCAGACACTAAACAAAAAGTAGTTATACGAGTATTATATCACTGAAACAAACAGATGTACCAATTATATATATATATATTTCGGGTCCACATGTCTCACGTATAGGACGAACGTGAGCCGACGGAAACGAATCAGATGGTATATGTAATCATGCATTTTATATGTGATGGTTCGCCGCCATCTTCCTTTATATGTAGCTGTGGGTATAGAATGATGAACATGGGCTGTAAACGGACTGGGATTTTTTAAAGAAAAATGAAAATGCAACATGCGACGACCTTTTTCATAATTTTTATATTTTTTCATTGTTATAATGGCAGTGAACGTTATCCGGCTGATGATGATGTTAATGATACGTATTATATTTTATACATTAATTTCCTCGGGAACATAACACCGAATGAAAAGTATCCTATGTTATAATCCAGGCTACTAACTATCCTCTATAACATTCTTTTTCAAAATCCGTTCAGTACTTTTTGTGTGAAAGAGGAACAAACATCCATCCATCGTCATAAGCTAATCTTTTAATTTTATAGTAACATCTCTTTCTATTAAATGAAATGGTATGGTATTATAATTTCAAAAACAAGCCCAATACGGTGTCAAAATCACGAATTTAATCTTCTCTTTAAAAGCTATAATGGAAAAAAAATCAGAATCCATCTTATATGTAAAACAAAAAAAAATAAACGAAAAAGAAAAACAAACCAATATAAAACATCAAAAAAATAATAACGTCTCCACAGCTCTTGCTCTCCAAGTCAATTACGTACAGCTGATTCCATTTTCTTATATTTGATCTCTGGTTCACTTTGAAAGTTTTGCATCAATTGACCTATGACCTAGACTGGCTGTGGCCTAGACTTCAGAAACATACGCTTTTCTGTCTGGAACTTGTTTTGATATGAAGAATTTCTTGAAATCTATAAATTGTATTAAGGCCTGGCGACGAGGCTCATATATTTCATTAATTTACTTCTAAATAATATATTATCTTCTAGGTTTTTTTAGGGTCTAAAGGGACGAAAAACCTCCTCAATACAACGTCATAAAGGACTTTTTGAAATTATGTGTTATTGCTTCCCAATTTGTTGTGGTATTAAAATTTTGAAAAATGGTACGTATAAAGACTGCCTTAGTTTAGTCTCAACTGGAAGCGAACCGATACTTTGAAAAAAAAAACCATAAAGTGGTATCGATAGATTCGGGAACGGCTAGTGAAATATATCTATCCGGTCTAGAGCTATTAGGACTTGTTAAGAGCTTTTCCGGTAAGCCATACTTTAATTTTCCTAGCTTTTACAGCTAAAATAAATCACTGAATCTAAAACACAAAACAACAATCAACTACTCGAAACAAACAGCACTCAGTTTCAAAATAGAAATGAACTCGATCCAGCTTTTATTCCATTAACTAGCACTACGCCCGCGACTTCGTCCGCGTGATTTTCGAACTTTGCCTTTGTGAATTTAAAAGTCCCAGCCACCCTCTATATGGGAAACTGTTGGAAAAACTAAATCAATATTCAATAAAAATTTTACTAACCCGCAATATTCCGTCATAGATAACACCTAGGTCGTAAAAATTTAAGACTCCTAACTATCAACCCCAATACAAACTTTTAAAAGGGTCGAATTGCGTATCATCCTCTCTTAGTGAGAATCATTATCCTAAATTGAAACCCCCTGCAATGTTGATTCCTCTAATTATAAACACAAAGACAACCCCTAAGGGGTCGAATTTTGTAAAATTCACTTTTAATGATACCCTAGGTCCTAAAACAACCACCATGCTGAAACTCCTAGCATTTGTAGCAACAAAGTTTCATACAAACTGTCAACCCTATAAACAGCCCCTTTTTTTTTTTTTTAGCGTGGTATTATCATCAAATGAGTCCTCCAACCCCGGGCAGGGCGGGAGGGACTGTCAGACTTCTACTGACTAAAATCCACGGTGTCCTTCATAGCCTGTTATGTTCCGGGGTTACGGTAAGGGAATAATCCTGCGACCCCGGCAGGCTTTGGCCCTCTGAGAGGGGGGCCCCGTCATTATGCTGACGCTCTTTGAGGCGCGCGTGGGACACAACGCGCCGTCGATCCGGGCATGGTCCTTGGTCGGGCAGCGAGTTGCCGTTTACTCGCTGCCCGCATGCCCGATAAATAGCCCCTTAGGGGTAGAATTTCAGAAAGTGTGTAAAGTAGTGCTTTGGTGTGCATTTACGACATAAAAGAACAACCATGCAAAATTAGAAACGAAAAATTAGAAACGAAGTTTCATACAAAATATCAAACCTCTAAATAAACCCCTTTGGGGTCTATTTTTGGTCACAAAACACCCTCAACTACGTCCAAAAAAGAATCTCTATGTACTATTTGAGTCTCCAAACTATTGACCCCGAAAAAGACCCTTAGGGGTCGAAATTCGCAAAACTGTCTTTGTAATCATTTAGGTCTTATAAAGAACCCCTCGCCATATTCGAGATGCCTAGCACTTGCAGCAACAAAGTTTCATAGAAACTATCAAACACAAAAACAAACCCCTTCAGGATCGAATTTCACAACATCCCACCATGGTGTGCATCTAAGTCCTATAAAGGATCCCGGTGCAAAATTTGAGGCTCCTCGCACTTGTAGTAACAGAGTTTCATACAAACTGTCAACCCCAAAAATAACCTCTTAGGGATCGAATTTCGCAAAATCCTGTCTTAGGTATTACTCATATCCAAAAATGAACCCCTATGTAAAATTTGAGTCTCAAAACTTTCAATCCCAAAAATAACCCCTAAGGGGTCGAATTTCACAAAATTTCTGCCATGGTGAGCATTTATGTCTTAAAAAGAACCGACATGCAAGATTTGACACGCCTAGCACTTCTAATAAAAAAGTTCCATACAATCTGTCAACTCCAAAAACAAACCCCTTAGGGGTCGAATTTCGCAAAATCCTGTCATAGGTAACTCTTACGTCCTCAAAAGAACCCGTAGTCAAAATTTAAATTTCCTAGCACTTGTAGTAACGAAGTTTCATACAAACTATCAACCCCAAAAACAACCCCTTAGGGGCCGAATTTCGCAAAATCCGTTCTTAGTGCTCACCTACGTGGTATAAGGAGGGCTTATGCCAAATTTCAAGTTTCTAGGCCCAGCGGTTTGGGCTGTGCGTTGTTAGATCAGTCAGTCAGTTTTGAATTTTATATATATAGATAAAGCTAAAAGTCACAAAGTTCTCTTACCTATCAAAGTTGACTCGATACAAGATGCATTTAACTTATCGATACTTTATAAATTTAGTATGAAGTCTCAGTAAGTTATACATGCATTTTGTATGCCTTAGACTTACTAAGACTTTGTAAATCGATACAAAATAATTTAAAACTACCGAGACTTTGTAAATCGATACGAATTGCATTCACCTAACCTATACTTTATAAATCGATTGAGAAAGCATTCAACTAATCGATATTTTATAAAGCGATTCAACTACCGATAGAAATCGATTTATAATTCAGAGTTCGGTTTATAATCGTATTATGACTTACCCAATGAAAGGATATTCTATAAATCGATACCAAAATGCATTTAACTTACCGATTTTTTAATCGATTCAACTGCAACAATCGATTTATAATTTAGAAGTTCGATTTATAATCCTAATGTGAGGTTATGAATTGCACAATGATAGGTTGGCAGAAATAGCACGATAATAGGAGACTATTAGGCTCAACTCTAGACTCACGAGTGCATTATGTCGACGGTGGTCGATAGCATAATAATATAACGAGTGAAATTAGAAACTAACGCGCACTTTCTCTGTGGAACCGTTTTACGGTACCTTAACCTCTTTTGTACTTAGTTATGTATATACATTTTACTGCAAAGCTTTGCATGTAGACATAAGGATAATTGTAGGTAAAAGAGGATAAAATGATCAATTAACCTTGTTATAAGCCGGCTTTTCGAAATTTCGAGCTGTAATTTGACTCATAAATGTTGTAAATTTTAAACCCGAAATGGATGGAACAGTGACAGTTGAGAATTTAATTATCAACAACGAGCGGAAAAAAGAGAAAAAATGTTTAATAATAGCTTATTTTGCGTTCAAATGAGCAACCAATTACTTGAACTCTTCAACCCGACCTACTTTACCAATAAAAAACAAAACAAAATCAGTATTTTCTCTAACCCTTCAAAAACAACGCCCCACTTGGTGCGGAAGCTCACGTGTTCCAGTTCAACGGCCTAGCCGTCCGACTGCCGTGCCGGGGTAGGTATTATTAACCCCGCGACTCTGTCACTAAGTGCAGTTGCAATTGTCCTGTTAGCCGAGAACACAAACAATGCGGGGCCCCAATCAAACGTCCCGGAAGGCCGTAATTAAGATCTGCTCTCAAGTAATTAGAGTGAGACAAATAGTGCAAGCAAACGTGCAAACCTCTATTATGTCCTCCCAATGGCCGGTGACGACTCCACGAGATTGATTCTGTTTGTGGATCTTGCTCAATTGTGAACCAATTTGTGTGCCCGCGCGGCCCGGAGGACCACGTTATTCGGTAATAAGGTTAAAGGGTATGATCAAAATTCAAAGGCATTTAAAGCAACATCTCAGCCTCACAATATTAATGATCGAAAATTCTGTGCAAATACGACAAAACTCCAAAAAGTATATTCTGGAAATATTGGAAAAACTAAATAAGAGCCGGGGTAATTGGTGAACTACTCGATAAAAGTTGTAAAATTTTCCCCGTGAGAGCAAACAAAAGTTTAACTGAACTTGTGTACCTAATTACCGATTCCGTTCGGAAACCTTTCTGCGAGTTACAGAACTTGTTTATGCAAAACTTTTTCGTGAACTCATAAAATTATCTAGGCCATATTTTTAGAATTGAGGCTAAACCGTTGAAGCGGCAAAACACGATATCCAAATTATAAATGGGGACTGTTTTTAAACAATTCTCAAACTTTTTCAACGCGTCCCACCTCAAGGCAACGACCTTAATTTGTGAAGCTTACGATTTTAAATAAAATTATTCTAAATACATTACACCCGGCCTGGGTCGACGCCGACGCGACGCCGAGACGGCGCGTTGTGTTCCACGCGCGCCTCATAGAGCGTCAACAAGATGACGGGCCCCCCTCTAGAGGGCCCTGCCGGGGTCGCGGGACTTATATCATCACCGTGACCCCGGAACGTAAAGGGCTATTGAAGGACACCGTGGATTTTATTCAGTACGAGTCTAACAGTCTAACATCACGGTTTTACCACGCTAAAAAAAAACAGAACACCCAAGGGTCTGCACTCTATTCTAATTGCTTTAGTGAAAAAGACAGTCAAGAATGAATATTTTCTTTATATTATCTATGATAGAAAAACTGTACAGACGAGAAGTGTTTTATATGAAAAGACATAAACTTAGATAAGTACCTACTAGGCACTTCGTTCATGGGAAAAAATCGGAAATGACAGCGACGTGTTAACATCTGCCGCCATATTGTGAACACGAAACATTAGCGCGTCGTGTCACGCAATAAAAGAAAATAATATGTCGCTAAATTGTCTCGATAATAACTTCCGGAATAAGCCTTATCTATCAAATAAAACATGAAAGCTTTTGAATCATTTTATTTGCATTTTTGCTAAACACTTCGCTGAAGAAACTTCTTATTAAAACGGTTTTTCAATCACGAAGGATAATAAGTAATAATACCTCCAAAGTCAAATATTCGATGCGATAACTTTATATAATAACTTAAGGTTCATAGACACGCAAGAAAAACATCTTAGACATAACAAGTTGATACTTATTCACGTTTTAGTACTGTTTCTAAGTCGTAAAACTTATGTAGCGATTCCAATCTTTCATAGTTGACAAATGCAGCCAATAAAACATACTTTACTGCTTAAGCCAAAAGCCAAGTTTATGAACTCAACTCAGGACATTACAATATAATTTCGTTAATAATTCAAACCAATTAATACTGTAATAAGAATAACACCCATTTGAAAACTGTGAACAAGCAAAAGTAAACCATAAGGGTGAATGATTGCGTTACAAATTGCTTCGTGAAAAATCCTATTCCCACATGAATGATCGTAGTGAAGTGGGGTCAAAAGTTGAAGTTGGTAAAAAATCGGTTGGCGCAGATGTTTGGCACATGGCGACCGCTGCTATGGAATAGCGTTTAATAAAAGGAAAAAGTCGGGCTTCTCATTTCTTTCTGTGCGATATTTTTCGTGATGCGCTTAGTGGGTCAGTACGAACTTTCAGACGATCATCGGAGGATAAATGAGGGTTTTTGAACGAGATTTTCTATGGTATAAATAAAACATAGAATCAGCGAAAGGAAAGGACTGGTGCAACGCTTTATATCTCACCCCTTCAGTTTACAACATTAACATAATCACAGTCGTGTATTGAGATAATGTGTTTTTAAACTAAATTACAAACAAAGCTATGCTTTATATAATTCAAAGTTTAAAAGAGTCATCTTTCTGATCTATAGCTACCAACACCATGTTGCTTGCATAAAATCATCCCTTACTTCCCACATAGGGTCGTAATCTAGCCCGAGGTGATATTTAAATTGCAGTCACAAACCTATTCTTACTCTCCCCTTAATTGTGACGCTCCCCACCATTAATTAATCATCAAATCCTCATGATAGACACGAGAATCTTGAAGAAAAAATCACAGCATGAAATTATAAATCATACTTCCACACAGCACATCTATTTTATCTATTTGACACCACCAGAGCCTTTAACATGTATCAGTAAGGGCTATTTTCGTAGTTCTAATGCCAACTGGTTTCATTCAGTAGGATATGACGTCATAGGGCAGGGTATACGCAAACAAGTGTCGCGCCAAACGACACACATCAATCCTAGGATATAAGTGATATGACGCCGGCTACTGAACTGTAATGTGCGATGTCGGAAGCTTTCGTAACTTTTCTTTTGATGTTCCTAACCCATATACCTATCAATAGAATGAAAGACTCTACTTAAGTGTAAACGTCTAAGTCCTGATTAATCTTACTCCAGATCGATATAGATCCAGAATTCCAGACCGTTTGGGACTGTTTTAAAAAGGGCGCTGTGACTCCGAAATGCAAGGGACCATCGAAAGAAACCTTTGTGGAGTGGAAGGGACTGTCAGACAGTCTCTTTCATTCTATCCAGGGTGGGAAGGCTCATTAAACGTTTTTACCACACCAAAAAAAAAGATTCTTACCGGCGAATTTGATTACATATCAATCTTAAGGAAGGAAACGTGTGATCATAACTTTGTTAGCACCAGTCTACATTATTACAGAATAATCTCTTAATTGAAGTCCATTGAACGTGAGTGTGTGCTCTAAGTAACTGAAACTACTTGATGGATGATCTTTCTATCACGCCATCTACATGGCGCCAGATGTAACAGTTTAGTGTCTGTGCAAATTAGTTTTAACTAGCCTTTACCACCGGGTTCTCCCACTTGTTACTCGAAAATTAACCCATAACAACGTAACACTGGCAGGCTATTTGTTAATTCAGGCTATAAACTATCTATGTAGCAAGTTTTATACATATCCAGTCAGTAGTTTTTGTGTTAAAGTGTAACAAACATCCATCCTCACAAACTTTGGCATTTATAATATTACATAGTTAGATTAGATTTAGGCGCAATCAATCTTACAGAAGGATACCTATCTCCTAGCAATGAGAACAATAATACAGGCTAATTAACACATTTGTCTAAAAATGTAACTAAATATAGGATCCACCCTAATTTCAGTGAAATTCTTCATTAGGTAGGGTGCTTGTACACGGCGCATCAGCAGTGAAGCTTCCTAACATGCCGATTCCTATCGGCTTTACTTTCAAAATATAGCAACATTAGTATTAATGATTTTCATTTATCATTAAAAAAAAATATTTACGAAGCTACATTACCTACTTGTAAAAATAACAATCAAAGAAAAACACTCTAAAACTAAAATTAACAATCAAAGAAATAATAAACAATTTCAACTCCCGCAAAACAGAAAGGTTTGTAAGCCGCACGGCAAATCAGGAATCCCGATCATAGTTCCTCTAGTAGCGATCGTGAGCTTGACGCTACATAACACCGCTGAATTAAGGACGCTGGTAAGCCGAATGTCTCCGGCTTATGATAAGGACAGAGATATGAAATGCTTACGCCAGAACGAGATGGAATGATACTGGACTTCGTAATTTGTTTAGATAGTTTTATTTGGATTCACATTAGTTTTGGCCCGCTTATATTTTTATAGTTTTGAATACCATTGTTTTCAACTGTCCATTTGTTTTTGATTTTGTATTATTTTTGAAATTGATAAGTTTTGCGTAGTCAGCGCAGTAAAAACATGGTTCGTTCAGTTCAATGATAATATTGGTAATGTTCACTGCAAAACAGTGTACGTTAGTTACAAGTTTTCAACTAGATGGCGTTGTGCAATTTCGTCACATTTTTGAATCGCGGTGTTAAGATCTGTAGGCGATTAGTATAAGGTTTTGTGAACATAGAATTTTTTCAGAGTTAAGAACACTAATAATGTTCGTTGTTCAATATTTATGATTGTAATAATTGGATAACTGACTGCAGAAAAGGTGGACAAGGAGGTTACTCAAATACTCAATTCGTCCGTACCGTATCCATTGGACGAAGTATCCAGAAAATTAAATATTACAATGTTTTTGTTTTTTGTTCGCGGGATAACTTTGTCGTTTAAGAACCGATTTTGATGATTCTTTTTTTGTTGAAAAGTAGATATTTTAAAGGTGGTCCCATGATAGGGTTTGATGATAGAAGACTAGAGAAGTCGAGTGGAACTTTCAAAAATCTTACGGGCGACTAGTGTGTTTGTAAGTTTTTTTCATTAAGTATTTCAAATAAAGGTCTGGAGTATAATATCTTGATGATGGAGCTGAGAGACATTGAGAGAACTCCTCAACGATTCACAGCAGCTACCTTGTGTTTGAGCTTCATTAATTTGTATTGATGAGAACTTTTCACCTAGACGGGTTGCAATTGTCATTAGGGGTCTGACGACGAAAACGAAGATAGTTCAGAGAACTCCTGAACGGTTTATAGCAGCTATCTTGTATTTGGATTAAATTGATTTATGGTGATGGGAACTTTGCACCTATATGGGTTATATTATTCGATGCCTCGATACCTGCTATTTGTTCCCATAAAAATTAATTTGGTTTGTTTCAGTAGTTTTTATTTTAATGAACATTTTTAGCTTATTATGTAAGTACATGGGCGATGTTATAATATAACCGGTGCTACGGATATTACAATTCTAGTGCCCCAAATTGTTGTTGAATGTTTAAACTAAAAAGGCTAAAATTAGCCCAAAGCTATAGTTACTAGAATTCACGTTTTGGTCCGGGTTCCCCTTCAAAATTTTCTGCCCTTCGCCACTGCGGCGCATGTAACCCGCGCAAGTAAAGGTGCGGGTAACTCGCGCGAGTAACATGCATAAGCTACTTGATGAAGTTACCCGCGGGCTGCTTGTACACGACGGTGTACAAGCAGCCCCCAAAGTAAGGGTTGGAACTCATCTGGCAGCACGGAATCGCCTTTTTCCGTCGCCCTTTCTCTTTCTGTCGCTTAGAACTGCCATTTGCTAGACCGAGACAGAAAGCATAATGCGATGGCACGCGGCGGAATCCTCGAGGCGGCGGAGAAAGGGCGACGGAAAAAGGCGATTCCGTGCTGCCAGATGAGTTCCAACCTTAAAGGTTCGGGTTTGCACTTTACCCGCGCGAGTAACATGCACAAGCTACTTGATCAAGCTACCCGCGGGATGGTACACGGCGCATATAGCTTGAGCATGTTGAGACACTTGCGCGGGTTACATGCGTCGTTTACAAGCACCCTTAGTCACAAGATTCCTCATTTTTCCGCCTGTATATTGCCTTATTTTTCCTCCAGTCAAATCATTTATGATACATGCCCCTTCTTCACTTAATATAATTGATTGTAAGAATTATATCAAGTCGCCCCTCCCCTCAATAAACGGACTATCATAAATCTTATAAACCATAACCACAATAGTAAGAAAATCCGAATAATACCAAAGACCCATTTTGCGTGATATGAATGACAAAATAAACCCGGTTTTGGCACAAATGTTAATAACGACCTATATTTTTCACGCTTTGGATGTAACTGGGTAATGCTCGCGGCGTTGACTGCTTGAATTTCTTTAATTATCTCACAATACCGAGACGTAGGCCCGTATTACAGAACGAAACTCAAGTTTTAAATCTAGATTTCAACCAATCAAATGCCTTGAATCTAGTTTTAAGTAATACTTGAGTATTGAGTGACGTTCTGTAATATGGACCGTAATGTAATATACATAAATAGAAATTGCCTCGTTGGTCTAGTGGTCGCACGAGCAATTGCTGAGCATGTGATCTTAGGTTTGATTCTCAGGCAATGCAAGTGTTACTGAGTCTTTCTTCAGAAACATAATTAGCTGGAAAATTGTAAGAATTGTGGAAATGAAGAATTTATTTATTTATTATTTATATCATCAGTAGCCGCCGCCGTGGTGATGTGACTTTAATAATATTGGCGAAATTTTATTGTATTTTAGACCTCTGCCAAACCCTTTATGGATTACAGGCGTGATATGATAATAGGTTACGAGACTTTATTTGCTTTCATAATCTAATAGCTTGATAAGCTTATCAATTTCGAGCCGTATGCAGTAGACGGTCACCCATCAACTGACCTATCTTGGAAGACGTAGCTTAACGTTAAACCTCACCAAGCAGTTGTTGTTTTAAGCCATAATCCACTTTATAACCAAATAATCTTCAAATAATTATCTTCGTATGAAACAAAAAAAAAAAAAAACACATAACCGCGTATAAGTTCATTTTTTTTATACAGTCCTCGTTACGACTCCAAAACATCTACAAACAGGATCTTATGATCATCAGCTTGAGGCCTTAACCGCTATAGGCACTTATAAACAATATTAAATTATACCTATAGGGATGTTCGTGCCACCCATAGAGGTTATAATCGCTTGGCGGAGTTTTTCGTAAGAAGCCCGGGGGGATTCAGCAATGCCTGAGCAATTACGTATGACATGTGTCGTAAAAGTCATATAAGTAGCGATGTGACAGCGGGGGCACACAATAACTTTAATAAAGGCAATATAGGCGGTTTTTGCTGCGGTATTTTATAGACCCTAGCACTACATTTCATGTTTTTGTGACGTCATCCGTGTAGAAACGGAAACTATATTATTTATTTTAAAAAAAGTTGCCCCACACTAGGATTTTTTCCTGTGTCGTGGGTGCGTTTACAAACTTATAAACTCACATTAGTAAACGGCTAGACCCGGAACAACTACTCGTAGGTCATACAAATATTTGCTCCATCCGGGAATCGAACCTGCGACACGCAGTCCAGCAATCCAATAGCTGAGCTACTGCACAAGTTAATGTGATAGAAAAATATAGTTACTAGTTCATACAATAGTGGCGTTTTTCGTTTTTCATAGAATAAACGCCGTGTTTACTTCAAGTATAGTACAGTATGGAAAATTAAGGGCCTCTGACCCGACTTCAGACAGAAAAAAAGACAGTTGTAAATCTCTGTCTATGGAAAGTTCAAAATTGATATTTTTAGCTATTTTAGAAAAAAAAACCGGCCAAGTGCGTGTCGGGCCACGCACAGTGTAGGGTTCCGTAGTTGCCCATCAAAATACTTATGCGAACTTACTAAACTGATTCGCTGAATTTAATTTTAAAAAGAAGAATTTTCAAAATCGGTCCAGGAGTCTTTGAGAAATCGGGGAAAATACATAAGAAAAATGATTACAACGAATTTAGAACCTCCTCCTTTTTTTGAATTTAGTTAAAAATAGTTGATGATAAAAACTACTACCTATCCCCAAAAAACATACCTATAAAAGCTGTAAAAGTAAAGTTGACAAACTTACATTTGCAGTTGTCTCCGATACATTTTGTTTAAGAAAATAAGATATCAAGTACATTTTATAAGTTGGTCGACTATTACTCGTAAAGTTGTAAAGCCTACTTAGTCATGATAATTTTCTTTTAATCCGTTTTCGTTATATTGCAGTCACTAAAGCCTAAACCCGAAAATAATTAGTAACACGCTGAAATTTTTAGGGGTTCTTAAGGAAGGTAAAATAACATACCGGGTGATTTTGCAGCGTTCTGGGGTGTACGGAAAGGGTTGAAAAGGGGTGAAAAGGGGTGAAAATGGTTTTTCGTTAATAACATTGCCAAGAAAATTAGTAACACGCTGCAAATTTGGAATTAGGTTGTTCTTACCGTTTTTTAACGTGTATTAAATTTGCAGCGCTTTGCGACATACGGAACATTGTTTTTTTTTTTAAAAACAGTGATTGCACTGTTTTTATTGTAAAAACAGGGGTAAGAAAATTAGTAACACGCTGCAAATTTGGAATTAGGTTGTTCTTACCGGTTTGTAACGTGTATCAAGTTTGCAGCGTTTTGCAACATACGGAACATTGTCTATTATTAAAAAAACAATGAAATTATTTAATCACACAGGTGAAAGAAATTTGTAACTCGCTGTAAATTTGTAATTAAGTTGTTTTTACCGTTTCGTAACGTATATCAAATTTGCAGCGTTTTACAACAAATTGAACATTGTTTATTATTAAAAAAACAGTGCGATTTGTTAGTAACAAGGGTAAAAAAGTAGGAACACGCTGCAATTTTAGAATTAGGTTGTTCTTACCGGTTTGTAACGTTTTGCAAAAAACTGAACTTTTTTCATTCATTACCATAAAAACAAATATTTCAGTTAGTAACAATAGTGAAAAAGTTAATGAAGAGTTGCAATCTGGAGAAAATGTTGTCAAAACCTTTTTGAAACATTTTTCAAAGGACATCATTTTTTTTGGGCCATTTCTGAAAGTGCCAACGAAAAAAATTGGTACCTTTTGTATTATTGGTTGGTATAGGTAGTACTAGTCATTTGGAGCAATAGTTACTATGGCACAAAAGTTGTAGGATTGCTCTCGGCCAAGTTATACAAGTTCGAAGATTCGTAATTTTCATACATTTTTTAATTTTTGAAAGTGCCGATATTCACCAAATAATGATAAGAATTGCTAGAACTAGCGACCTCAAGTAATTTAACATAACGCCTGTAATCCCTGAGGGGTTGGGCAGAGGAGTACCGAATAAAAATGAATAATAATCTGTTTCTTTTTATGAAAAGTAACAAAAACATTTTAAAATATACAAATCTGCTGGTAGGACCAGCATCGGGAACAGTATCGGGGTTGCCTGTGGTTAGGGGTCTTGGGAGAGGAATCTCCTAACAATACGAAACGTGATCAGCACTGCTGCTTGAATCAGCCCTTTTTAGGGGGAAATAAAATCATCAAATGAGTTATCTCGCTCTGGGCTGATCTCTAGAGTCTGTCAGACTCCTAGACGCCCTTTGCGTTCCAGATACTAAGATAGTCGACGAGCTGGTACCTACATTTCATTCATACATTTGTTGTTTTCTCAAAGAGCCTCATAGCTTTGGAACACGATACTTGTATGTTAGCGGTGAGACGGGTTTGCCTCACCGCCCGCCCAATCAACGAGACTCGACTGAAACTCGTCCTTGGAATCCCGTGGAACTTTAAGGAGCATTTCCGACGTTTGGATCAAAAACAGGATCGAGCCGGGGCTGCCATCAAGCTGTTACCCAACCTTGTAAGCAAACGCCGCTTTCTGAAGGCTCTACGAGGAAGTGGTACTGTTAAAGCCCCTCTACGGGAACCCTGTGTCTGTCGTTTCCATACGGAAGCAAACACACAAGCCAATCGCACCAGGGGATCATGGCTATTCGGGCGATCCACTCATACACAAAGATGCTGGAGGATCTGCTTCCAGATCACACGTTGGCAATCCGGAAAGGAGGTTGCCACTACTTCAGCAGCAGTAATGACAGCGAAGGAAGAGGCAGAACACGCGAAAGGACGCCCTCGAAATCTCAATCCAGTCGCGTACGGCAAGTAATGCGGAGCTAGGTGTCTTATCAAGGATCAGGCCCAGGATGACAGCATATCGTGTTCCACCCTCGTCTAAAGAACCCAAACGCCTACCGGCTTGCGGGACCATTTCAGCGGGAAAGGTACCGTAGCACGGTCGATGATGATGATTCCTGCGTTTGGCCCCAAGGCTGAACCGGGCATCAGCCGCCCTCAGGCGGCTCCTCAATATCGGCGGGCCAAACGCCACCTGCAGGAGGTTGCACGCGCACTGTCGTGCGCTCCATGGCCCTCTACGGGGCCCCCGTGTGTGCCTTGAGCATTCGAACGCGGCCGGCAAAGCTGGTCGCATGCCAGAGGGTCATGGATATCAGAATGATCTGAGGATACCGCACGATTGCTGCGAATCGGCCAACGTTCTTGCCGGATCGCTGCCCTGGGATCTGGGGGTGACTGCCCTCCGGCGCGTCTATGAGTGGCGCGTAGAGGCGCAGCGTCGGGGTGTATCCCCGCTGCCTCGAGAAGTCGAGGCGCAGCGAGAAGAGCTCCGGCGCGATCTCAAGGCAGTTTGGAGAGAACGACTGTCGCAACCGAGGCACGGGCTAACCGCAATCGCGGCTGTCAGACCCCTTTTTGAGGAGTGGCTGGATAGTTCCCACGGCGTCCTCAGCTATCGCATGACACAGGTCCTTAGCGGACATGGCTGCTGTGGCCGCCCGGAGGACACGGTGGAGCATACGGTGCAGGACTGCCCTGCTTGGGCGGAAAACCGCCGTGACCTCACGGCGGCAATAGGCGGAGACCTCTCGCGCCCGGCATTGGTCGCGGCCATGCAGCGAGGCGAGACGGAGTGGGAAGCGGTCGCCTCCTTCTGCGAAGCAGTCATGCTCGCGAAGGAGGAGGTGGGCCGAGAGAGAGAGAGGACAGCGTCCTCCCTCCACCCCAACCGCAGTGGTAGGCGCCCGCGGCGTCGGACGTCAGCAGATGATCTCCGGCCACCGTAGGCGCGGCCATGCGGGCAGCGAGTAAAGGGCAACTCGCTGCCCGACCATGGACCATGCCCGGGTCGACGGCTCGTTGAGTCCCACGCGCGCCTCAAAGAGCGTCAGCACACTGACGGGGCCCCCTCTCAGAGGGCCAAAGGATTATTTCCTTACCGTGACCCCGGAACAGAAAGGGCTATTGAAGGACACCGTGGATTTTAGTCAGTAAAAGTCTGACAGTCCCTCCTGCCCTGCCCGGGGTCGGAGGACTCATTTGATGATTTTACCTAGTTAAAAAAAAAGGGTTAGGTAGAGGTGTACCCAATTAAAATGAATGAAAATCTATTTATTTTTTGTGAAAAGAAGTTAAAACATGTTAAAATAATATATAAATCCGCTGTGCCTGTGGTAGGGATCTTGGGAAAGAAATCTCTTAACAATTTAAATCCTGACCAACAGAACTGCTTTCTGAATCAACCACGTTTGTTTGGCTAATAAAATCATCAAAATTGTGCTACGGTATCCTGCTAAGATAGTCCTGCGACCTGGCAGGCATAAGACGACTAGCTCCTCATTACTCGCCGTATGCAGCTGGATTGAGATTTCGAGGGCGTCCTCTCCTTCACGTGTTCTGTTTCCTACTTCGCTGTCATTGCTACTGCAGAAGAAGCGGCTGCCTCCTTACCGGATTGCCACGGTGTGATCTGGATACAGAAGCCCCCCAAGCATATATGAGTGGATCACCCAAAAAGCCATGATTCCCTGGTGCGATCAGCTTATCCGGTCTCTTTCTTATGGAGACAACGGACACAGAGTTCCCATAGATGGACTTTAACCGCACCACTTCCACGTAGAGTCTCCAAAAAGAGGCGGTTGCCTTGCAATATTGGGTAACTAGCTTGAAGTCAGCCCCGGGACTGCTTCTTGAAGTTCCACGGGATTTCAAGGACGAGTATCAGTCGAGCTTCGTTGATTCGACGGCGATGCAAACCCGTCCCACCGATAATTGGGATCTGACAGTTTCGCGTACTGAAGGCTATGAGACTCTTTCAGAAAACAACAAATGTATGAATGAAATGTATCGGGTCGTCGACTATCTTAGATCTGGAACGCATATTGCAACCTAATGAAGGAGGTGGACTGTTAGTCAGCAGGAGTCTAACTTGACGATTTTATTACCCAAAAAACGGGTTGATTCAAAAAGCAATATTTTTGGTCACGATTCGTACTCTTAGGAGGTCGCTCTCCCAGAACCCCTAATACAGACAACTTCGATTCTGTTCTCGATTCTGGCCCCACCAGTAGATTTATATATTAAAAAAAAAAACACAAAAATAATGTGATTAATTATTATTCATGTTTATTGGGTACACCTCTACCCAACCCTTCTGGAATAACAAGTGTAATGATATTTTATGTTAAATTGCTTGAAGTCGCTAGTTTTTATCATTATTTGCTTATTGGTACTTTCAGAAATTAAAAAATGTATGTAAATTACGAATCTTCGATCTTGTATAACTTGGCCGCGAGAGCAATCCTACAACTGTTGTGCTATAGTAACTATTTCTCCCAATGACTAGTACTACCCATAGGTGACAATTTTTTTCGTTCCTTTCAGAAAAGGCCCAAAAAAAAAAATATTATTCCACAACTATCACACAACGCCATCTAGTCCCAAGCCAAGCTAAGCAGAGCTTGTGATAGGGGTACTAGACAACTGATAAGCATACTTATATATTTCTAAATACATACATCAAAATATAATAGACAAATTACACCCAGACACAGAACAAATGAACGTGCTCTTCACACAAACATTTGTCCTGGGTGGGAATCGAACCCACGACCCCCGGCATAGCAGTCAGGGTCACTAACCACTAGACCAACAGGCCAGTCAAAATGTATGGAGCGTGAATGTTCTCCTTTGAAAAATGTTTCAAAAAGGTGTTGACAACATTTTCACCAGATTGCAACTATTCACTAACTTTTTCACCATTGTTACTAACTGAAATATTTGTTTATAATTATGGTAATGAATGAAAAAAGTTCAGTTTTTTGCAAAACGTTACAAACCGGTAAGAACCACCTAATTCTAAAATTGCAGCGTGTTCCTACTTTTTTTACTCTTGTTACTAACAAATCGCACTGTTTTTACCGACTTCAAAAAAAAGGAGGTTATCAATTCGACCCGTATGTATGTAATATTATCAGAACTGCCCAGTTTTCGCATATGTTAGTCTATATCAGCGTCTGAACAAATGTACCAAATTTCATAAGTGTATGTATGTATGTATGTATGTTTTTATGTTTGTGCACGCATATCTCCGGAACTACAAGTTTGATTTAAGTAATTCTTTTTTTGTTGTACTAGGTATTGTTCAACTTAGGGTACACTGTAAGTTTCATCAAAATCGGTTCAGTAGTTTTAGAGATATGGATTGTTTTCGTTGTGACGGATTACAAGATTAGTGCACATCATGTAAGAAAACTTTGTATTTTACAAGAATTTGGGTTGAATATTTAATAAACTAAAAAGGGTAAAATAAAAACTTAAAAAAAAAGTACCGACTTCAAAATAAATACAAAAAAGTTTAAAATAACCTTTCTTTCGGAAGTCGGTGGCAATAGTAAATGAAATATTAAAAATCAAAGCCACCGACTTCCGAAAGAAAGGTTATTTTAAACTTTTTTGTATTTATTTTGAAGTCGGTACTTTTTTTTTTAAAGTTTTTTTTTAATAATAAACAATGTTCAATTTGTTGTAAAACGCTGCAAATTTGATATACGTTACGAAACGGTAAAACAAATTAATTACAAATTTACAGCGAGTTACAAATTTTTTTCACCCGTATGAATTAATAATTTCATTCTTTTTTTAATAGTAGACAATGTTCCGTTTGCTCCTTGAAGTTCCACGGGATGCCAAGGACGAGTTTCAGTCGAGTCTCGTTGATTGGGCGGGCGGTGAGGCAAACCCGTCTCACCGCTAACATACAAGTATCGTGTTCCAAAGCTATGAGGCTCTTTGAGAAAACAACAAATGTATGAATGAAATGTAGGTACCAACTCGTCGACTATCTTAGTATCTGGAACGCAAAGGGCGTCTAGGAGTCTGACAGTCTCTAGAGATCAGCCCAGAGCGAGATAACTCATTTGATGATTTTATTTCCCCCTAAAAAGGGCTGATTCAAGCAGCAGTGCTGATCACGTTTCGTATTGTTAGGAGATTCCTCTCCCAAGACCCCTAACCACAGGCAACCCCGATACTGTTCCCGATGCTGGTCCTACCAGTAGATTTGTATATTTTAAAATGTTTTTGTTACTTTTCACAAAAAGAAACAGATTATTATTCATTTTTATTCGGTACTCCTCTGCCCAACCCCTCAGGGATTACAGGCGTTATGTTAAATTACTTGAGGTCGCTAGTTCTAGCAATTCTTATCATTATTTGGTGAATATCGGCACTTTCAAAAATTGAAAAATGTATGAAAATTACGAATCTTCGAACTTGTATAACTTGGCCGAGAGCAATCCTACAACTTTTGTGCCATAGTAACTATTGCTCCAAATGACTAGTACTACCTATACCAACCAATAATACAAAAGGTACCAATTTTTTTCGTTGGCACTTTCAGAAATGGCCCAAAAAAAATGATGTCCTTTGAAAAATGTTTCAAAAAGGTTTTGACAACATTTTCTCCAGATTGCAACTCTTCATTAACTTTTTCACTATTGTTACTAACTGAAATATTTGTTTTTATGGTAATGAATGAAAAAAGTTCAGTTTTTTGCAAAACGTTACAAACCGGTAAGAACAACCTAATTCTAAAATTGCAGCGTGTTCCTACTTTTTTACCCTTGTTACTAACAAATCGCACTGTTTTTTTAATAATAAACAATGTTCAATTTGTTGTAAAACGCTGCAAATTTGATATACGTTACGAAACGGTAAAAACAACTTAATTACAAATTTACAGCGAGTTACAAATTTCTTTCACCTGTGTGATTAAATAATTTAATTGTTTTTTTAATAATAGACAATGTTCCGTATGTTGCAAAACGCTGCAAACTTGATACACGTTACAAACCGGTAAGAACAACCTAATTCCAAATTTGCAGCGTGTTACTAATTTTCTTACCCCTGTTTTTACAATAAAAACAGTGCAATCACTGTTGTTTAAAAAAAAACAATGTTCCGTATGTCGCAAAACGCTGCAAATTTAATACACGTTAAAAAACGGTAAGAACAACCTAATTCCAAATTTGCAGCGTGTTACTAATTTTCTTGGCAATGTTATTAACGAAAAACCATTTTCACCCCTTTTCACCCCTTTTCAACCCTTTCCGTACACCCCAGAACGCTGCAAAATCACCCGGTATGTTATTTTACCTTCCTTAAAAACCCCTAAAAATTTCAGCGTGTTACTAATTATTTTCGGGTTTAGGCTTTAATGACTGGACTATTTAACATACATACAACCTAGCACTGGCCTGCAAATTGCAAAAAAACGTAAGAAAATTTGAATTTCGCGGGCTGGCTGAAACATTCACCTTGTAAATGTATCCAATATAATGATTATGTAATGTATCCAGTAAATGTATGGTGTTAAAAGTTAATGGTGGTTTCATTATATGGGAAAGAACAATGTGTATGTAATAGCACAGGCTTTTTTTAACTTTGCACCGCACCAGGAATTTTTTCATGTGTCACAAGAGGGCATAAGGCGCAATTCCATTAGTCTTGCGTACAAGTGTGTGTGTCGTCTCAGTGGTATGCAAGTTGCTTGAATAGAAAAAAAGACACAATCTACAGTTCAAACTACCTACTTGTAACTTGTATACAGGTTTGTTCAAGTTGTATACAATTTGCAACTTGGATACAGTAGATATGAGCGCCGATGGTCAATCAGTCGGCGGCGGCGCGCCGACTTTTTGGAGTCGACGGCGGCGGCGTCGGCGGCGCGGCGTGACCTTTATTTAACTACTTTAAATAATTAATTTAAGAGAAGAAATAGAACAATCTTTTACGTATAATTAAAGATTTAGTATAATTTTGACGAGACAAATTGAATTGGCAAGATAAACTAAAAAAAGAGAAAACCAAATTAACATTAAAAATTGCTGGTGGCTATATTTTTACAGTAAGCCTTGATGAGTATGCCAGAGGGTCATGGCTGTACGGATAATTCGGGGATACCGCACGATCGCCAGTGAATTGGCCAATCTCCGGATCTGCCGGATTTCTGCCCTGGGATCTGGAGGCGACTACCTTCCAGCGCCTGTAGAATGGCACGTGGTGGCGCAGCGCCGGGGCATATCCCCGCTGCCTCGAGAAGTCGAGGCGTGGCAGGAAGAACTCCGGCGCGATCTCAGGGCAGTATGGAGGGCCGTCCGGCCACGCCGTAATCGTAGCGGTAAGACCCCTCTTGGGGGAGTGGCTGGATAGGCGTTACGGCGTCCTGACCTACCGCATGACGCAGGTCCTCACCGGAAACGGAAGTTTCGGGAGGAACCTGTGTCTGATAAGGAAGGAGGAAACGCCTGGGTGTCACAACAGGAGCAGCAGAGAGCAGCGAGGATCGCCCGGAGGAGACAGTAGAGCATACGGTACAAAACTACCCCGCTTGGGCAGAGCACCGACGCGTCCTCACGGCGGCGATAGGCGGATACCTCTCGCACCCGGCATTGATCGCGGCCATGCTGTTTCTGCGAGGCAGTCATGCTTGCGAAGGAAGAGGCGGGCCGCGTGAGGGAGAAGACAGCGTCCTCTCCGTCCTAGCAGCAGTGGTGGACGCCCACGGCAACGGACATTGCAAGACGATTTCCGGCCACCGTAGGCGCGGGCATGCAGGCGGCGAGTACAGGGCAACTCGCTGTCCGACCACGGACCATGCCCGGGTCGTCGGCGCGTTGTGTTTCACGCGCGCCTCAATGAGCGTCAGCATGATGACGGGGGGGGACCCCGTCATCATGCTGACGCTCTTTCTCTAGAGGGCCAAAGCCTGCAGAGACATAAACGGGCTATTGAAGGACACCGTGGAAGTTAGTACGAGTCTGACAGTAGGGGGTGGGAAGACTCATTTGATGATTTTACCACGCTAAAAACAGAAGCCTTGATGAGTGATCATCATCATCTGCCTAGCCTTTTCCCAACTATATTGGGGTCGGCTTCCAGTCGAACCAGATCCAGCTGAATATCAGTATTTTTTTAAACTGTGTTTGTTTGCTGATAACTTGGACAACACAGAAATTGTAATGTCAAAGAGTATCGCTTTATAAACGTCTACGTCTAATGCCGCCATTTTGCCAGCATTTATTATCGTGCGTTCGGTTTGATTTGCGTTTTAGATTATACTGAACGTCGTCCACTCGGGTTCGGCGCGCCGGCGCCTGTGGACGGCGGCGGCGGCGCGGGGAAAATCAAGGCGGCGGCGGCGCGCCGGCGCGGCGCTCATATCTAGATACATAAGTAACTTGTACAGTGGAAACGCGACCATTAATTTACTTAAAAAAAAAAAAACAATTTAAAATTATAGCGATAATCTTACTTAAGGCTCGGCGGTCGTATAAACATACCTAAGTAAGTAGAACAGAACATTCAATGACTGCACATCTCCATCCATCCATCCATTACATAACCTACCTGCCCACACATACGGCAGGCAGAGGAAGGGAAACAACCGTCATCGTGCGTAATCCTCAGTTCCCTCAGTGATCCCTCACATCCTTCACACAGCCCTCTTTCACTCACGCTTCAGGTTACCTCACTAGTCCCCGCTAGTTTTTTCCACTTCAGTGAATAAAGGAATCAATTATACTAGAACGATGGTTTTATGTTGTTTTGAACATTGTTTTGAGTTTTAAATACCTTTACTTAAAGCTACACTTGGAAAAAAAAGTTTAAGAATGCGTGTAGATCAAGCAACTTTTCGTCGGCACTTGTATCTCTGCTAGTGCCGATAAATGCCGACTTATATCTGAATTTGTGTAAATTCGACACATTTTTTTATAATTCAAAACAAAAATTAGCACGGATAGCAGAACAATTAAAAAATAAAACTCGCGTCAAACCCTGATCTATCACAAAAAAATAAACAGAAAACGACTACACGATGTGGAATCTAAACAGAAAGTACTGAGAACAGGATCATGGAGGTGTTATCTGATTGGGTGTCGCCGTCTTCAGTAAAAACTCACCGTCCGCATCCGCCGCTGTTATGAAGATATGTGGCTTTACAAAGAGACCACTACACAAAATCAAGCTGTGGCGAATTAACTCCAGTCCACGGGCGCACGTGGAGGTGTCATAGCACCCCGGTCCAGCCGTTTAAAAACTGTGGCAAATTAATTTTGTGGTAAACTTACAATAACCTCATAAAACTATTATGAAGTCATTGGCGTGAAAGCAAGCCTTACATGAATTAAATCTCAACTGGTTCAAGTGTTTGTACATAGAAATGTGAATAGGTACTTAGGATAAACTATACAATTTTAAACGTCATATTCATCAAGACCTATTTAGACTATTCTATGAATAGATCTGAAGAATACGAATTTTTATGAATCTTGGAACTAAAACGAAACGATACACAAAATTGTTACATGATTTTATACTGACCACACACAATATGACAGCAATAAGTACCTGCTACCATTAAAAAAATAATAGGAAGTTTTTAATCTGTAAATCCATCCACGGAGGCCAAAAAACAAAACGACACAGCCAACGACGCTAACGCAAAAATCCACAATTAAACCCTTTAACAAATAAATCCGCAGTTTATTTGAACTTTTAACAGTTCCAGACGTCTGGAGCACTTTCTAGTGTTCATGGGAAGAGTTTAACTGCATAATAGTCGGCAAAAATGGATTTATTTCCATGGAGCACGCTCAAGCGAGCGTGCTTAGTTTTATGCCTATTGACTTTAGTATTTAAGGCTACGTAGTTACGTTTTCGTAGCACTCTTTGCTTCTTAATAATTATAAGGTATGTATAAAAAATAATAATATGGTAAGTAAACCTTAAAATTAGCTAGACTGTGGTTAGGATTATAAGTATCTTAAATTTATGTTTGACATAAATAAAGATTAATATTTGTGTAAAATCATAAATGTTGTTGTATGCCCGTAGTACAGATTTAGAAATTCTGTGCTTATACTCATTTGAGAATGCAATTTTATCCGTCAAGGCCGTCAAAGAATTCATCCACATCGCTGTCAACGGGAACGGTGCCCAGAACGCTGGCAGCATTGCCACGTTGTATGGCAATGCTGATTCGTTGGCCTAGGAATAAGCCAGCCTCTGGTCACCTGAAGAGTCGACTAAACGCCTGGCGATATCCTTAAAAACTTTATGGGCAGTCGGGCCCCATGGTCCTAAAGTTTCAACCCCAAACGGCTCAAACACATAGCTACTAGCTAAACCAATGTATTTGCGCCGCTTGGAGTTTTCAGCACCTAGCAGCAGCGCCAGCACAACACGCTGAACTAGGAAGATGGGATGTGTCGACACAATATCCCACACCAAAGGCCTACCCAGCTTCCATGGCATTATGGTCATACCATCTGGTCTCCTCCTATCATCATCAGCCTATTAATGTTCCCACTGCTGGGACACAGGCCTCCTCCCTGTGAGAGGGGGTGGGCACAGCGGATTGGTGGATGTCACATGTCTTCGAATTTTTGGTTCTAGGACATGCCGGTTTCCTCATGATGTTTTCCTTCACCGTTTTGAGAGCAGTGGCGATGAAATAAATTACACAAAGTAATGCGCCTGCCGGAATTCGAACCCACGACCTACAACTCGTAAGTCGGGGCCGATACCACTGGGCCACCACTGCTCTTCCTATCGTCGCGTGCCTAACCACTGGGTTCTAAGACGGATGGCACCCCGGCGGTGACAAGAGCACGACGGATTATGTCGTTTAAGCTAGCGTGTCGTGCCTACCTACAAGTAGTGTAACTTTATAATTTGTTAATGCCTCCACATGAGTAGTCCTAGTGTGAGGTAACATTTAAGAAAAACCTGACAGTTAAAACTGTTTCGTAAGTCGAAACACACATTCACAAACATCTATACACGTTAAAACTTTTACATTATAGTCAATCGCTCTCCGAATTCTGACTACGAAAGTTCTCAAGTTTCTACGAAAATAAACGGTTGATGCACTTTCTTAAAACAGGGCATTTCGAAACGGATCGAATTGCTTCAATTATTCGACTGTGTATTGATCGAGTTAACAGTACAGCAGCAGCAGGCCGATTTCGACATTTAGAAGCTATGACTGCTTTAGTTACACTTTTGTTACACAATCTTAGAATTTTCCTTTGGATAACATGTGCAGGTAATGTATAGCTACATTTCCTGCTTTTATCATTAAATTATCATTTATCATCCATGTTAGCAAAGAAGGTAACATTCATACGGTAATACGCTTTATAAAATGACATCTATAATAAAATTATTATGGGAGAATTTTCTAAATTCCGTGCATAAAAAGTAACTGCTTAACAAGAAAATAAAAGTATTATACCACAAGATAAAATGTTAACAAAGCTAAAGACACACAAAAAAAAAAACAAAACATAAACAGAGCAAAATAGCAACAACACAAAAGACACACAGCTTTTACATGACAATAACACACAAAGAATTAAAAATAACACAGCAAGGAATAACAACGCAACTTAAGAACACACAATAAACGAGAAACAATTTAATTCAAACATTATAACACCAACTAACAATTTAGCTTCATAAAAGAGAATATCAAAGGAACGGAATATAACACAAATGAATGCCGCGGAAGACATTATTCCGGTCGGCAACAGCGAGCCATCGCGGACATGTTTCCGAATATAGAGTAATCGATAGTGAACACGATACTCTGTGAGACAGTATTATGCACAACAATACCACAAATGACAATGTTTTTGGTTAAACCTCCGTTCGTCGTAGAATTTAACTCTAGGTTCGAGGATAAGATTTCCTACAGTGTAGGTTGGTTTTCATCATCGTGTTCCCAGTTTTAATTGCTTAATATCTTCTCATAGGGAATAGGCCCGTTGAATTTTTGGTTAGGACATTCAGTTTTTTTCACGATGTTTCCTTCCACCGTAATGACAATATTAGAATATGATGATAAGTCAAGAAGACCAGGAGTAAGAAAATTAGAGTATTTTGAAATGTTTAAAGAGAACTTAAAACAATGAGCTATAATTACTAAAGAACCACGAACCGATTAGCTGCTTAATAACTGGATGGATGATGTAAGTAACATAGATAATTTGATGAGCTGATTAGATATATTAGGGTTTGTAGTTGTGTTTTACAATTTCAGATGATTAAGACGATGATAAAAAATTCACTATTAAAAATGCTCCCCATCATTTATACTGTGGGTATTGGTATTGTACTCTGCTGTGATGTAACTCAACAATCGCTAGACTCTGGCTTCCGGCTCGATCTTCGATAATTTGAATAGACAGCACCGGGTCTTACTCTCGACACCAATTGTGATTAACTGCTTATTGCATTCTGAATCCTACTGCGTAAGCTGTAGGATTTATTTTACAACTTCATCAAGTGAAGTGTGATCCCTTATTGGAAGAGTAGCATCACTTGGGCATAACACAAAATCGTATTTAATATTCGAACTAAAATCTTTTCCTTTTATCGCTTTGCTCAATATAACAGCTACCATTGTTGGCTTCAACCCCCATTCAATAATAAGTAAGCGTAAATAAATCAAAGTGCTTTAGATAACATGATATATGATCTCTTAAATACTTTTAAAAGTAAAAAAGAGCGGAACAGAAGACAGTAGTGCACAGTTATCATTCAGCTCGGTCAATGAACTCGACTCAAGTTCAAGTGTAGAAGGGCCACACGATCCGTTTATTTTTAGGGTTCTAAATATACTGAACCCGTTCACCGTTTCAAGTTATGTTTCCTGCGCCCGTTGATTGGCTAGCGTCTACTAAACACTTGCGAAAATGTTCGCTAAGATCAAAGATAAAGTGACGCTGTCGTAAGTTTGAATTATGATGCTTAAGTAGCTCATGGGTTTAAGTTAGGCCATTAGAGCTATAGTAGGAAAAGCAACATTAATTTCTCATAATAATATATTGCTTTGGAAGTGATCGATTGAAGTTTAGAAACTGTTCCTTCTAATCAGGAAGAACAAGATAAATACATTTATGAACTTAACAGTGAAATAAAGCTGCCATGAAGCAACTACCAAATTAAGCAATTTAATATGGAAGGCCGTCACTCGTATCGTGGAGAAACTTTAAATTCTAATTTAAACTTCTTTGAGTCATATCAAGTAACTGAAATGGAGCTCGAAATGAGAGAACCACTTAGTTTCATGTGAGGTCGTGCAGTTAGAATTGATGTCATCCACTTTAAGATCCAATAAATAATCAAATATACACCCACTTCCAATCTAGCATAAGGGACAATATAGAAAGACAAAGGCGAGCATTGAGTAATTTTATCAGGTTTATGAGAGAATTCCACTCTAGAATGTGATACAATATTTTTACGATTCCTTGAACGATATTTTTGTGTTATTATGTCGGTCACGTAACCGATATTTACCATGTTGTATTATAAGAAAAATGAGAATTGTAACGAAACTATCGAATATTGATGTAATTCGTAGAAAATCATAATTTGATTAACAATACCGAAATAGGAATAAATTAAATCGTCTACCAACATAAAGAAAATCTCGACTAAATTCTTCTTCTACCGTGTGAGTTTTTATAATTCTTATACACACGGTAAATCTGCAAACAAATTCTACCAAGTTGCCCTACTTGCAGAAGCTGGAAAGCTAACTTTATTTTTATCATTCATAGCAAATCCGATTCGCTGCCGTTTTCTTTTGCGAAAGTAGCATCATTTCAAACCTTAGCACGTGCTAAAAGAATCTGTAGAAAAGTCTTGAAATGGAACAGAGATTCGAGACCCAGTTTGAAAAGATTCTTAATCCTTGCTTTTATGTCAAGTTCAATTTTTGCTTTGACAGGATCAACTGAGTTAAACTTATCTGCAACCGTTGTATTATCTTCATCAATGATATAGAAATAGTTATCCATCAACAAAAGCTTATCCATTTTGGTTTACAAAACTAAAATGGGAATAATATCGCCATTTTAAATTCATACAGTGTACATAGGGGGTGCGAGCCACCCTTAGCGGCTACATTCCTATTGTTACGGTCCACATTGTGCAGGAACCACCTGGCTCATTAACGGGGCTGGAATCTCCACCAGCTTTAACTGAACCCAGTGGTTTATGCAGACGCAATAACTTCTGAGATAATGATGCATATTAATAATATTCTTGGAAAAAAAATCTTATTAACATCGTTGAAAATGATGACAGTGAAGTTGATTCTATAATAGAATTGGAAAATAGATGCATCGTTAAACACAGAATCTTCACTTTAAGAAAGAAATACGATACCCTTGTACTTAAATAAAACAAAGAAACGACCTAACAAGTTTTTGATCTTGTTGACACAATCATTAAATTGTTAAAGCCACTCACAAACCCATGACCATACCATACCATGACCCAATAAAGAGCTCTTTCATATCTCGTCACAACACGACTATACTAAATCATTTCATCAGACAAAAAAATCGCACATTGCCGCGACTTATCGCACGCGTACACACATCAAGAGGAATCCACTAAGCTCTCAGGGACCCTTATAAAATGGTCGTGGAACACGTTTCACTTGCCTTGCTCCACGTCACTGGCCCATTTCTTACGATCCATTGACTCCGAGCCATTCATCGGTGCCTTTTCAAATGAGAAGGGTTTTAAATGCGACTCACTGCAAATGAGAACGTATATGAAGATTTATCGCACATACATATTGTTATGGTGTGATGGATAGTTTACGTAATGAAAACGACGATGTACACTAAACTTTATACGAAGCAGAAGAAAAGAATCCAAGAAATGAAGTAGATCATATTAATGACATTACTTACAAAATTATGAAAGAAGACTCAATCGAATTTAGTACAACGAACATAAATGCTTAGGAACCGTTATTACCTTCCTTAATGCTACAAACAGTTAGATTTACATAGAAACAAGATTTATCAAATTGGATATCTAATAATGTAGTAAATAAAGCAGTAAATAAAAGAGGATTCACAGACGATCGTATAGAATTAATAGGAAGCTGTTAACATTTCTGTAAACTAAACGGTAGAATATTAAATGCATGACACAAGAAAACACTTAGTTAATTGTCCCTTTTAACCTGGGATATAAAATGAGGGTCTCTTGAATAAATGTTTTTAATTATGTTTGAAGCAAAAAAAAAGTTAGTGTAGCTCGGGTTTTGTAGTACACAAAACCGGAGCTGATTGTCGAACCCTTTCTTGCTCATGATTAGCTCATTTTAATCCCGGTTTAAAAACTGCATGACAATGGAGTAGGCGCTCTCTCGCTGTATTTTGCAAAGAATCGTCTACCGTTCATACGGTTTCCTTTCCCCGTTGAGGATTTCGACAAATATTTTTATTACTAAACCAATGTTTGCGTAGCCCTCGTCAGCAAGGGTTGGGATAAAAACACCATTCAATCCGCCATCTTTCTTTGATTCCGTTTCTAACCCATTTTTCATGCGAATATGAATAGAACAGCTGGTACAATTGATTGCTGGCAGTTTTCTTCTATGATAGCATTTTTAATGTTCAAAGTAATATTTCTAATGATTATAATGTAGAAAGATACTGTAATAATAACAAATGAACAGTTAACTACCTTAAATGCAAATATCTAACATGTAGTAACAAAAGACGGATGAAAGCGAAGTTCAAGAATATGAATAGGTAATAAATTGAATTCAGCTTTTGACGTCGAAACTTTATTTTATATCACTTATTAAACTCGATCTCTCAAAGCGAGCACTGAATATCTGAAGTCTGATAGCAAACGTGCGAGTGTTTTCTAATCGCCAATTCAACTTGAAGACGATCTTCAAAACGCATTCACAAAGTTAGAGAAGCACTTTCGAACTCCCGCAAAGGAAACGCACTCTGAAACAAATGCCATGCACATCAATGATATTATAAATAAAAAGAGGTAGATATCGCACTAGCACGCACAAAGTGTTGAGGCGAATGAAACCCAATTGTTGCCTTCTTGATTTAGTCGGATTACAACAGCGAGCGAGGTAACGTGAGTGCGCGGCGTAACAAAAACGCCAAGTTGTGTCTTCAGAAAGTGCAAAAACTATGGTGCCAAGAAAAATAAGAGTTGTGGAGTGACATACCATAAGCAAGTCTATTAAAAATATATCAATTTTGTATTTTTTACGAGTTATTCCTCATTTTCAAATAAATTTCGTATTATTGACGTAATGGTTCGAAAAGGATAGATAATAGAATGGCAATCTGCTGCGTGACAGAGACAAATAGCATCCGTCATGTCACTCTATGATACTCTATTGTAGTGTGGACTGTACTTCAAGCGCAACACACTAAAACTAGCTATCTCTTTCTATCTTATAATACGTTCCGTATTATCTATCGCTGTCGTAGTTTTAAATTACTGTATACATCTAAGTTAGTACTTATAATAACAACGCAACGAAATCTGAACGCCATTTAGTATGAACATGGCGTATCTTTCTTTATAATATCATTGATGCACATGCGGTTAGCCTTATTTATAGCACACTGCACGTATATAGCAAAGTATTCGCAGTTGTATACTGAATAGCGAAGTTTGGAGTCGCAAATGCGAAAGCACTCAAAAACAAAAGAGAAAAATTTGATTGTACAAGCAGAACCGGCGACCCCAAACAGCCCACTAAAAGAAATTAATCGGCGTGTCCGAAAAAATAAAAACAAAAGGAACGGTAAATCCCACACTGGGAAGACAATACATCGCGTCGTCATAAAGTTCTGTCTCTCCCGCCAGGCGGCGCCATGGCGGCACCTACACCCCCCCGCGTTCCACCGCGACTCCGTACGCACGTGCGTGCTACTTGTCTCCACCATTCACAACCCCACGCAACCAAAACAAAACCCTAATGCCCTTATCCCAAATCACATTTCTCTTCACGCATATTACAGAACCGCAGAAGACGCTGCACAGTCTATTAGTCACCGTATCACGTTACCATTAAACACATTTTTGTTTTCCTTCGCAGCCGCATTCCTCCGTTCTAAAACCAATTGTGTTGCAGCATGTTTGAACTTTTGTCCTTTTTTGATTGACTTTTATCGGTGGCGGTACGATTTTTATTAATATTGACGTTTTAAATTATTTGAACGCACGTAATAGGCGCAACGGAAATTGATTGGTTCTCTGACCGGAACTCTTATCAAAAGTCGATTTATTTCGTGTGACATCTTAACTCATCCACTACTGATACGAGAAACTTGATCATGTTCTAACACTGACTATCGGTTTTAATTTTACGGTAAACGAAACGAATGATAAGTCAGAATAAATTCAGACGTTGCGACAGTACTTCAGGTCTGATACTCTTGAATGATTAATTTGAGCTTAAATTCTTTGCAAAATAAAAACATCTGTCACCCATCTTTTAATTACACAGTAATAAAGGAGCATGACAAAGGGCGTAGATATGGAGTTCGTTCACAATGAGACCCTCCAAAGCTCTAAAACAAAAAAACCATTGAGAAAAAAAATTAATAGCTCCACTCCCAACTCGGAAGACCTCACAGAGACTTAATAAATTGTAAGCCATACACTGGAATCATAAACAACACTCCGTCATAGCAGTATTATGCACCCTAACCGCATAACAGCTCCCCAAAGTATTGGCTCCTGACGAATAACCCAATAAATACCCATAAGGCACCACGCGACACGTACAAAATATTCCTGGGACATAAAAGCATTATCCTGTTAAGTAATTTATTTCTTCTTCAGGTTTCAACTGAACGGTTATTTTATGGTACCACTTAAACGTCCTATAATCCTAGCAGTTAAAGCATAAAGGAGGGTGTCGGGACCCATAACGCAACACCATAAACGGCAAAGAATTGAACTAAAGACTTACGTCACCTGTTTCAACCTTGGACCATAAATCTCCGCTTTTTTAAGGGGACCCCACGCAAAGTATTATGTCTAAGAACTTTCCGAACTCATGTACACTTGAATATCATAAGTAAATCAACTTGTCTTATTTACGTTTCCTCTCTTTTTCTAGTCTTTGATGTAGAGTATTTTACGCGCTTTAATATTTAATTAAGAATTTATTATCTCCATTATTCTATTTCATTTGGTATTTTTAAATGTAATTTATAAAGGAAGCCATCGTAGATGAAATTTAATTTCCTTTCGCTTTTATGATCGGTTTATTAAAAAGAGGAAAGCTTTCAAACCTGACCTGTGTTAATCTTAGTACTTACTGAGTCACCGAGAGAGTGAGTCAGAGAGATTTCATCCCAGCAAGTTCCCCGCAAGCTTCACCGCCTGCCTACTCTTAAGGAACCGGTCTAGATGAACTTAAACTGGAAACCTTCTTTTATACACAGATTTCTATACCTGATTTTATTGTTCACCGCGGGCATTCCTGTTTGTAACGGCACTTTATCTTCCTGTTTCAAATATTTCATGACAACGCTTGCCAGATTTATGTTATTCCTCTTGTGGCTGGATTTACTACTTTTCCGTGCCTCCCAATGTCTCCCATATAATCAAGTTTGATTTACAACAAGTTACATTCATGAGAGAAGCTTAACTTATCGTTTAAGTAACAATGCAATTCGTCAATGAATTATTCAGCGTAACTGACGATTCAGAAAGACATACCATAAATTGCATTGACATTGTATCATGACCAGAATACAGTGCAACATCTTTCAATGAATCCACATCCATAAGTTTCACAATAAGTAATGAGACATTGACTCACAACATTTGGCTAGATCCCTTTATTTAGTTTGCGAACATCCTCTAACAAGCAGAATATGACGTTAGAAATAAATGTGTTACTCTTTACAATTTAAAGTGCACCTAGGATCCCACCCAGTGGTATACTTTGTAAATAATAACGATATCGGCTTCTAGCGGACGCGAGTGCAGCAACATTACCCACAAATTAGGTTAGTTAGATTGCCACTACTTATCTTCGAAGGCACGGTTAACTGTGCAGCAATGTAATGGGCGATTGCCTTGCTTACTTGTGTTACTAAGGCATTAGATCGTGATGGATAAATGTTGTTTTGAGCTTAGTTACTGCGTTTCATTATATGAATCTGATTCGTTTGATGCATTTCGAGAATTTAAATTGCGAAGTTCGGTTGCTTCTCAGAAATGTATCTGAACATCGCAACTTTAACAAACCATAGCGCTATAGCATAAAAAGCATGTTCTTTTTTATTACATACCTAGAATACTTAAAGCACACATTTTAAGTCCTATTTGATAGTGGTGATATAAGTAAAAATACTCCCAAACGAGTACTTATGAAAGAAATAAAAGCCACACATGAAACTCAATATCGATAAAATATCATATTTCTGAGATGATCTTAAATATGACACTAATAACGACCGAAATATAACGCGAGGGAATCCCATAAAAACCTTATAACAGAGAACGTCATTCCGTACACCCAAGGCATATTGACCGAAGATCGTATATTAAACCGCACACTGCGGTCAGTTTGACCCTTCTAATTTCGATTGGTGGATCATATTACCAGAGAGGTGTTGACACGCTCACTATGAGTGTTCCCACATCAAACACAGTAACTATAGCATTCTAATTAACCCGCCCTCCTCCACAATCTGAGAGTTGTTTACTCTATTACATCCTATCGATATCTCATGTTGCAGTGCTCACACACTTGACCTGATTCACTACAGAATGATCTCACTTCCCTTTGCATTACCGTTCAGTCAAGTTCATTAACATTTCGATGCATTAAGCCCGATGTGAGTAAAACAATAGCCGGATATGCGACAGTGGCAGGATACATTGACGACACATTCGCGTCTCGACATTCGACGTCGGCTATTCTAATTCTAGGTTCATCGTTAATTGATCATACAATTCATAGCATAGCATTTGAATTTAAAAGGAGAAACACATTACTAAAGGCATACAATAGTGCAGACAAAGTTCCGTCCGCTACGTTAAACATCGCGTGGATCGCTAATCCGAGCGTAACATTGCAAAACGCAGAACAAACTGCTTTGCTTTGTGTTGCACTAATGAGAGCCACGTGGCCGTCCCCCGCAATGCAGACGGCACAATAAAACAATGCCGCTACAGTTGTGCATTCTGGCTTTATTCCTGCAGGACTAACTGTCGCGTGACTGCGACTCGTTATGGTGTACCGCAAGGCGCGCTCCACATTCTAAATAGAATAAACAGAAATGCCTGTAGCATTTCTGTTTATTCTATTTAGAATGTGAGTGCCGGCGAATGTTACAAACGTTGTTTGTGATATCACTTTTTGTTGCAGTGTTGTGGCGCGATTGTCCCTTTATGACTTTGTACGTTTGAATGTAAACATAAATAGACTGGAATCAAGTTGAGATGAAAACTTTTATCTTTCTGAATTCGTCCTGTGTTTACTCTAGTACACTCTTATCTGCTGAACCTAAACAGAAAACTGATTCATTGAAAGATTCGTTCATTGACATGACGTTTACCTACTACATTGCACTTTGCTGGATTGGTTATATTGAAAACATTACCGTTTCCATCCGATTCAGTTCTGTTTGTAACTTCACCGTTTACGTATTTACTTTCAAAATTGTGTACCAATACTTGGTTTAGTTTTTTAATTCTGTAATATCCAATTAGAATCATACTCTCAAGTTCATGTTTATCCTGTTTAACTGAACTTTCCTAGTTATTTGAACAGTTCCTCCACGTTTCTAATGGTTTTCATTTAACTGATCTAACAGGTATTAAGATTCTCGCGACAGTCACTCGTGACACTTCTGACACAAACACGAGAACTTTTGAATGAAGTGTTTGTTCGCGCGTTGTCGTCAAACAAAACAACATAAACATTGGATGCTCGGTGCGTCGCAGTGCCGAACTTTGTGGGGTCCCTGTCGTGATCGGCTTCGAGGGCTATTAAGTCTATTGTTGTACGAGTTCACTAACACCGACATGTTTCTATGCCGATTGTCGGTGGACTCACCTAATTGCGCGAAGACCTTGGGCCTGACGTTCTCCTGCCAGGCGGCGGCGGCGGCGGCGACGATTGCCGCCAGCAGGACACAGCGCAGCACGAGCATGGCACTAGTCACAAGTCGACATCACTTGGGAACACTCGCGGCGCGCGGCTGGTCGCGACACAGGCAGGCGGGGCGCGCGGCGGCCGGCGGACGACTGGCGGCCGGGGGCCGGGGACGGGGCGCGCCTGCGCGCCCGGCGCCCCGCGGTCTCGCATGCGTGGGGCTGCGGAGTGCGGACCTCGCACGTGACGCAGCCCTCCTCGCCCCCAGCGCACCCTCGCCGGCTATCGCCGACCCTGCGACGTCATAATCGCGTTAAAAAAGCGCCTGCATATCCTAATGAACGCCGGCACTAAACCTGCAATTAAACCCGACAGGGCGCCGGCCGCCGCCAGAGGCTCACAGCTTTTGTTTATAAGCGTTTTTAGCTGTATTAAAAATTCGTTAGGGGTATGGCGAGGGCGTGACAGTTCAGCGAATCGTAAGGTCGCAATTACAACTTTGATGGTTAACAACGAGGATGTAGGGTCGAATGAGTAGCGAAAGCTCCTATTACTTTCCCCTTCCGAGAAAAAATCTCAACTCGTGCTTTTCCCACTAATTGAGGTAAGTACGTAGAAATATTCCTAATGATGGAGACGACAACCTGTACTTAAATTCATTATTTGTCTTCTCAAACTCTTCACGAAGTTTTGTTCAACACAACCTCCGTTAACCCTTAATTTGGCAAGACCAAAAAAGTTGTAGTAGAAAGTTGGCATTAATATATTGTGTTAATATGCATTAAAACCTTACGGGAAAAAAATAAAATAAAAATTTAATTGAAGGGTTTCCTGAAAACTCAACGTTAAGTATACTCAACAAAATCCTATGGCTAGAGAAGTACTTTATATATAATATTACATTATATATAAATAAAAAAAGGTTCACATGCAGTATTTTTATGTAGTAAGAAATTTTCACTTAGTTAACAATATAATTAACTATTAGTTTTGGCACAAATTTCGTCAAACAGATTGTCAGAAATGAAATCGATGAAATAATTGAATTAGTTCTTTCTATTGGGACCCTAGAGCTTGCGAACGCTTCTGGATCTACTTCAGCACAATGAAGGACACTTCCATGAGACCATTTAAACTTAATTACATGTTTTTCTTGGGTACAGGGGTTATCTGGATCATGCTAAGTGGAGTGGAGTGGAGACAGAACACAGCCTTCTGTCTCCGACGATTTATTAGTAGCTGTAGTACATGCTGGTAGTGGCGCAATAGCCAAGATTTGTGTAAATTGTAGAGGAGTATCACTTACCTAACTGAAAATGCATCATTTCAGTTGAAAAAGTGCTAGAACTGTCATTTCAATAAGTCTCACCATGCAGACTTGTTGAGTATACTCTACATAACAAGATTACTCACCATCGAATTTTGTTGAGTATACTTAACAATCAAGTTCACTGACTCCTCGTTTTCTTATTCAGGTGAAAAATGGATTTCTAATATTTTTAATGTATTGATTACACAATAAATAAATAGAAATAAGCAAAATATGTATCAAAACTAGACCAAAACCCAACAAAAATAAATATTTACCTATATGGGTCACAGATGACGTTGTCTCGTTGTCTTTTCTGGTTCGCTACTGTCAAGTAAAATATTGACAGGCCGGTAGAAACTTTTTCCTACTATAATTAACTATAATTGAAGTATTCCTAGCCTATAAAATTTGAAACCACGGAAGAAAATTTGACATCTAGATTTTTTCAAATGTTATGTTGAGTATACTTAACTGTACCAAATTAAGGGTTAAAGCTCCAACAATAATAATGTGGATGGAATCCCTTCATAAAAGTAAATAAAACTTTGTTCCAACTATAGTATCATATTATTTTAATTACACGCATCGTAAAATTAATGAATTGTTACTAAACCGACTCAAATAACAAGTAAACCGACGCTACAAAAACCAACTAAGTTACACAGGGTCCTAATATCCGTATCACATGAGAGCGGTGCAACTTTATCGAAATAAAAACTTTTTGTACAACAGTAGGGCTCCCTGGCGCATTCATTATTATTAATTGGACAAAGTTGTTCCCCAGTAATTTTATTCGAACAGTTTAGAACTCTGTCGAAGTAATACAAGTACGGCGTTAGTACCAGCGGGATGCATTGTAGTGGGCCCGTGTGAAAATCGATAAAATAAACATTTACTGTGCGGGACTCCTGCGCCGGCGCCGGCCCGTGTCATTTATATGAACGTGGAACGATGTTGTTTACTATAACGTGCCATATCGAAGTAATGAATGAAGAAATATTCAAATGGGAAGCTCATAATAATGAACAAATCTTTATTCATCTGCATGCACTTCATGTCGCGTGCGTTTTAAAATTTATTCTAAAATACAGTCAACAACACCTTTCGCTCAATGAATTTTTACAACTGAGAATTCTCATTACCTCCCCGGCACCGCGGCACAGCCATAGAAATTTAATAAAATTGTTAAGACACTAACTTCCTAACTCCAACCTTAAACTGCATTAAAGTAAGACTTTTAAAATAAGGAAAGTTAGCAGTTCTCGAGTTGTTCTAGACTATTCGATACAGCTTGCACCGGATAGACACACGGCGGCCATCGTTTCTGTATAATAATCCAATTAGTATGGAATTTAAAGCTTCCTCCAAGGCGTTGGGAGGTAATGTGATAACCAAAGGTTTACAAGTAGTCCCGGTATGGTTATAACGAATCTCGCGATATCATAGGTACTAATTATTCGTTTTACTTGCTTGTAAATCTTATCAGAAATTGTTTTTTGTAAAGCTTATAAGAATTTGGACGTAAGTAGTAACAAAGCGGACTGAAATTCGAACTAATATTATTGAAGCCAATATTGACAGTTGTAGCTGTGTTTTTAGAGATGCTAGTTTTTGTTGGATTGTACCAAGAATTCCATTAAGAGACATTATCAAAATCAATGCCTAAGATACAATAATGAAAGTTGTATCTTTATTTGTAAGACCAAAAATAATCAACCCAAGTAACATCACCAACACAAACTAGGCACCGAGTTACTAGCCGTTTATTTCCCGATAATCACTCCGAAAGCCGTACAAACTAATTCAATAGAGTTTTTACTAAAGCAGGTGCTACAAAAGCGTTCAAACAACGAAATCATTTCAATTCTACATTCGCAGTTCGCACGGATAGTCCGGAAATCAAAAAGGAATCAGCGAACTAACGAATCTTACCATCTGTTCCTTTAAACCAGTGGCTCTCAAACTGTGGTCCGCGGCTCACTGGTAGGTGTATAAGCTCGTGTTGGGATGTAGTAAAATTGCTGGTGGACCGTATGATTGAAGAGACAGTGACGTAGTGGTCACTGTGGCAGGAAAAGGCCAAAAAGGCCTGTGATTGGACGGGACGTTTGAGCGCTTGCATAACGCTCTGCTATTGGTTTAAGCTTCCACTCCAGAAACGGAAGACTCGAACGCTGCTATTTCATTCGATCTTTCTGGCTAGATATTAGAGTAAAGTAGAAAAAGATGTTATTTGAATTTAAATATGAATTCGCATTTAATGGTAACGAAACAGTCACCGTTAGTAAAAATTGGAGTACGGTGGTGAATGATGAACGGTCCGCGCGTAGATAGTAACCCCCTTAATAAATCGAGAAGTAAAGTTAATCCTTAAAAATGTATAGTTAGGCCGAAGATTATCCTGCTTATAACTTTAGTAGACGTTTATTAATAAGGGGGTAAGAGTAAAAATAATGAATGATGGGCGGAAAGGTTATTGACAACCTAGCGTAATATGAGTATTAATCAAAATAATGTTACACTATACATTTGAATGAATTTATTAAAACGACAGCTTGTTTTTCTTGATCCCACAGTTGAACCTATACTTGAGAACCATTGATTTCAACTTCTACCGTAGTTGAAGACAAAGAATATAGGAACGCGATCTTTATATTAATTAAGGAAATAAATTATAAATAATGACTCGTTTACCCTCATTGAGACGTGCTTCTTCCAAGCGCACTCCGTCGGTATGACGCGACGTTTTATTGGCATATAAACTGTTTCTTAGAAGTCATTGTATTCCGGTTTTGTTTATAGTGTCTGTGGTAACAGTCCTGCCATAAAGTAAGTCTACTTTACTGTAGGCACTTAAAGTACACCGACTTGAAAAGTGAATTTTGATAAGTGCAAACTGTAAAGAAAAGAAGCGATTTCAAAAAGTTTTACATTACATTATTAAGCTATTTAAAAAAAAATCTATTTAAAAGCATAACGAGCTTTTAAAAACGCACAGCCAAAAAAATCGCATCGTTTAGCGATTAACAACGTCACGTCACGTCTAATCAGTTCAGTGCGTAAACCGGCTACTGTCGCAGTCTCCCTCGACAATCGCACGACTTGGACCCGAATCTTAGGCCGAAGGGTCCTTCCCTACTCGAGAACAATTCCGGAACTTACACATAATTCATTTTTTTATTGATGCCAAGCAATTAACTTCTGACGTCTTTATTCTTCTTTTGGAGTCAAAAGAGATGGTAATATGGTGGGACATCACTTTAATTAGGAATTTAATAGGTCCGTTGACGTATTATTTTCTTAATTACGTTTTAGAAAGCATTGAATAGGCGTTTAAATATATCTGCTTCCATTTGGACCGAAATGAGGAAAAGAATTGTGGTGTCGGTTTTGTGACGGGAAAACTGGTCATGTCCTATTTTGTGACTGGAAATTGAAACCTGGATTATGGTTTGAAGAGACAGCATACGCTTGGTGATTGTTTGCCGTAATTTTATTTTATTACATTAGTACGAGTATGTTTTAATTCACTCTTACATTCTTGCCTACCTTGAAGTAATCCTTAAATTCCAACATCAATATCAATTACTAGCGGTTCCGGGCAAGCCGCAATCACGGCGGCAAGACCCCTGTTTGAGGAGTGGCTAGATAGGCGTCCTAACCTACCGCATGACGCAGGTCCTCACCGGACACTGAGCTTTTGGGAGGCACCTGTGTCTGATGAGGAAGGAAGAAATGCCCGGGTGCCACTACTGCGAGGATCACCTGGAGGACACGGTGGAGCATACGCTGCAGGACTACCCCAGTTGGGCAGAGCACTGCCGTGTCTTCACGACGATGATAGGTGGAGACCACTCGGTTGTCTCCTTCTGCAAAGCAGTCATGCTCGTTAAGGAGGAGGTAGGCCGCGTGAGGGGGAAGACAGCGCCTTCCCTCCACCACAGCCTCAGTGTGCAGTGGTAGACGCCCGCGGCGATGGACGTCGACAGACGATCTCCGGCCACCGTAGGCGCAGGCATGCGGGCGGTGAGTTATGGGCGACTGGCTGTCCGACCATGCCCGGGTCGACGACGCGTTGCGTTCCACGCGCGCCTCAATGAGTGTCAGTATTATGACAAGGTCCACTTTAGAGGGCCAAAACCTGCCGGTGTCTAAAAATTACTAGGGATTCAATGAAAGAAGCCATTCTGCGACGTAATGTACGCTATTATAACTCTTGCACCGTTACAATAAACAATTATCATATGAAAATAACTCTAACAAGATAATGAAGACAAATGTTATTTTCAAGTGAAGTGCAAATGGAGGTCATTGGACACCTCCATTCTTAATTAAACCGCATCGTACGCGCACTATCAACAACCAACCTATCTATCTCCTCACTCATGCTCGTCGCAAAACCAAGCAAAAGCTCTTAAAAGCTACAAAACAAATGCTACCCTCGCCCACATCGACCACTGACCACCACTGGCCCACTGAAGACTGGGCCATTCTGACCCAATTCCCCCAATTGACTTCACAACTCGCTCGGAACGATAAACAGCTGATGCAGTTTATGTTTTTCTGTTACTGTCATATTTGTGTATGAATTCGACGGAGTTATTGCGATATTGCACTGAAAACAAGGTTGTTTTGTATGTCTGTTTTGTTTTAGTGTGACTAAAGCAAGCATTGCTGGGGTGTCTATTTTATATTTTGTGTACTGAATATATTGAAATTGTAACCCAATTGCGTAACAGAAGTTTTTGTCGTATTTTGTTTGGAAAATTCAACGTAAAAAGGTAACGGTAACGAAAGCTGTTGAATTGGCAAAATGAAAATTAATTTCAATGCCAGTGTGGTTATTTGAATGGTGTTCTATAAAATATAATAAGTGGCGTTGAATAAATGCAAATATCACATTTTACAGCACTTAAGTACTATCACACAAGTGTGTGTAATAGGTAAATTCGTTTCCTTTTGAAAATGTTTGATCTTAGCACATACCTACTTTATTATTACATCAATTTGTAAATAATGTTACATAAAAAGAGAGCTTCCGTTACAAACTCCGTAATTATTAACAAAGAAATAGGTCACAATACAGCGTCGGCTACTAAGCAGAAAATGTGCTTACCTAAATATGTCTATCAGATTCTGACATAAAAGCTTAAAATGTAATTTAATATTTCATGTCTGAGACTTAGTAATGTGTTACTAAGGCCTTCAGAACCGTACACATAATATTATTATTATTTCTTGTTTAAACCTATTTTTGGGTGTAAAAACAGGTTACTTTTAAACTGATGTGTCTTCAAATACACAAGACAGGAAGTTAGCAAGCAAGAAGCTGTCAAATACTTAAAATATTTAATTAATTTTGATAATTTGCTGTATCAAAAAAAGAAATATAGCTCTGTAGTGCACTAAACAATTTATTAACAAATGCAATAATTAATATCGTACCACCAAATATAAAGTTTTAGACGTAAAAAAGCATTTGGGAACTTCTTAATGCCTTTTATATTGCATTCCTATAGAAGTAGAATATGGGCTCTTAAATAGCGGGCGCTAAATCAAACAAAAGGCTCTTCAAGCTGGCCATTCTCTGATCCTCAAAAATGTTTGTTTTAAGATCCAGAATAAATCCCGGTGTATACTGACAACAAAAATCCCATTCAACAGGAATAATACAAAGAGTTAGTGTGACAGGACAAAGGCTCGACCGTTTACCAGCCATCGTGTTACGTCAGTTCTCCTGATTTGTGGCAAAGCAAACATCTAGAGGTCATTCTTCGCACAAAATACGAGGACCCTTGACATATTTTTGCTGGCTCCGGATGAATTGTTGATGAATATCTATACTGCCGACAGTCCCAAGATTCTGTTTTTTAAAGAACCACCAATTCTGATTGCAGATTGGTGTCCCTTTGTTCATTTTGGGTCAGAGGAAACATTTTCGGATTTTCTCACAGGTTACGGTCAAATGTTTGTTGTGAAGATCGATAGAAGCGTTCAAGTTGTGCTGATAAGCTTGAAAGGGTCATTTCTACGCGTCGAAGTAATGTGGATCTCGAGACTCATCCGTCATTTTTGGGAAAATACAAAAGGCGAAGTCTTTGGAGTAGTGGATGACGTCTTTCTTTTGAAGTTTTTAGCCTGAACTTTACTTTATCTTAAGCCATAATCTCGCTAGGCTTTAGTTTTCGGGATGTTTTTCATGCCTAGTTTAGAATTGGCAAATGGTACATCAGTATCGTATCAAGAATAAAACGTTTTTATGGATTAAGTTTTACTATTTATGAGTTAAAATTGACCTCTCACACGCAACCGCTTCATATATGAAGTTATCTAAAATTGCTTTTAGAACTGAAACTTCTTGCAAATTCTTCTTTCCTGCGTAACTTACGTTCGCTAAAACGTTTTATTACCGTACACCAAACAAATACGCGAAAATACCAGAGAATGAAAACGACCAAACGTTTATAAATACATCGCTGTTTACAAAAACCCCATGCGACTGCGACCTGCGGAGTTTACTGCGACCACAAAAAGACGCATTTATGAGTCCGGCAGACCTAAACGCAAACATGCGTCCAACTCGGATGGTGTACGGGGAACTTTTGATCTCGGATTCATTTCGTTCGACACTCGTATAGACGTTCCATGTGTTCCTTTTTCAAACCCTGATGAGTGTGCGTTTTGCTGGCGTGTTTCGATAAATGTGTTGGTGGCTTTATTTTTCCCACGTTTTCTTTTTTATTTTATCTATCTACATGTGCAGTCAGGTTACGGTTGGATTACCACTGATTTTGACGTGTCAATGTGAAAATAAAAGGTTTAAATTTATCGTAATTGTTTTGCTAAATTAAAATAACAGTGAATAAAGGGCATCGATTAAGTTTTCTTATTGCAAGTGAATTTCATTAAGGTTCATTTCGCCATCAATAACCATTTTCTCGCCCTTGTCTTTATGAATATTATCCATTTGAGTGAGTATGAGAGTTAGTTCTGCTTTCACGCCTCAACAGATAGCCGTGAAATCTACCACACATGGATGGTTGTCAAACACGGGCATAGACTAAGGTTATTGTTATGAGATGCAGCTAGCCTAATAGTTAATTTATAATTAATTTATATATTTCGTAACAACGCAGAAGCCCTTATTTAACGTGGAACAATCATTAAATGAATCCTCCCGTCCTGAGCATTTTGATTTACAACAGGACCACAGCCTTTTTTATTATTTGAAACATTAACGATGTAAAGAATACAAACATCTAATCTAAATTTGCAATTTGCAAAATGCTCTCTCTCACAAATTTTCTACTTCGGCATCACTTATAAAACAAAGTCCTCCACCGCGTCTATCTGTCTGACATTGATTTTCGTGCTATTTTCACCAATAGATAGAGTTATCGAGGAAGGTTTTAGCATATAATTTGTAAAGTTTTTGTAAACGATTACATGTCCAGCAAAGTCGTCGAATATCGGCTACTTTATAATAAACTTGAAAATCTATTAAAGACCTACAATAAAAAAGCGACTTTGGCTAGATATAAAAAAAAATGCAAATGAAAAATGATTGTCACAGATTTCAATTTACAAACCAAAAATTTAATTCCATTTTCTGTTTGACGATTACAAAACTTTTTTGACAGTTTTAACTTTAGAAACTCGAAAATTTAAATAAAAAACTTGCTTAGCTACATGCACTGAATGACTTCAAAATGAATAATAACTCTTTCATGTTAATTAAGCCAAACAAAATCGAATATACAATAATCTCAGTGTCACAGAGGGCTAAAGCATGCTGTGGTCGAGGGGACTTTCTTAACAGGTTACCGAGACACTGGAACGTAAGGGGCTATTGAAGGAACACCTTGGATTTTAGTCAGTACGATTCTGCAAGTTGCCCTGAGTGGGAATACTCGTTTGATGATTTTACCACAATAAAAAAAAAGTGTTCGTGGTTGCTCTCCTCCGAAACGAATTGACCGATATTCAAGTAAAAAATAAATAAAATAACGTTAAAATCATCATCATCATCATCAGCCGGAAGACGTCCACTGCTGAACATAGGCCTTCCCCTTAGACCGCCACGCCAAACGACAATTCGCTACTTGCATCTATCGGTTGCCAGTGACCCTCCCCGAGGGTCGCGGGTCACGTTAAAATAATCAGTCGAACAAAAAGAATTGTACTTCAAAAACTGACTATCACTATAAAATTCAAACATGTATTCAAATAAATCTACACTACGAGTAGAACAATCAAGCCAGAATGAAAAGCTTCGTTGACTCAGTCGCTAAATCGCGTAGAATAGTGTCGTAATAGACTGGCCAGGGACGACTCGATGTGAAAAAGAAACGAAAGATGCAGCCAATCAATCTACATTTACAATCATATGAGTATCGATCCAGCGTATAGGGCTGCTGAGAGATTTTGATATTTGATACTACGAAGTAGACAATACAATATGGTAAAGCCTGGGGAGGCTTAAAAATGTAGTTGTCTTTCAGGTGATATGATTAAAAAACCGGCCAATTGCGTGTCGGACCACGCAGTGTAGGGTTCCGTAGTTGCCCATCAAAATACTTATGCGAACTAACTAAACAGATTCGCTGAATTTAATTTTAAAAAGAAGAATTTTCAAAATCGGTCCAGGAGTCTTTTAGAAATCGGGAATAATACATAAAAAAAAAGATTACGACGAATTTAGAACCTCCTCCTTTTCTTGAAGTTAGTTAAAAATAGTTGACGATAAAAACCTACCTATCCCCAAAAAACATACCGTAAAAACATACCTATAAAAGCTGTAAAAATAAAGTTGCCAAACTTACATTTGCAGTTGAAGAGAATGTTCTCCGATGCATTTTGTTTAAGAAAATATGATATCCAAGTACATTTTATAAGTTGCTCGACTATTACTCGTAAAGTTGTAAAGCCTACTTAGTCATGACAATTTTCTTTTAAACTTCGTTATATATACTACTATTGTGAATATTTTCACACCCCCAAACATAACCGTTTAGCTGGTAGAGGGGGGGGGACACTCGAGTCGAGCAAAATTTAGCACTTTAAAATAATTTTTTTATCAAAAAATTGTTAATGGAAACTATCAATATTTTTTAAAGACCTATTTAATGATACCCCACACTAAGGGGTACGTGAGAAAAAAAAGTAACATACCCACTTTACGTGTACAGGATGTACCCTAAAAAAAAATATTTTTCGAGATTTTATGTTACCACTTTCTGGCACAACAAATCTGTATATTTACACCAAATTGCAGCTCTCTAGTACTGTGCGTCTCTGAGATAAACTGCGGACAGACGGACGGACGGACAGACGGACATGGCGAAACTATAAGGGTTCCTTGTTGACTACGGAACCCTAAAAATGAAGAAAATAGGATTCAATTAGTAATATAAATATAAAAAAGAAATCCAGAAGAGACCGGAAGAGTTAGGAAGGGCTTTAATCTGAGCTAAAATATATGGGATATTTTTAAAATCTAAAAATTTTAAAAATATCCCATGGGAACGAAATACTAAAGAAAAAAACTTTTTCCAAAAAAATGTGACCGCCTTCAAAAACAACCACAAAAAAGTGTAAAATAACCTAAAAAACTTTTCTTTCGGAAGTCGGTGACTTTTTTTATTAATTTCATTGTCTCATTTGCCACCGACTTCCGAAAAAAAAGTTTTTTAGGTTATTTTACACTTTTTTGTGGTTGTTTTTGAAGGCGGTCACATTTTTTTGGAAAAAGTTTTTATTTTACTCTTTTTCGTTTAAATATTCAACCAAAATTCTTGTCAAATACATCATTTTCTTACATGTGCACTAGAATTTTGTAATCCGTAGCACCGGTAATAACATCGTTAACATCTCATTAACATTTCATTCATTCCCTATCTCAAAAACTACTGAACCGATTTTGATGAAATTTGCAGTTTTCCCTAAGTTCGACAATACCTAGTACAATAACAAAAGAATTATTTAAATCGGACTTGTAGTTCCGGAGATATGCGAACACAAACATAATTTTCTTAAATGAGGAGTTGAACCTTCCATCATCAGCTCAGCTACATGAGATGATGATTTCCTGTACGCAAGTACTTGATTTACTTCATAAGATTTGCGAAAAACTATGTGTCAGCCAATAAAATTTGAGGGTTGCCCTCGATTTCTCCAAGATCCAATCATCAGATCGTGAAATGGCGACAATGGGACCACACGGGAAGCACCAGCTTTCGAATAAAAAAGAATTATCAAATCGGTTCACCCACTCGCAAGTTATGAGGTAACAAACAAAAAAAAAAATACAGTCGAATTGATAACCTCCTCCTTTTTTGAAGTCGGTTAAAAATGGTATTCTCTGTGTTAGGACTATAATTATCTATCTTTGAGCCAGACATCAAGATTTGATTAGCTGTTTTACGTGATTGTATATTTAATAAACATGCATAAATTCATCAAAACTTTAAAAAACCTTAAATTAACTTAAATATTATTCAAGCAAAAAAAATATATTAAAGAACTTTCGACGACCAAGAAGGTTTAGTCCTCGTATACCGTTCGTCAATCGAATCGTTGCTCTGACGAATAGTTTAGAAAAGACTTCATTTGATGTATGCAGAGGGTAACTCCAATATCGGATAGAACGAAAACGAATTCGTCGCGAGCCACCCCTCTATTGATATAAATAAATTTATTGACATTTTTATCTAGTTATTTTCTAAATAATGTAATTCAATAAATCCTCGATATAAAACTGATTTGATTCAATTTAAAACGTACCACAGACGGCACTATAAAACTGATAGCAGCAATAAATATTTTTCGAAGTGAAAAGTTTCATATTGGTGTTGTTTGCTTTTTATGCTGCAGCTCGTAAATAAAAATATGTTGTTAGAAATATCATACATATCACCTTTAACAATCGAGTTTACAAACATAGTGAGGTAATGAATAATTGGGATAAATTGTATTTTCATGAGGACCTATCAAAAAATGGATAAGATATAACATCACGCCTGTGAGTTGTCCCCAAAAAGTAAGGCAGAGGTGTACCTAATGACTTACTTACCTACATTTCGCCAGTCCTAAAACGGTCCTTATGAGAATCACCGGGGAACAAATCCATACTGCTTCAAAATGTTTTTGGTGGCAACCCAATAACATTTTGCGCCTCATGGGAATCAAAAGCCTAAGGCCTCATGCTCAAAAGACGCGGTTGCCATCACTAAACCAGGCAAACAATGGATGTTGAGGCAATCACCACTATTCACCACCAATGGAGTGTAAAAAAATCTAATGTTCTTGGAAAGTTATATTTTAAACTGCAGTGAAAAAGGGAGACAGAATACTATACGAAATTTCCGAGAAGAACTTCTTTAGGTTCTGTTACAAAGAAAAGTTTAAAAGAGCTTTTCTTGCAACTAATGTTTCACTGGCCTCGTGGAGTGGGTCTAAGTGATTCCACGTGCAGTCAATTATATTGTTGCATCTATTTAAAAATTCGTAGAACACAAATCCAGCGAGCTATGCTGGGAATCGAGACTGTCCGCTGACCTTTTGGAACACCTACATGGTTCTATAAGTAATTATTTTGTTGAAAGAAAAATTTATTAATTGCCAGTTTAAAAATAAAAACATAACGTCGAAATCTCAGAATCTGGGGTCATGAGACTGTATAAACAAGTAACTGTGATCCTATAGTCGATTGATTGTAGTCAGTACGAATCTGACAGGCGTTGTCGTCCCACACTGGGAGGGAGGACTCATTTGATGATTTTACCCCAATAAAAACAAAAATCTCAGTATAGCAGCCTTGCGCCCTTGAAATCCCGTTTGTTACTCGTATAAAGAATTTTAAAGAAATTAATTTTATGATTATACCTATTTTATATTATTTTTGGGTACCTTTAAAGCTATTTTTAGATGCTCGTGGTAACATTCCGGGGTTACTACACCTGCCTCCTATCTAAAATTGGGTTCATTTGTTTTAAAAATTATAACTTTCGAAATTTTAGTTCGGCAGCGTACTTGAAGTTTTTACCACGTTTATTCAATGGAAAATCGAAAAAGTGCCTCTAGTGTACGAACTAGGAATTTTTTTTTATTCAAATTAACGCCAGCCATAGTTTCACTCTACTTAATAAAAACGTGAAACTAAGAATTAGGATTTAATCCTCTTTTTGTTTAACCAATCAACATTCTAACTCGAACCGTACTCTTTGGTCGTCAGACTATCTTATCTGGTAACCGTGACCCTGTGAAGGACACCGTGGATTTTAGCGTTTAGTCCACTCTCGTCCCCTCGACCCCCAAGAATTAAAGTGTCCACTCGACCCCTAACTACAGTTTTTTCTCGACCCCTGGGGGTCGAAAGTGGAGATTGTTTTGAAGCCAAATTTTGGTGTCCACTCGACCCCCAAGTACAGTTACGATGAAAAATCATCAGTGTACCCTATAGTTGCATAATATTTAACTAAAATACCGTCATTATATTTTGTTAGTGACCGACCGAAATTTCGGTTTCGGTTTCGGTTTCGGCCGGTTTCGGCCAAAAAATCTAGTTTCGGCCCTAATTTCGGTTTCGGCCAAAATATAGCCGAAACTTTGCCGAAACCGAAACTCAAGTGTCGTGCATTTTCGTGCGTCGTTCGGTAACATCGTAGCCAACTCGTGCTTGCTTGACGGCGGGGCCCAGCGCTGTTCGCCACCGTTCATTTAATCGTGAGTTGAGGTTATGTTTTCGAGTTTACTGCCAAGAGTTAGTCTTGTATATTCATGAAATAATAAAATATATTTAAACTTATCAATCGTCAAGGCAGAAAATATAGATTATGGCTCAGTAGAAGTTAAACAACATAGAAAAAAGCTTTCTTAGAAACCTATTTGTTCCATAAGTTTGCCGTATAACATTAATTTCCAGAATTTGATCCTTATTAGCAACAACGTGTGGTTTTTTTTTCCAAAATCTGCGGTTTCGATTCCTGACCAGCACTATTGATTTTTCTAAAATCCAATGATGCAGTTTTCGTTTTCGACAAAATCGGTCTTCAGTCATCCTGTAATTCCTGTATAATTATACACTAAAGTATTAACAAAAAAAAAAAAAACAGAAAATTTTTGAACGTAATCGACAATTTAAATGTTTTAATAAGTTTCGGTTTCGGTTTCGGCCGAAACTGAGAGCTAGGCCGAAAGTTCGGTTTCGGTTTCGGTTTCGGCTGAAAAATCAGTTTCGGTCGGACACTATAATTTTGTTTTAATCCTTATTCGTAAGAATCGACATTTGTGTAGTTACCAAGTGATCGGTGCGTGCACTTCAACAAAGCTGTAGTGCCGTACCTTATAATTCGACCTTAAAGTCGACTGAACATCTGTCGACTACACCTCTCGGCCAAAATTCCTCTAATTTTGGCCGAGAGGTGTAGTGTTCCGGCGATTCCGAGGCCGGATACCTGACACCGCGCGACACACGACGCCGACTCTTCGTGTGAATTAGTGTTATATAGTATTGTTTATGTATTGTATTATTATAATACTAGTTAAGTTTTATAATGTATTGTATTATAGTATTTTATATGAGCCTTGAAGCCTGAAGTAAATAAATAAATTAAAAAAAAAATTACACCCAAGTAATCAGCCAAGAATAATAATAAAATAATAAATCCAGACTCCGCAGTTGGTGAGGAATTCCTAATAGAAAACCTAGAAACACTGCCTGACCCAGGAATCAATGCTTCAGCAGTTGCGCTTGCGACCACAAGACCTAGAAGCAGTCTTTTTAAATACCAATTCCTGAATTTCGCCTTTAGTACGTCACTGTACCAAAATATTAATTATTATACTAGGGGACGAGTGTGGACTCAAAGTGCGGGTCTTTTGTATGGACATTAATTCTCACCCCCTAGGGGTCGAGAGTGGACTATGTTTAGGGGTTGAGAGGAAACCAATGAGCAAATCTTTTTTTAGGGGTCGAGGGGTCGAGAGTGGACTAAACGGATTTTAGGCAATACGGGTCTGACAGTCCCTCCCTTCCTCCTCCTTATTAAATGATTTTACTCCGGAAAAAGATTTGTATTTAGTACTACTATTTTTTTAAACCTTTACCCCACACTACACCTCTCCTGTATCGTGCGTTTAGAAACATACAAACTCACATACACAAATACCCAGACCCGGAAAAAATACTACGGATCATACAAAATTACAAATATTTGTTCCATGCCGTGAACGAACCCGCGGAACGTTGCACAGCAATCGACGCTTAGCGACTGTGCCAGCAGTACCTTCGAATTTATTTAGTTATTGTGAAACCAACCGAAATTCTAACTCCAACCATACTCCAACCAACAAGAACCAGTAATAGCTTAGGACTCCAATTTATTATTGTTATTGTGAAACCAACCGAAATTCTAACTCCAACCATACTCCAACCAACAAGAACCAGTAATAGCTTAGGACCAACTCATCATAGGACCCAGATAGTTACCGATAAAATTTATAGGTATGAAATTGAATTGATGGGAAGGAAGCCTCCATCGCTGCCGTCGGCTGGCGTTAAATTATCAAGTGCAACATCGTAGATTAAGTGTCGACGATCCGTAGTAACGTAGCTGAGATCGATCGACCCACTTCATAAAGAAAATATACTTGGTACGACGGATCGTGGACTCGTGGCCTGTCTGTGACTCGGGTGGCAATGTATGGTCGATTTGTTATAATACATTCGAATTTGTTCTATAATAATTCGAGTATAATACATTCGAGTTTCATTATAAGGTTTAGGGCTGATTTTTCAATAGACAGATAACCTCTAATTTAGGAATTAAAATAACGGTTTGACATATTTTCTAGATAAGCTGTCAAACCGCCATTTTTATTCCTCAGTTAGAGGTTATCTGGCTATTGAAAAATCAGCCCTTCTACCAAAGACATTAAAGTATATACGAGCAGTAGACGGGACATCACGAAGAAATTTGTGATCTAAAATTTTTTACCAATAGGTAAAAAGTCCTTCAGTCTGGCAGTGGCGTTGCTATGCAACAGATAGTGCTACTGACGCACGGCATCAATAATTTTGTATGACAATTTTCCCAATGACCGCTCTATAGGTTCTTTTAAATCTCTTTGCCTTCTACATATTATTTTTTTGTATGGATTGAAAGGTATTATTTTCTACTGGAGCAAAGCCAGACCTATGTTCAAAATAAACAACAATTATTTCATGTTATCCTGTTGATATTTATTGGTGATCAAGTGGTCGCGAAGCGCTACTGCAAAACATTAGTTGTGTTCAATTCCCAAATAAAGTGTTTATGAGCCCAGGTTGGCCACTGTAAAAATAATATGATCAAATGTGGTATACTAGATTTATCAAATTATCACTAATACAATACCAGTGTGGACACTACGTACAGGATATGTCCGACCTCCTTTCGTGCCCATCCTGCCCGACTACATGCACCTTCTAGGACTTGAACGAGGCAAATGACAGATGGGGGGTATTACAACGTCTTAAAACCAGGCGTGTTCCAGTGAGTGAACGAGATGGCGTTAGACAACTTTTATAGCTCTGTCACTTTCACTCGCCGGAATAAGCCTGGTTTAAAGATGTTGTAATACGCCCCCTGTGAGGGTATCTTCATATTGGTCGGATACAATATTGAATTCATCGACACGCAAAGAAGAAGTCTCAGATTCCGAGATTGTGCCCGTTTGACTTCAATGGATGGATGTTTTTTACTCTTTCACTTACAAAACATCTACACATACATGGATTTGGATGAAGTTTGATACAGGGATAGTTTATAGTCTTGAATAACACATAGAATACCTTTTATTCTATTATGACGTTATTTGGGATACTCTTCGACAAAATTGCGAGCGAAGTTCCTGGCAATAGCTAGCAAACTATAAACATAACCCTAATCCAATAACCTAATAGGCTTAATAACTAAGCCTACATTTTTCAGTGGATAAGTATGTAAATTTAAATTCTTGGCACTATATAACACACCAATAAACTTCCACTTTATAGTAGAAGCTCGGCTTAAAAATTCTAATGGCGTAATGCAGTAGAAAGTGCAATCTCATGAGCTGCAAATAGTGAGAAAGTGCCAGTCAGTGCCAGTCAGCTAACAGTTATGATAAGGGTTACAATATTCTGCTGAATTTCAGCTGAGCTTGTTACAAATATCAATGGAATTATTCTCAAGTATATTTGAACTTTTGAGTGTATTAGGGATCTTTTAAAAGGTTCGTGGCAAATAATTGGATATGAAACCTTTTTTTTTTTAAATTATCAAATGAGTCCTCCTATCCATAGAGGGGTGGGACTGGGAAGAACTATCAGACTACTGTGCTGATAAAATCTACGGTGATCCTTCAATAGCCCTGTACGTTCCAGGGTCACAGTAACCTAATAAGACTGACCCGCGACCCCGGCAGGCTTTGGCCCTCACACACTTTTGTTGTCTATCATGAACCGACATCATAATGCTGGCGAGACATGGAACTTAAAAGATCTATTTTTGCCCTGGTAAACCACCCAAACGTATTAGAAATTTCATCAAAAGAGTGTTATATAGCAGTCGATCATTCGACCACCGTGACAACCGTACCATATATCGATAGATAGATGGTCCGGTCGATAAATAAGTTTCATCGAGTTTGGTATAGACCCGACCATCCCGACCGTCACCATCCATACAACACTGGACTATACTGTACACCGAGTTTAATGACGAACCACTCCTATCCATCTATTCTATTTTAAACCTTATTGAATTAAATTAGTATTGTAAATCAGTAAGTCAAAGTCAGGTTAATGGTGACGTAAGTAGGTATTTATTAATTTATTTTCAATTATAAATTCAATGGTTATAGCCGTCGTAACGTTGTAAACTTTAAAACCACCTCTAATCTCTGCATCATTGCGTTTAATTGCCTGCATTAAAATACCTCTGTTGTCTTCCACTTTTTATTGTTTTATTATTATTAAATGCGTTACTTAAAATGGAGTCGAACTAAGCCAACTAGAATCTGAACCAAACTGTATAACCAACGTTTTCATCGTTCACAAACCAACGCTTATGAACAAACCTCAAACATCTGAGATTATAGGCTAGTTGCCTAAAAAAATGTAATTAGTCCGTCCATTTAGCTCACTTTTATTATTCAAAAATCCCAGGGACACGTCCCATTTCACTTTTATTTCGTAAATGTCGTATTTTTGACCATACATACCTACTTGGACAATACATACCTATCCTACTACATAGTTACGAAATGTTTTCAAATGACGGAAAAACACGACTCCATCTGCGTGGCATTTTATCGCGCAGAGTGACGTCACACTTAACTTAAATCAGGCTATTATCTTAAATGTTCTTTTTTGTTTAATCGAAAAATAGAAAATTTTCCAATACCGTGTAAACCAACCCTTTTTTTACTCCATCTCAAAAAGGACTAAATAGAATGTAATTATTTATGAACAACCCTCTGAATTACTACACCTCGATTGTACCAACCGTGCACACAAATCTTCTTAGTATTAGGTACTTAATAGTATCTCAATTGTGTCTTAACATTCCCCCCACGGCAAACTCCACACACCCGTAATTCTAAGAATTAAATCAACGTGTTATTTCGCTCGTTTTTCTTTACAAACTTGTGTTTCACCTCCAGGATAACTTTGTTAGTTAAATTTTGCATTTTTTTTGCTCTATAGACGACTTCTCTGATTGGGATTATTCTTTCTTGAGAAAACTCTTAAAAAAAGGAAGATAGAGAAGGAAATAGAGCGATTATCTGTTATTTTTTATCTACTCATCATCTGCCTAGCCTTTTCCAACTACTTATTCCAGTCAAACCAGATGCAGCTGAATATGTCAGTATTTAGAGCTTCTGACATGGGGAGTTTCCGGGTACCTATCGGACTTTATACATGCTAGTAACTGGGTTCGACTGGATACGATACCCCTTATCTGCAAAAGACTGGTTGTCAGGTTGTTGACCTAGAGCTAGTCTGTTTGGGGTTGACAGTAGCCATGGAATCCGCCAGCCTAACTCTTTCATGAGATCGCCAAGGACTACCCTAATCAGCTAAACTCTCTATCCACAGACAACAGCTAACCTTGGAAAAAATGCCTTGAAGGCATTTTTTCCCGTTGTTAGCGATGCAGAACGATCTTTAGACGCACTGTTATTAAGTGTATTTTCCCTTTTGATTTGCACTTTTCTTTAAATTATTAGCGGTAATTATGTATAAGACTATACCAAGTTTATTCAGCTGTTAATAAGGTTGAAATTTAAGGCCTGACCTCTGAATCCCCATATAGCCTAATGAACTCTTAAAGTCATCTCGAGATCTTTTTATTTTTAGGTATTATTAATTGCTCCTCTGCCTCTCTAATCACGCTAACAATTAACTTATTAGACTCTATTTTTTCATAAATCGCAAAACAACATTGCCAACCTTCAAGGCATTTTTTCCCGTTGTTAGCGATGCAGAACGATCTTTAGACACACTGTAATTAAGTGTATTTTCCCTTTTGATTTGCACTTTTCTTTAATAGTTATTATTTTAAGCATATAAATGTTAAGACTATACCAAGTTTATTCAGATATCATAATACCTAGAAACAATAACGCTATTCAATATTTTTGAAGTAACCTTTGCCTGACCTCTGACTTATCCCGATATACTCAAGTATCAGTGAATGAACAGGAACGTGTAAAGTGGAACTCTCGATAAACCCAGATATTTTTATATTTATTCTTATTAATTGATCCAATCAATCCTCAACTATGATCAGGCTGTAACGACCCCACTGCTGGGACACAGTCCTCGTCTCTGTCAGGCAAGTAATACATTTTTATCGAATACAAAACACTAAAAAATCAAGAGCAAAACATATACAGACATTTTCAAGTCATAGTCAGACGCAACGCATAGCTTAATCCGTTGGATCTTAGAATAAGTTCAACGTCTATAAAGATCAAAGTTGGCATGGAAATTCAATTATTTCTGCTTCGGGGACCTAATCGAGTATACGTCCGTGTCACCAATAAATACTTAACATTAACCAAAATAGCTCACCTAATTATAAACAATATGTCAACCTCTGAGAATAACAATAAAGATAACTTTATCACAAGCGCCACTTTCTTGGAGACAATAAGTAACTATCAACGAAGCTCTGACTGACCTTTATGAAATGAGTCCGAAGATACACGAAGTAACTAAAAAGATATCAGAAGATCGACTTCATTCAACGAAAAGAAAACAGGCGGTCGTACACTTAGACGTACGTGACGTCCACACAATAGGCATAACCGACAGCCCCCTGAGCAGGGCTTGCATGGAAACTGAGAAAACCGTTGCGCATGTGCTCTTCGAGTGCACAGGTGTCACCCAGATCAGGACAGACACCCTCTGGACACCCAGGACTTATTATACACAGATGTTCTCCACAGACCAAAGAACCTGATCAGCTTCTGGAGGGAGGTGGGCTGGTTGGAATAAGCCACCAAAGGCCACTATGGCCCACGCACAATGGTCCACATGAAGGACTAAGGGCGGAAACCAAACCCGTAACATAGAACATAGAACACTAAGACGTGGTCATACGGCAATGTGCAAACGTCGTACGCGAAGAGTGTCTGTGTGTTCGTCCGTTTCCGTTAATTTAATACTAGCCTTCTGTATTTTATATTCTGTGTCGTAACCGAGTTTTAAATAAGTAAAGTCTTGAAGAAAGTGCCCCACTTTGCTTATGTAATCCACTGGGTGATAATAAAGTGTACAATTTTAGGAAGCTGAAGATTTTAGAATTAACCACCGGAGTGTGATCATTGGAGCGTATTTGGCAAGACTAGAACACAGTCTGAACTACGAAGATATTTTAATGGAATAAATTGTAGGTTTTAGGCTGAGCTAATTTGAAAATCTAATTTACAACATTGTTTTTTTTAAACGTGGCAATATCATCAAATAAGTCCTCCCACCCTTACTGTCAGACTTGTACTGACTAAAATCCACGGTGTCCTTCAATAGCCCTTTATATCCCGGGGTTTCGGAAGGAAATAAGTCCCGCGACCTCGGCAGGCTTTGGCCCTCTGAGAGGAGGCCCCGTCATTATGCTGACGCTCTTTGATGCTTGTGTGGGACACAACGCACTTTCGACCCGGTCCATGGTCGGGCAGCAAGTTGCCCTTTACTTGCTGCCCGCATGCCAGCGCCTATGGTGGCCGGAGATCGTCTGCTGACGTCCGACGCCGCGGGCGCCTACCACTGCGGTTTGGGCGGAGGGAGGACTCTGTCCTCTCTCGCGCGCGGCGCACCTCCTCCTTCACGAGCATTACTGCTTCGCAGAAGGAGGCGACCGCTTCCCATTCCGTCTCGCCCCATCTAAATTGCGACGTAACTAAGCGATTCCTTCGTAGATTACTCAGCTCTTGCTATCAAGATCAATCAGATCAAAAGTAAGTAAGATAACAATAAAAAACGCATAAAAGATCCCTACTTTCTTTGAACCTTTCTCCTAAACGACAAAACTTTATAGCTAAACGACAAAACATAGTTCCATTTCAGTTAACCAAGCCTCCACTCTTAATAAAATCACAAAATCATTAAACCTGTGAAACGATTACGCAAACGTAGTTCAAAGTACGAAAGGGTAACGGAGGATGGTAATAAGCGCTTACAGAAGCTTCCCTGCAATACCGCGTCGAATTACAGAAACCTCACTGAATTAACCTGCGTTAAACAAGACCACTGAGTAGGAAATTAATGGAGGCTCGGAGGTTTTACCTTAAAAGCGTCTTGAAAGTAACTTTTTTTTTCGGATTGGTCCGATCAGTGTGTAGCCAGTACATCTTGATCACAGGCTTATTAATTTGTTGTGAAATAAATAACAAAGTGTTAATAATAATATTCCACAACTGTCACACAACGCCATCTAGTCCCAAGCTAAGCAGAGCTTGTGTTATACCGTTTTAGACAACTTATAAACATACTTATATATTTCTAAATACATACATATCATAGATGGATTAATTAACATTCCTGGGTGGGAATCTGGGAAGCTGGGAAGGGTCACTAACCACTAGACCGTCACTAAGCACTGAACCACGAGTATCACAACAATTTTTATGATAGTAGTCAAAGCAAAAAAAGACGGGAAAAAAGTCCTTCAAGCAAAAACATTACTGTGCCAAGTCGTGAAATTATCGTTTAGTTAAATCGCGTGGTAGTGCAAATATCTCTTTAGCGATCATTTCTTACCCTTTATATAATTACATGCTACTCCATTTATTTACTCCTCCTGACAGGAGTCAACTACTTAACCCAATTAACTGCAAAAACCTACACAAAGTGAAACAGTATTTTCGATATTTCATTGTATTATCTTGTTGCTTTTTAATTAGCTTTTCCTAAGATTTCTGGGTTTAATTACCGTATATCTTTTTGTATGTAGGTTGCTGGTTTGCAGTGTGATTATCTATTTGGGGGCGTTGCTTTAATAATATACGTAGAATACAGAATTGTGTAAACTGAATTGTTTATTCTTGTTTTATTTTGGTAGATTATTTAATGGGGAATAGTAATATACGAGTAGTAATTAAAAAGTAGTAGTAATTGTAGAGTAAAGGTGATAATTACCATTATTAAGAATTTACTAATTTATTTATTAATATTGGTAATGCAAAAGTTTAGATGGTAGGATATCAAAGTTACTGAACGAATCTGTTTGAAACTTGATAGAGATATTTGTGTGTCTTTCGGAAGTTGCGGTACCTAGCTTTAATTGCAATTTCATTGTCTTTTTGCCCCCAACTACCGAGAGATTATTTCACTCTTTTTCGTGGTTGTTTTTCAAGTCTCTTACATTAAAAAAAGTATGTTATCCTAAGATATAAACGTTCCTTTTGTTATGGCGCACCAGCTTCTTCACTGTGCCTTAAATAAACTACGAGGTGACAACACGTTAAGACCACAAACCCTATTGAGCGCACTGAGATATTTTACATGTAAAGTGCGAGGCAGTCCTCAAGAACAGTACTTGGAAAGTCATGGGGGAGGCCTTTGCTGGTTGTATAAAAACATATCATCACAGGAATATGGCAGCAGGGTTGCTGCAGTAGCTGAACTATTGGACTACTGTGCTGCGTGTCACGGGATTTCCGCAAATAATCATGTTACTGAACAATTTTTGTTCTAAGACTTTTGGAAAGTCTGAAACCAGTCTTACCATTGGGTATCGTATTACCCAGTTACTGAGTTGTGGAGGTCCGACAGGCGTAAAATACTGAAATTCAGCTGTATCTGGTTCGACTGGAAGCCGACCCCAATATAGTTGGGAAAAGGCTGGGCAGATGATGATGATGATGATGACTTTGGGAAATTCGCAAAAAGAAAAGGTTTTCATGCAAAATGAGAAATCGGTCGGACACAACTGTACGAAAATCCAACTTTTTTTGCGAATTTCCAAACGTCTTAGAACAAAAATTGTTCAACAACATGGGCTAAGTTAATAGCTTTTGGCGTACAAAACGTTTTTTATGTGAGTTTCTGTTTGTAAACGGTCCCGAAATACAAGAGAAAATAATATTGATGACTTCAACTTAATCAAAACTACGATAAGAAACACTGTATATTGTGTAGATAATAAATGTACTATCGTTAACACAAGGCAACTAACCAAAACCTTGACCAAGACAGTTCATCCAATACACAAGCCCAGGTCACTGAACACAGATGCTGAGTGTGAACGACATGCGTCTTCATCTGAAACTTCAAAGTGACTTCTAAAGCGGTGAGCAGTATCTTAGGAGCGGACGTACTGCCATAATGGTTACTTGCTTGCCTAAATTAAACAGAGCATGGCTGGAAAGACTTGGCTTGGGATACCGGCTTTGTGTTCTAAAAGTCCGAGTGTTTTCTTTTGATTTGCAAAACCCTGAAAAATGCATTTTATTAGGCATCTCAATTATAAATAAAAACTGAAAATTGAACAACTGTTTGGCGAGTCAGTTATTAAAAATTAATGGACACGAAGAGTTTTTATTTTTTTAAATCAATGAATATTGACATTTCTTTTAGTCGCTTCGAAATTCGAGAGTGTGGGCTTGTTACGTTATAATGACTACAAAATTATACCGACCGAGTAAAGTTTCGTGATTTTTAGAAGCGCTGCCACTGTATCATTTGGTTTTCGTAAGAAAAGAAAAATAACCTAACTTTTGCAAAATAAAATATGTCTGTGCCTGTGCCTATTATACATGGCGTTACTTTTATTTGTAAAATGTTACATTTCCCCTAATTTTGTAGCTACCCGCTTTCCCTAAACAAACTATCGACCTCGAAAAATTGTCAAGTTTTTATTACTTACACCCACGATAAAATTAGCCCAACATTCTTCAAACAAATTGGTAATTATGAAAAAGTATATTTTAAGCTTAGTGTTATTTCAATGTTAGAGCCAATTAATGGTCTAAGTGGGCAAAATTAGTTTATTAAACCCAAATTATACCTTTATTTAACGGCGCTGAAACAACATAAATAATTACTGTATTAATTTACACAATTTTGGTATAAAAACTTTATTAATATACTTTACTAGGTGTAGCCAGTGGCTCTGCCTGCTAGAATTCCAAAATTATCACACGGGAATATAAAATTGGGATAAAAACCTATCTTATGTATTAATTCAGATTATAAACTATCTCTGTACCAAATTTCATCAGAATCCGTTCAGCAGTTTTTCTGTGAAAGAGTAACAAACATCCATACATACTCACAAACTTTCACATTTATAATATTAGTAGCATTGTAAGAATAAGCCGAATTTACGTAAGGTTTGGTTACGTCCAGGTTCAGCCACAGTTTCAGTGTAGGTCAAATAATGGTCGAGCTTTTAGATATAATAGACAAGATATGTAACTTGCTGAGTACCTACCAAAAAATATAAACTGCCGAAACATTGAGAATCACTTTCAATTCGAACACAAAATAATCTCACTATTTTGTATTCCAAAATAGGCCTGAAACTCGAGACATAACACTAAATATTTACACTATATAAACTGAAACTAAATTATTCTACATTCATTGTCTGAATTTAATTTTATTTCAAGTGTAAAGCTACCATTTTAAACTGAACGTGAAAACAATTAGAGTGGACTGGTTAACCATAGACAAATATAGAGGCGATGCCAGTCGATTTGAAAACAATAAATCGAATTAGAATCGAGTAAATAAAATGTAACAGGCTTTATTGTATACTTGGACGGTAATAGAATAGAAATTCAGGAGCATTCAGACGCACAAAAGGCTTGAACGTATTCATTTTAAAACGTGTATTTAGATTCAATAGGGCTGCTAGTTAAATCTATTGTTGTTGTTTACACAGTAACTGGATATTCATTTCACTCAGCTCATATTATACAAATAGGCTCTTTTAATAGTTTGTACAATTAATTTTCTTTTCGTTAAATGAATTATTGGAGAGGATTTAAGTTCTAAAACGTTTATTGTTCATTGATCGGTTGCTATGTAATTTCTTGAAATATTTTTAAATAGATATCTATTTATGCAATGGGGAAGGCAAGTCAAAGCTAATTGTAGATGGCGCCATCATAGCTTAGCTCTAACCCGACGAATGACGTAGTACAGTCGGCCAAGAAAGTGGTGTACCACCCTAAGGTTGAATATCGCTTGCAGATTCATAGGTGATAAAGATTAGTTTCGCTTGCAGATCGATCCGACAACTTCTATTGCTGTCTTTATCTATTATTGATAACGACTATTACTGTTTGTAACGTGCCAGCTGTTCTTAGTTTGAACTTGATGGAACCAATGACGTCGTAAAATCAACGGCGGGGGGCTGTAGATTTTGATGACAAAATTGTATCTACAAATTCAGAATTGTAATCAACAAGTTGGTACATAAAATTGTAAAGGTGTAACAAGTATAAAATTAGTTATTGATTATTCTAGACGGGTAGCGCCCTCTAGTGACAGAAACGCGAACTGATAGTGAATAGTTACAGTTCATCGATAGATGGCGTTAGAGAGTAACATATTTATTTACGATACTTTAACTTCTAAATAAAATAAAATAAGTACATAGATAAAATTCAAATAATTAATTGTGATAGATTTCAGTTGAATTAAATTTAATTATATAACGCATGGTCTAAAAGGCAAAAGCCTAGAAGCGGGTCTGAGCGTCAGACGACGTTGAGCTTTTGGCTTCCCTTTTTTCTTGGAATCTGGACACGTTATAGACGCTGACTGATTTATAAAACAAAATAATCTAATTAAATTCTTATGACGCGGACCAGGAGTGGAACTGCGGCGAAAATGAAAGTGTATTAATATAAAGGAACCGCATAGGCGTATGTATTCATAATTATTTCCTGTTTTGTTGCAATTACATGGCATCACCCGTCATGATAATGGTATTGAAATGCTCACGGATTCTTTCTGATATTGTTCTCAGGGTTCCATCCATTATTTTAAAATATTAATTAAAGAAAAATTAAACGTCTTCTCTACGCTTGGCACACATGAAGTAAGCTAGGACAAGCTCTGGTTCCAAGCCACGTATTACATCACCGGCGGCCTCCGTCTGCGGGTCACTGCAACGGGGGCCCGCATGTTGGAGCTCCCCGGCGCGGCCAGTGGCCCCACCGCTGACGCTCTGGCCGAACGGCTCAGAGCGTCCTTAAATGCGGAGGAGGCCCGCGTCTCCAGACCCACCAAGCGCGCAGACATGCGCATTCTGGGTCTGGACGACTCAGTGACGGCGGAAGAAGTGGTGGCCGCCGTTGCCAGGACTGGGGGGTGCTCTCCCGAGGAGGTGAGGGCGGGCGCTCTGCGTCCTGGATTTGCGGGGCTGCAAACCGTAACGGTTAGCTGCCCCGTAACGGCGGCCAAAAAGATACAGGAGGGCCGAAGGCTCCTGGTGGGATGGGTGTCGGCGCAGGTTAAGATCCTGGAACCCCGACCCCTGAGGTGTTACCGCTGCCAAGTGGGTAACCACGCGGCATGCGTCTGCACCTCGGAGGTGGACCGCAGCGATAGGTGCTTCCGCTGCGGTCAGCCCGGTCACAAGGCCGGCTCGTGCTCCGCCCCGCCTCACTGCTTCGCATGTGAGGCGGCTGGCAAGCCGGCCGATCACCGGGCTGGGGGAAAGTCCTGCGCTACCCACCGAAGCCAGGCGCAGAGGTAGGCCCTCTGCCGCCGCCGTCACCGCCGCCACTGCCACCGCCGCCGCCGCCGCTCCCGCTGCCGCCGCCGCCGCCGCCGTGGCTGCGCCCTCGCAGGGGGCCCTGGAGGAGGCCGCAATGGATTCAGAATAATGTCTCCATTGCGCTTCCTCCAGGCGAACATCAACCACTGCGCCCGCTGCTCAGGATCTTTTGCTCCAGAGCATGGCGCAGTGGTTGATCAACGTCGCCGTGGTCGCCGAGCCGTACTTTGTGCTGCCCAGGAATGACTGGGTGGCGGACCTGGACGGCTCGGTGACCCTGATTTCGTCGGCCGCCGCCGGTACCCCGCCCCCCTCGATCGCGTACAGAGAGGGCGCGGGATAGTCGCAGCCCGGTTCGGGGAGATCGCCGTGGTAGGCGTTTATTTCTCCCCGAGCCGATCTCTCGCCGAGTTCCAGGACTCCCTAACGGAGCTGGGAGACGTCGTCGTCGCCCTCGGTTCCCTCCCCGCGCTCATCCTCGGGGACTTCAACGCCAAAAATCCGGCTTGGGGTTCCCGGTCCATGGACTATTCGCGGGGCAGGATGCTCGAGCGCTGGGCCCGTGCGCATGGCCTGGTAATCGAAACCGGGGTTCTGTCCCCACGTGCGTGCGGTTCATGGGAGAGTCGGTGGTGGACATTACGTTCGCCACCCCCGACCTGTCGCCGCGCGTCACTGACTGGCGCGTTGTGGAGGAGGTGGAGACCTACTCCGACCACCGGTATATCCGGTTCGACGTCTCCACCCAGACCTCAGACGCGTCGGTCCCAAGTGGACGGAACCCAAGTGGTCCGCGATGGGCGCTGAAGCAGCTGGACCGGGAGCTATTCCTGGAGGCCTCGATCGTGCAGGCCTGGGTGTCACCACCGAACAGGCCTGCCGACATAGACGACGAGGCCGAGTGGTTCCGGGAGGCCATGTCAGAGATCTGCGACATGGCCATGCCCCGGGTCCGGCAAGGACGCGCCCGGCGTCAGCTGTACTGGTGGTCGCGCAAGCTAGCAGCGCTTCGGGAAGCGTGCGTTGCCGCGCGCCGCCGGTACACGAGATTCCGCAGGCGCCGCACCCGACCTCCGGATGCGGCAGCCGTAGAGGCGGAGCTGTATGAGGGCTACAGGGCAGCGAAGACCGTCCTCCGCGACGCGATCTGGCGGGCCAAGGAATTGGCCCGCGAGGAGATGCTGGGGACTCTGGACGGGGACCCATGGGGCCGCCCCTACAAGTGGGTGCGAGAAAGGCTCCGCCCCTGGGCTCCCCCGTTGACACAGAGTCTCCGGCCTCAGTTCGTGGAGGACGTGGTGAGCGCCCTGTTCCCTTCGCGAGGGGAGGAGTATGCTCCCCCGCCCATGGCTCCGTCTCCGACGGAATCTGAGGAAGAAGCTGACGCAAACGCGGACCACAGCGACGACGACGTCTACGATGCTCCAGAGGTGACCGAGGTAGATCTGAAAGTGGCGGTACAGCGGCTCAAGGCCAAAAATACCGCCCCAGGACCCGACGGCCTGCCGGGGAAAGCCTGGGTCCTGGCCTTCGGGACTCTCGGTCCTCGACTGGGGGGGCTTTTTAGCGCGTGCTTGGGGAGGGGCCAGTTCCCGCTTCGCTGGAAGACGGGGAAACTGGTCCTCATCCAGAAGTCCGGGCGCCCTGCGGACTCTCCGTCCGCATTCCGGCCCATCGTGCTGCTCGACGAGGTGGGCAAGCTCTTTGAGAGAGTAATTGCAGACCGCCTCGTCGGGCACCTGAACCGGGTGGGCCCGAACCTGTCGGAGAGCCAGTTTGGCTTCCGCAGGGGGCGCTCGACGGTGGACGCCATCACGCGCGTGAGAGCCCTCACGACGGGGGATGCAGTAGCCCGGGGCAGGGTCGTCTTGGCGGTGTCATTAGACATCACCAATGCCTTTAACACCCTGCCCTGGAGTTGCATCAGGGAGGCACTCCGGTATCACCGGGTGCCGACCTACCTCCGCCGAATAGTCGAGGACTACCTGACGGACAGAGCCGTCATCTACCCCGGTCACCGGGGAGAGTGGAACCGGCGAGAGATGTCGTGCGGTGTTCCACAGGGTTCGGTCCTGGGACCGCACCTGTGGAACATCGGGTACGACTGGGTGCTGCGCGGCGACCTCCCTGAAGGCGTCAGCGTAATATGCTACGCTGACGATACGCTCATCTTGGCGCAGGGAGAGTCGCACGAGGCGGCGGCCGACGTGGCGACGGAAGCGGTCGCGACAGTCGTCGATAGGATCCGGCGGTTGGGACTCGACGTGGCGCTGCACAAGACGGCGGCCATGTGTTTTCATGGCCGCGTCAACGCGCCACAGTCGGGTTACAGCATAACGGTGGGAGGAGTTCGCGTCGGCGTCTTGAGGACGATGAAGTACCTGGGACTCGTCCTCGACAGCCGGTGGAACTTCAGGGAGCATTTCCTGAGTTTGGCCCCAAAGCTGAACCGGGCAGCAGGCGCCCTCAGGCGACTCCTGCCCAATCTCAGCGGGCCAAACGCCTCCTACCGTAGGCTGTACGCCGGCGTCGTGCGTTCCATGGCCCTCTACGGGGCCCCCGTGTGGGCCCCGAGCATCCGGACGCGACCACTAAAGTTGGTCGCATGCCAGAGGGTCATGGCTATCCGGATGATCCGGGGATACCGCACGATTGCCGGCGAATCGGCCAACCTTCTTGCCGGATTGCTGCCCTGGGATCTGGAGGCGACTGCCCTCCAGCGCGTCTATGAGTGGCGCGTGGAGGCGCAGCGCCGGGGCATAACCCCGCTGCCTCGAGAAGTCGAGGCGCGGCGGGAAGAGCTCCGGCGCGATCTCAGGGCAGTATGGAGGGGACGACTGTCGCGACCGAAGGCCGGGCACGCCGCAATTGCGGCGGTAAGACCCCTCTTTGAGGAGTGGCTGGAGAGAAGTCATGGCGTCCTGACCTACCGCATGACGCAGGTCCTCACCGGACACGGAAGTTTCGGGAGGTACCTGTGGCTGATGCGAAAGGAGGAGACGCCTGGGTGTCACCACTGCGAAGATCGCCCGGAGGACACGGTGGAGCATACGGTGCAAGACTGCCCAGCTTGGGCGGAGCACCGACGTGTCCTCACGGCTGCGATAGGCGGAGACCTCTCGCGCCCGGCATTGGTTGCGGCCATGCTGCGGGGCGAGACGGAGTGGGAAGCGGTCAGCTCCTTCTGCGAGGCAGTAATGCTCGTCAAGGAGGAGGCAGGCCGCGAGCGAGAGAGGACAGCGTCCTCCCTCCGCCCCAGCCGCAGTGGTAGGCGCCCACGGCGACGGACGTCGCTTGATGATCTCCGGCCACCGTAGGCGCGGGCATGCGGGCAGCGAGTAAAGGGCAACTCGCTGCCCGACCAAGGACCATGCCCGGGTCGACGGCGCGTTGTGTCCCACGCGCGCCTCAAAGAGCGTCAGCATAATGACGGGGCCCCCCTCTCAGAGGGCCAAAGCCTGCCGGGGTTGCGGGATTATTTCCTCACCGTGACCCCGGTACATAAAGGGCTACTGAAGGACACCGTGGATTTTAGTCAGTACAAGTCTGACAGTCCCTCCCGCCCTGCCCGGGGTGGGAGGACTCATTTGATGATTTTACCACGTTAAAAAAAAAAAAAAAAAAAAGCCACGTATTACATTCTACAAAACACACAGGCTGTGAATGCTGACTGCGTGGCATGTCCACGGTTCGACCTGGATAGATGGTAGTATATTCTACCTGAAGTAAGTGTTGTGACTATAACCATAACCTTGTAAGGAAGCGTGCTGTGATCCTCTACCTATGTGTGCACCATTAAATTAAATAGCTGAGAAGACATCAAGCATCTCTTTTATTTTATCCAATACCTCATGCGAACAGAACCCGTTAGTCTCATGGCAATCTACGCTGGCAGCTGGTGGTAAGAGACGTAAGGACCTTACAAAGGCACAAGGCGAATCCACAAACCTACAATTTCTGTAAACTTGTAATTACAATATCAATAAAAAACAAACTAAAAATAGATTTATCCTTTTATTAAATTTCTACAATCAATTTTAAAATACTTATAACAAACAAAAACATAGCATATATAGTAATATTTAGAAGATATTGAAAATTTTTAAAAATTAGAAACGGGTGTAACCGCCGTTGGCCTCTATAACCTCTAAAAGACGAGACCTCATTGAACCAACAAGCCGTGAGCAAATATCGGTTCCCCGCATTTCATCCCAAATATAATTACAGTGACTAATAAGAGCTTGTTTGGTTCTTTCATTTTGATGCGACCATCGTTGGACTATAAGGCCCCAAAGATTTTCTATCGGGTTGAGGTCCGGCGATCTTGAGGGCCACTGAATTACCCTTACGTCAGTGTGTGAACGAAACCAGGCTCTTACGATCCTCGCATTATGAATTGAACAATTATCTTGAACAAAATCAAATTGTGGCACTTCGTTCTCCGGGTAAACATTACGGACTGTCGGTAGCATTGCATTCTGAAGCACGTCGATATCATTTACAGCCGTCGCTCGAGGAGGTAGAGAACACAATTCTCCTACACCATCCGCACTCATCCAGCCCCAATATTTACGGAAATTCGACCTGATTCTCTATTTGGAATTACATGATCATCTTTATACCGTGTTGAATTATATCGCCAAAGGTGAAGACGTCCATGCTGACTGGATTTAAACGTTTTTTCATCACAAAACACTGTATTAGACCAATCAAACTCTAAGTGCTCTCTGGCGAAGTTCAGACGAGCAAGTCTGTGAGCATCCGTCAAATATATTTTCTTGGCGTAATGCCTGTGGTGCAACCCCATGTAATGTAGATGATTCCTTATTGTTTGGGCACTCACATCGAACATCTCCGCAAAATGTTTTGTGGGCTTAAAACCATTGATTTCATATTCCCGTCTCATGAATTCTCTATCGTTATTGGAGAGTGCAGGCCGGCGACCACTTCTTCTGTGATCCAACAAACTTCCCTCCTCTCCTTCACGACGAATCCAAAGCGGACAGAACGCCTCGATATATTCAAATTCCGGGACATCGCACTGATACTGCTTCCCTCATTAAATTGGGCAATTATTTGTGCTCTTTCGGCAATGGTCAAGTTGGCAGGCATTGAGATGATTTTATATGCAGTTGATTGAAAAATAACACGGAAAATATATCGATTTTTTGCATATATTTGACAAAATGTCAATTGTCAGTTTTCTTTTTCAAATGGAATTCAGTTGTCTATTTAAATAGTTTTTATTACTTTTGTTTGGAAACATTTCAATTGCTTTGTAGAAACTAATGTCCTTTTCATTTATACTAAAGGTTAAAATGTCATGTACTTATATGTGACATATGACGTATGAATACTAAATACATAGGTTTACGTCATGATAATGTTGTCTCTTTCAGTAATATCTTTTTATAACGAACCTTGTTGTAATTTTCGATGACCGGGATACTAAATCAAAACTGGTACACCACTTTCTTGGCTGACCGTACTATTTTGAAGTACCTTTAAAATTTGAACTGATTTGAACCAATGACGATGCTTGTTATTACCGCAATTCATATTTTGATAAAGTTACAACATGTCACTGGCCTGCAAATTGCAAAAAACTTTAAAAAATTGAATTTCGCTAGCTGGTTGGAGCATCCCCCTTAAGATAAACGTTGTACGTCAGATAGCGAAAAGTAAACATAAAGCAATATCTTAATTTAGCTTTAAGTATTGTCTCAATCAGTTTTTAAACAAAAAAACTGTATCAAAATCGGTTCATTAGTTTAGGTGCTACATGGCGGACACACAAACAAACAGACAGATACGCCAATACTAGCTGCTACCTCGTTTGTGGTACGTCTCAATATCATAACCTTTCAAGAATTACTTTTGTGTTTATGTTATTGTATAAATTATGTATTCAAAAAAACTAGTTATTGCTATGTAACCAAAAGCAATAAAAACAATCCCTGTCATTTATTTTACACCAATCATTGATATCCTCGTGAACTGCAAATCAAATCATAGTCATATTTTAAAATATGTACTCTAGAGGTATAAAATATCTGGATATGACACGTTGATAACCCTACCAATGGTTGGATTGATGATAAAATTCAACCGTAAATAATAAATGTTGGCAGTTAACGGTTTTATCGTAATATTATACGGGTTAATTTATGTTCGGCAAACAAGAAGAAATACTCAAAAAATGTATGTCATGAATTAAAAATGGGAATGGATTGCAGGCGCATTGTAGTTTTTTCAATGCAATAAATCTCGAGGATTACCAGAATAATTCACTAGTTTTTAACCGACTTCAAAAAAGGAGAGGTTCTCAATTCGTCGGAATCTTTTTTTTTGCTCACTATGTTCATACTACCTCCGTTTGGTTGATTACATTTTAGATAGTAAATAAAGGAATTAAAAACTATTTTATTAGCAGTGATGTTTAGATTGCCCATCTAGAAACTACCAACCAATTAGGAATTGAAATCATCAATTAACAGATTTTTATGAGTTGTCAAACCGAGGTTTTCGCACAGATTTTGTATAGAAATAGTAATCCGTGACGTCACTAAGTAGTTTAGTCAAGGATCTTACTATTTATGGGTTTCAGAGTTACTGAAAGTCAGTTTGAGACCGTAAAATAAAGTGTTTAAGTATTTTTTGGAATTATTGGATAATAGTGCCAAATACCTAATTGCGGGCCTAAGTTGGACGCTTCTACTCACTACACAAAGTCACAAAATAGTTCCCAAAAAATAAATGAGTTATCTAAAAATAAATAAATGAGTTATCCTTTTCAAAAGAATTTAAGTAAAAAAAATAACACGCAACAATTTCCCACGAGGTTTCAAGTGTCAGAACTTTATAATTGAATAGACCTTCGTTCGTAATTATTGGATAATAGTGCCAAATACCTAATTGCGGGCCTAAGTTGGACGCTTCTACTCACTACACAAAGTCACAAAATAGTTCCCAAAAAATAAATGAGTTATCTAAAAATAAATAAATGAGTTATCCTTTTCAAAAGAATTTAAGTAAAAAAAATAACACGCAACAATTTCCCACGAGGTTTCAAGTGTCAAAACTTTATAATTGAATAGACCTTCGTTCGTCTAGTAGCTTTCTGAAAAAGTACTTTAGATATTAATATCATAAGTTACTAAAGAAAGTGATAGCATAATAGGAAAAACTTTGGATCCGCTACCCTCTTAAATAGTTTTAATCTGTTATCATCGATAAGGCACTGTAATAGTGACACCTTGGAAGCTTAAAATATCTTCTTAAGTCCCTCTTCTTTTGTAAAAATGAGAGAAAGTTATCGCTTTAGTCCTATAAAATGTGCTGACCTCCAAGCGAGATTCAATGGACCTTTTTTGTGATAACTTTTTAAACCTCGGTGAAAAGAAAGGAATTATTAGGGTAACAAATAAGGCTATCTGGCGATGAATTATTATTCGTAGGTGACTATTTTTAGGCTCTTATAGATAACGATAAATGTTTAAGATTATCATAAAGTATGAGCAATTCTCTGAAATATGGGCTGAAAAATGTCTAGCCCCTTTCGAAAAGAGTCTGAGTTTAAGTATAAACTGCTCTCATTATTTTTACCCGACTGCGACAGAAGGAGGGTTATTTATTCATGGAAAGATGCTACAGAGGATGGATAACTTCTGTTCAAATATTAGAGACTTATGCTCGTACTTACGTACGTGAAGAAAAACAAAGAATTTCTGACTATCAGTCAAACCAACAAACTTGCGAAAACACCACTCAGTGCAGTACTAACTCATTTGTGTATTGTGCAAGACTATGCTGACTTATTTCTTGCTTACTGCACCGCTCTTAATAAACTGTTTTAAGAGCAGGAAAAACCTGGTGGGTGACGTGAATAGATGAAATCTGTATAAAGGAGGTAATTTTTGGTGTAGTTTTTAATAGCAAAACGAAGAGACGGTATTCAATAAAAGTCCCCAACCAAATCCAACTGCTAACAAAAACTGAAACTAAATCTACAGTTTATCGTGACACCCAACACGAAACTAAATATCTCCTTTATTTTCTCTCTCTGAAAATAAACACAAAAGGTGTCCATTTTAAGCCACAATTTTAACAATATCTGTACCAACAGAGATAAACAATGTTGCCAGTGATGTGATTATTTAATCCCCAATCCCCAAGCCGAGGTGCAGCCAAGGGATCGTCCGTCAGATACATAAAAATAAATTACTATGTTAAATTTTGCACGCCCTAAATCACTGGGGATTCAACGATTTGTTCCGGTATGCTGTTACTTTTTAGTAACGGAAATATGGCGACACTAATGGGTAATATAACTATAGTAATATATTTAAAGTTTAATAAATTAATGGGACTGCAGGTTTCGTTAAAATAATTGGAGATGTATGATTCTTTTGTTGGGCCTATGTTCAGCAGTGGACGTCTTACGGATGATATGATGATAATGATCCAGATATCACTGGTTGTATAACTTAGAAGTTACTGCCAACTGCAGTCAACCAAATATATCAGCAAGTAATTATAAAATATGTTTTCCCAACTCATATATCATAACGAATTTTTAATTTAATGGAACAGTGCCTCTGGTGTGCGAAGCAGGAACTTTTTCCTCAAAAATTGTCAATTTGAAATTGTCAAAGTTCCAGTTTACTTTACGTCTCAAATACTGAAAATTCCTGCTAAGGGTACTTGCTGGTCCTGAAAACAGTAAGTACCCAGTAAAAACAAAGATCACTTAATATTCCATGTAGTTCAGAAGTCAAAGTATTAAAGTTTACCGCAAGTTTTTCTTCGATAACATTAAATTGGAGACCCCTTTATCTCCAACTTCAAATTGTTACGGAACAATGTTAGAACAGATGTTATCAAAGGATTCTCTAATATCTATTTGACAGTAATCACATGAATAGACGTTGAGAACGCAACAAACGTCTCTAGAATTCGAGCGGAGCCACCTCTGGGTGACGTCGTCGAATGCCACGTCCTTAGCCACCAACGTTAACTGAACAACACGACCAGGATACCAAGACCCCTCGCATCACACACCAACACCTTACGTTAATACTAGTTGAAATTAACCCCAGGGAGGGGTGGAAGCTCATAGATAAACGGCCAAGCCAGGTGTAAATGTAGTGTTGAATTTCACGAATAATTCCACTCGTGACACTCCAACGTTTGGCGGGAGCGACGGAATTTATTTCAAGAATGCAAAACATGAATTTTACACTCAACAAATGTCATGGTTCGGTCTTTTTCAAATTGGTCGCAATGTATCTTAACGTAGGTATTACAGTGTTGTTTTAAATTCACGCTTTTTAACATAAATTATGATAAATCGTGGCCATTTGTATTAATAAAGGATGAATGATGACATTGCAGTCAGTTTCGTGCGATGCTCTCGTATGAAATCGTCATTATCATACATTAATTAAATTCGTGAAGGATGCACTTATATTTTTTTCTTGAGATCGGACATTAAGTACAGCAGATGTTGTTCAATTACACGATGCATAAAAGATACTAAAAATTATTATCAATTGTCAGAATACCTATATGAAAATGAAAGAAATTTAATAAAATACAATTTCGCCAGAGTCGTGAGTTTATAAAAAAAAAATTAAACTCACATACCCAAAACAACCAGAACAAAGAACTGCTTGTAGGTCATACAAATATTTGTTCTGTGCGGGAATACAACCAGCATAACACACGCAGTCGATTCGGCTCGGCCACTGCGCCAAACGCATTTCTTTTTTGAACACAGAAAATTTTCAGAAGACAAAGCCTCCATATACTTTTTAAACATAGGAAGTCGCCGTAACAAAATCCTCATATGACAAAACACGCTTTAAAAGCTAGTACAAAAATAGAAGTCGACGATCCTAACAAGACTTTCACATTACCCTCTAATTGTGCGCAAACAAAAGTATGGAATAATAAATTCACATTCGTAGAAACAGCTTGAATAATTCATTTAATAAAAACGTTAAGATAAATGACCTGACTGACGCAGTCGCGACGTATCACGTACGTACATACAGACATATTGTGTCATTTTATATATTATGTACTTAGATACACGTATAAGTTAGCATTTGTATGGAAATTACACATATTGTGTTGTTTCAGAAGCGCTATTAGCGGGTCTAAAACGGCAACTTAGCAATATTTCAAATGATTTACTTCGTGGATGACTAGAAATGCACGAAGTGAATTGAAGGAAACAATGAAAATCGCCGATTTTTTAAATCGGAAATGCAAATATCCATTTAAGTACTTTTTTTGTGAAAACACAATATGTTATGGACTGTATATACAGTAATCAGGAAAGAAAATAATGATAACTAGTCGATTAAATCACTATTTTAAAATCAAATAATTCTAAAGTATTCCTCGTTAAATATCAGCATTCATACGCATACCCACACTTTGTCTATCCAAAACAACTCCTAAACTAACTAGTTAATTTCATTTTATTTTATAGACAGTAATGTATAACTTTGATTAAGCGAAAAGTTCATTTGGCTCTATCTCGCGGTGAAACTAAAACTACATTAAGTACGTGAATCCAAATTAAATTATAATTACTCAATCATTTGAGCAAATTAATCTAATAAAATATTAATGTGACTTTAGCGAAAATACATTAATACATTGACGGTAGCATGCCCCCGAACTGTCGAAATAAAACTAGTTTGTTATGCTGAGTCTAAAATAAAATATGAATTATACTTTGGCATGTTTTTGCGGTCACGTAGAGCTAATACTTTTCCAAAATCATACCTATTAACTTAGAATACTTTATAGTGAAACACACTCTAACTAAAATTACTTTTCTTTACACAAACCGTTTAATTCAATATGAATACGCAAATACAAAGTCTGGCAAAAATTGAACCCTTTATTTAAATTCTCTATTGTACAAGCTCAACACAATCGCGAACCATCCACCGCTACATTCGATTTCAATTAATTTCAATTTACTACGCCTTATGTACCGAGCATACCCTCAATATGCTAACTCATACGGCCTGAGTAATGATTGTAAGAAACAGCCTACATCGACAAAGGGCCCATTATGTCAAAAACAAACCCAACCTCGTAACCAATTCCCTCCATGTTTGCTGAGGGCTGCTCTCTTATAAATATGCAAATATTATCCTGCGTTTAGCCTGCTACTGCAATAATATTTATATTGAAATTGGCGCCCGCCGCCCGTCCTTGAACTCTCACTATTATTATACTGTTCAAACATCCCTTTTACATTCGATTGGTGGTCTACAAGGCACAACGGATCGACACTGTTATCTGTGTTTGACAAACCTCACACTAATAGGATCCCTGTTGATATTTTGCTCGTGTCTGTACTTTCTTTGAGGAGCTGTTTGAACAAGCTTTTATTGTGTATTAGTGATCCTGGTCAATACGTCCCGCCGGTTTAAGATTAAGTCAGATAAGCACAGATAGAAGAATCAGAACACAATCTGGATATCAAAACTTTTACGACCCAAGCCATTAAAAAATTGTGTCATGTGGATACCCTTCACAATATGGAACATGTCTAGACAGCAAGAAAAGACATTTCCAAACAGAATTACAGTAAAAACTTTTTTGTTTAACCCGCACTCGGATATAACCCTCGTTTTACAAAAGGACAAGTAATAAACCTGTCTGCAAATGTCCGCGTTCTTATAAAAGATACAGCTCGCATCACGACAAAATGGCGGAGACGTTATACCCCCACCACTTTCCCTAATAAAGTAGGAGTCATAAAAAACCACTACAATCATCATAACTCGACTGGGCAATGGACGTCGTGACACAATGCCGCTTAAAAATTAACGTTCGCTTACACAACGCAATCTTACACGAAATAATAGATGGCAAGATACGGTCTGGATCAAGGAATTATTTTAAAAACATTCTGAATTTTATTAAAACTTGGAAATTTGTAGCTATTCTTGGCACTGCTCACATGTGCATTATTAAAATGCTAATTTTATATTTTTAGCACGCAAACTTAGAGTAGTTAAATATTTATTTAAAAAAAAAAGCATGACGATATAGTAGTTAACTAATAATGACATGCTTTTATAAAGGAAAATATATTTTCAAGATTTTAATTTGATACGAATACAAAAATAAAACTCTGCACGTGCCGTATAATTAAATACCTTGAATAAATAAAATGTTTCATGTAACATACACAATATTCACTAACATGAGTCAAAACCTGATTAAAAATTCAGTTGTATCCCTTCGACAGCAATTTAACACGTTCACTGCGTTAGTCAAATTTGATGACTTTCAGTTGGTGCGGCATCGGGTCGATTATATCCGAAGCCCGACTTGTCCCTGGTGCGGTGCTGGGTCGAAAAGACCTGTTCGACTTCGGTCTGTTTAGAAGAACTTATCTTAATAGGGATTATGATAAAAGCATATTCCTTTATACCAATATGTTGACAAATAAATACTCAATAAAAGGCTGACGTCGTAGGTAAATGCACTGAATGGTTTGCTTGTAAATAAAGGTATTGTCTGTCGGATCTTTCCGACCCCATATCCGCACTGGTTAGTTAAAGTGTCGATACATTTTTAGTGTTGTGGATAACTAAAAAAACTTTGATATCGATAAAATGTACTTACAATATATTTTTGAGAACTATTTAATACAAAAACTTAAAATGTCACTTACGGGATTGTCTTCCGTGATTAAAATATTTCCGTGAGAAGATATCCCGTAAGTGACATTTTAAGTTTAGAAGCAAACTGTGATAGTTAAAAAAAGTATTTAATACAAATAAAAAGAAATTATACAATCATATTTAGTAGTATGGTTTTCTAGATCGTTTCATGACTGCTACATCGTTTTATGTTTCATACACTTTCTCTTCTCATTTGGATAAAAAATCATCGAACCAGAAGGACCTCACTAGCTCTACTCACATGTAATCTAGTGCGGCTATGGGGTCATCGGGTATCGGGTCCTTTAGATCCGATAAACGCACTAGACGTAAAAAATTTTGCTCCAGTCGGCATCGGGTCCTTTAGACCCGATGCATTTTTTTTATTCCTTTATTATTTATTTAAAGAGGCAATTCCAAAACACTAACTGTCTCATTCATATTCATAGGGAAACCAAATATATCTGTCCCGCACCAGCGGTTGGGACAACATTTTTTACCCCGCACCAGTGGCAAGATGAGCATCGGATATAATCGACCCGATACCGCACCGAACGTGTTAATTAAAAGATTTTTGCCCACGCACCATAAAATGAGTTTTTCACATATTTATGTTGCAAGATAATTTGGAAAATCGTAATTTTGAGAAAATTCTAGAATTACTGCAAATAAAAACAGTTGCCTAGTGATGATAGGATTGTTATATGATAATAATTCGAGTGAAACAGTCAACCACTCACTGCGTATAGCGTAGGTTATACCACAGAGTACATTTGTGTATGGGCTACACCGCCAGTCCGCCAGCTATATACTTAGTGAGAGAGCGAGCGAACGGATAACGTATTTCCGTCTTTTCATATTTCCATTAACTACAGGGATCATTAAGAGCAGTATTGGCCCAGTGGTATCGGCCCCGACTTACGAGTCGTGGGTTCGAATCCAGGTAGGCGCATTACATTGTGTAATTTATTTCATCACCACTGCTCTCAAAATGGTGAAGGAAAACATCGTGAGGAAACCGGCGTGTCCTAGAACCAAAAATTTGAAGGAATGTGACATCCACCAATCCGCACTGGGGCCCGCGTGGTGGATTATAGTCCACTCCCTCTCACAAAGAGGAGGCCCCCATCCCAGTAGTGTGAACATTTATAAGCTGATGATGATGATGATGACAGGGATCATTTACGTAAGCAATCTAAACGATAAGAAATTTTTAAGTTGCCCAGCAATTCGACAACGACATTTAAGCTGTTATGCAACAAATCTAGGCATTTCCCAAAGTTACAATTTCCCCAAATTTACCGTGACATAATAATAGTGAGGGTCCAAGCTTCTACGTGTTTGAAAATTAGTCTCGGTACGGTGTCCAAAGTGCCGTGTTTTATATTTTTAAAAGCTATGCAACTTTTAATAGTTTTTCTGCTAACGCCAGCTTATTTATATTTTTCCGCTTACGTTTATTTTTAGCGCTCTTTTCTGTTTACATAATGAGTGAGGTTGTGTGATGTTTTTTTTATTTGTTATTTTGCTTTTACAGTTTGAAAGTTATGAAATATTATTTGTATTTGTATTTTTGTGGGACAATTGATTAGTGACAATAGATTTGATGTGTGATAAAAAAACGTGGGAAAATGACGTCATACTTGCTATTCTAGGGGTTGTACAGGGAAGGAATGGAGAAACTGCGAAGCAACGTGTCGTGTTCGGACTACTGCTCGGGATACTCGTACCTTTGCGATAGCACTAACAGAATACTATTGTGACGTAGTGTTTCATTTATCGAACCCTAACTATTGACCCAAAAAAAAATTAAACATTTAAATATTTTTATTAAAAGTTAATACAGCATCAATTTGGCAAATCTTTGACCAAAAACTTTGGTCATGTCTTAGCAATTATAAAGAACTTCTCAAAAGACATTGCAAAACTAACTCTAATTTCAAGACTTCAGGGTTTACAACTGCAAATAAGATTAACAACTATCTGATGTAGCCAGTAATTCCTGTAACAGTCTGAAAGAAAAACACCGCGTATTGGAGTTATACCCGGATAACTTTGCGCAGTTAAGTGAAGGAAGTAGGTCAAAATAATACTCGTAAGAACCGGATTAACACCTTGTCACTAACTTAAGTAGCGGAGAAAGTTTCCAACTTAATACATTATGGCTCTATTTGGCTTTAGTATCGAAAAGTAAAAGAACAGCGGACTATCTAAAGTATTTATGGGTATTTTAGCTATATCGTAATATCGTTAGTTACTTTTTGTTAGTAAAGTTTATTTCTCAAACAAATAACAGATAATAACAACATCTTTATTCATTCATCATCATCATCAGCACGTCCACTGCTGAACATAGGCCTCCCCCTTAGACCGCCACGCCGAACGACAATTCGCCACTTGCATCCATCGGTTGCCCGCGACCCTCACTCTTTACTCATTGCCTGTTGATAATTAAAATGTAACTTACACTCGTATTCCATGACTCAACTTAAGTCAATTGTGCAGCTCAACTTAAATCAATCTCCATGGCAACGGTTCAGAACGCCCACCAAACCTCTCAATCGCTGAATTTTCAAATTGGACAGATCTCATCTGATCCAAATTGTCCTATGTGTGTAATGGCATGTATTTAGGACACACATAGGACAGGACCGAGCTTGATTTAAGCTGATTCAGCTACAATATGTCAGTGAAAGTCCTTCGAAGTAATGTGTGCTTTCGTCGATAGAAAATGCATGAAAATAATCTCGACATGTTTTTTGTTTTATACATTTAATCAAAACTATCAGTTTTAACGCATACTCAGATATTTAAAGTTTCTGGACCATTAAGTCAGAAAACATTAAAATATACTTGACCGTGAAAAAGACGAACTGCCATAGGTATCCTCCAGTACCCTTAGCACAAATTTTCACTCTTTTACTGTACAGTATTTACAGCGTTTCTTGTATGAAAAAATGGAACAGCGCCTCTGGTGTGCGAAGCAGGAACTATTTTTTCCTAGAAAATTGACAATTTGAAGTTGTCAAAGTTCCAGTTTACGTCTCAAATACTGAAAATTCGTGCTAAAGGTACAGAACGAAATCATTACAAAGTAAAAAAAGTTACAAGTAAAAAAATGCTAAAAGCCATTTAATATTCGCCCACTAATGGCCACCATACGTCCCTAATGTGAAACACAAATTTGTACAGGTGCGCCACTGAGCGCACTTTAATAGTTCTTGATTAGCTTTTCATTTCATTAATTGTTTCTTTTAAAGTATTACGGTTAATTAGTGAATACGTCGTGAGATATATGGGCTAACGTTTTGGTGTGAAAATATTGTTGCAGTAAAGTCCGTGGGTTCTAATGAATGAAGCCTCATTTAGACGTTGCAAGAACTCGAACGCAAGTTGCGTTACATTGCGGAATTTATAGGTAGAACAAATTCAGTTAATGAAACAAATGCCGCAATGTAGTGAAACTCGCATACGAGTTCTTGCTCCGTCTAAATGGCGCTAAGAGACAGAGGGAAATCGTTTTCGGTTTTTACGGTCTATATCTTTGGTCGCGGGGCCGTCTTAAATGTCACCGCGGCTCTGGAACGCAAAAGCCAACTGGAAGGGCAAAATCATAAAGCCTTCCACTCCACCCAAGACGGTAGTACACATTTCATAAATTTCCAAAAAAAAAGCGTTTACCTTGGTCGAAAAAGTAATGTCCAAAACAGAAAAGTGACACAATGACAGAATAAAAATTCTAAATATAAATATTTTTTAAAAAACAATGAATAGATCTTAAAGTAAAGAGGTTGAGACAACAGAAGGGGAGGAATACCTCTCTGTTACAGAAGAACAGTAAAAAACAAGTTATTACGAAATGTGTTCTATTACTTTGAGCATTTGATACCTAATCTACCTGCAAGTCACCTAATATTCCTCCTAATGCAGTAAGTTTAACAAGTCCCTAATCTACAAGAACGATAAACTATCCTAACTCAGCGCCAGCTAAATGTGCTTACACTAGTGGATTCATCACATCAATTCAACTAATTCTAAGTGCCGACCGACTTCGAATTCTGAAGTCCGACTATTGTCTTAATAACTGATCACTTTTTAATCGCACGTTTGATCCCTAACTTTGGAGTTAGGAATGTTGTATTTTGCAGGAAGATGATATAGAAATTAGTACCAATTAGTCCAATTTTTTGTAAATATGGCGAATTTAAAAAGATGACGAACGAACTCTATGACGAATGTACAACAACCCAAAAGTATGTAGTTCAAGCCCTTTTCCTTTACCATTGTTTGTTTTTGTTTTATTTCTTTTTGAGTAAAGATAGTCATAAATTGACAGTTTGGAAGTTTTCTCTCGGCTTTCAATAGTAGATTGTTATACAAGGGTGGAAAGAAATCAATTCCCATACGAGGTATTTAGACGCACGAGCGAAGCGAGGGCGGCTATAGTCCGAGTGGGAATTGATGACTTTCACCCGTGTTAAACACTCTACTTTTCATTTCAAATATATAAGGAAAGTAAAAAATAGTAGTTTTTCTAAAATATTTATTGATAGTAATAACATGAGTAGTACCTATGTACCTATGTACTTTTTTAATTTAAATTTCAAATATGGAACACACCGCCCGCGTCACCTCCGCGGGCCATCCCCACTTTAATAGGTATTTTTTTCATTTCTCATACTCGGAAAGTAGTGTTTGTTTGATCAGAGCAGCGGGTCGAAAACGATGCTTCCCTCCCTTGGGCGGGAAAGACTCATAGTAATTGCTTCCCTCCCTAGGGCGGGAATGAATTTTAAAAATAGAACTAAAATTGGTTATTTAGTCGGTTATATTTTTTTTTTACATAATTAAGAAAAATATCGATTAAAAAAAAATGTAGCGGTCTTGTGAGTGTATACGGCCAATGTGAATTAAAAAAAATACCTATTAAAGTGGGATGGCCCGCGGCGGTGACGCGGGCGGTGTGTTCTATATTTGAAATTTAAATTAAAAAAAGACTATTAAATAGGTACTACTCATGTTATTATTATCAATAAATATTTTAGAAAAACTACTATTTTTTACTTTCCTTATATTTGAAATGAAAAGTAGAGTGTTTAACACGGGTGAAAGTCATCAATTCCCACTCGGACTATAGCCGCCCTCGCTTCGCTCGTGCGTCTAAATACCTCGTATGGGAATTGATTTCTTTCCACCCTTGTATAACAATCTACTATTTTAATTCACGTTGGCCGTATACACTCACAAGACCGCAGCATTTTTTTTTTAATCGATATTTTTCTTAATTATGTAAAAAAAAATATAGCCGACTAAATAACCAATTTTAGTTCTATTTTTAAAATTCATTCCCGCCCTAGGGAGGGAAGCAATTACTATGAGTCTTTCCCGCCCAAGGGAGGGAAGCATCGTTTTCGACCCGCTGCTCGGATCAAACAAACACTACTTTCCGAGTATGAGAAATGAAAAATCAATCTAAGTGCGTGCTACGCCGTAGCACACCTCGTAGCGTTCTCGTAGCAACACTATGTGTATATTAGTGCGCAAGTAAAAAGTTGTGAATTGATCATTCTAAAACCTTTGTTTTTAAGCAAGTACTACTAAATCCTGTTGCAAACATTAGAATACATGTAGAGAAATTTTTACATATAACTTTCAAATATTAAATTATGTCGACAGCTATAATCTAAATTAATATACCATACTAATTATATTAGGAACTACTACAGGTAACAATAATGCTAAAAACGCAAAATCCAATATTTCCCGTAGCTAGTTTAACAGCCAGGTGCCTCCCCAGATAAATGACAATAACTTGTATCTGTATTTTAGACTTTATTTACATTAATCTACCACAATATACATAAAACACAAAACTTGTTCATCATAATTTCCCGTCAGTTGATCATCGCATGGCTGATATAAAACGTCGTGAGGAAACCAGTTTATCCTAGGGTATCTCCCCACAGCTATAATCTTGGGGTCTTCAAGTCAAGAGTGAACAGGTTACGTTGCGTCATCGTCGACCACATCTTCCTTAACATCAGTCGAGATAGTGGTCAAATGTGAACCTATCTTAAAATAAATAAATAAAACTTGCTCCCACACTGGAATTAATCTCGGTAAGCCATCAGGGCGCAGTTAAAGAAGCTCCCCCAGACCCCTGCAGTCTCGACATTAGACAGCGACAAAAATCGGTCGCTAAATCGTATGGTTATCAAATTCTTTATTTTTCTACTTTATTTTAAGAACATAAGGTTGAAAATCTATTAAAGTTTGATGTCGATTAGACTTAACGAGCAATTTTTGTCGTTATATTTGCGAGACTGCAGGGCCCGGGCGCATAAAAGGCATTTGTCCAACAGCAGAAATATTATAGGCTGATGATGCTTAAACTAACAATGACGAATAACGCCGTATGCCATAGAATCAGATCCCTAACTACAAAATACAGCCGTTTATAAATCAATACTTACAGTGACACATAGACGCGTTTGGTGCAAATGTTACCTAACGTTATTAATGAGCTAATTAATTAAATTAAACGCAAAACGTTTTGATTCTAGCGTCAGTGCACTGCGAACAATACTTGATGGCTAATAAATGTAATTGAATAGTATTAATACTGTTTCCAGTGCGAATATTATGTTTTGTATAACGTCATTAATGTCATTAAATTGTACAAAGCAACCATACATCGGTAGTAGTATTACTGATATTTATTTTATATTATATAAAGCTCGATTACCACTCACTCACTCACTCACTGATTGACATAATTGTTCTCCCAGATGGTGAAGGGGAAGGTGGGTATATTTTGACAGATTCGTAAACAAGTAACTCCCGTGAGTATGGGAAAAATCCCAAACCTCCCCTTTTCGACCCCCCTCTCCCCCCTCCCCATCGTATCTCGGAAACTAAGAGACCCGTGTTTTGTTTTTTTACAGATTCGTATAGAGGGGGCTCGGAAACGTAAAAATCATTTTTTAGAATCCCCCCTCCCCTTTTCCCCTTCTCCCCCCTTTAGGAGGATCTCGGAAGTTAACAGACTTGCAACAGTTTTTTTTTCAGATTCATGTCAAGGGCCCCATAGTTGGTCAAAATCATTTTTCAAAACTCCCCTCTCCCCCCCTTCACCCCTCCCCCCGTCGTATCTCGGAAACTAAGAGACCCGTGTTTTGTTTGTTTACGGATTCGTATAGAGGAGGCTCAAAATAGTAATAATCATTTTCAAAGATCCCCCTTGCCTCCCCCCCCCTTTAGGCGGATTTCAAAAAAGACTTGGATTATTTTTTTTTCAGACTCGTGTCAAGAGGTCCAGAGTATGTCAAAATCATTTTTCGAAACTCACCCCTCTCCCCCTCTTCACCCCTCACCCCATAGCGGTAAAGCGAAGCGTAGGGATGTGGTCACGATAGCTTTCCGGTGGTAGGTAGGTCCTGAGTGGAGCGAACCTGCGAGACCGAGTGGAGCGAAGGGGGGAGGTGGCGAGCGAAGCGAGCCGGCGACCTCCGTAGCGTAATGAAGGTTGAGCGGGTGAAGCGTAACTCGCGGGTGACGACAAGCAAAGTTACAAGTAACTCTCATTAGTAGAGCAAAAGTACCAAGCCTCCCCTTTTTGCTCCCCCCCCCTCCCAATCGTATCTCAGAAACTATGAGACCCGTGTTTTGTTTTTTTATGGATTCGTATAGAGGAGGCTCGGAAAAGTAAAAACCATTTTTCAAAGTCCCCCCCCCCCTTGGCTCCCTTCTCCCCCCTTCAAGCGGATCTTAGAAGAGATTTGGAACATTTTTTTTTTCAGATTCGTATCAAGGGGCCCAGAGTATGTCAAAATCATTTTTCAAAATTCACCCTATTCCCCCCCTTCACCCCTCCCTCAATCGTATCTCGGAAACTAAGAGACTTTTGTTTGTTTACGGATTCGTATAGAGGAGGCTCGAAACAGTAAAAACCATTTTCAAAGTTCCCCCTTGCCCCCCTCCCCCCTCCCTTTAGGCGGATCTCAAAGGAGACTTGGAATTTTTTTTTTCAGACTCGTGTCAAGAGGTCCAGAGTATGTCAAAATCATTTTACGAAACTCACCCCTCTCCCCCTCTTCATCCCTCACCCCATAGCGGTAAAGCGAAGCGTAGCGTAGCGTAGGGATGTGGTCACGATAGCTTTCCGGTGGTAGGTAGGTCCTGAGTGGAGCGAACCTGCGAGACCGAGTGGAGCGAAGGGGGGAGGTGGCGAGCGAAGCGAGCCGGCGACCTCCGTAGCGTAACGAAGGTTGAGTGGGTGAAGCGTAACTCAGGGGTGACGACAAGCAAACTTACAAGTAACTCTCATGAGTAGGGCAAAAGTACCAAGCTTCCCCTTTTGGCGTCTCCCCCCCCTCTCAATCGTATCTCAGAAACTAAGAAACCCGTGTTTTTTTTTTCGGATTCTTATAGAGAAGACTCGGAAAAGAAAAACCCATTTTTTCAAAGTTGCCCCTCTTGACCCTTTCCCCCCCCTTAAAGCGCCATTTAGATGGGGAGAGTTTCTCGAACGTTTTTTTTTTAGATTCTACAATAATCGCAAGCAATAATCGCCATAACATAATCGTATCAAACTGTTTAGGCAAGAACTAAAATCTCGGATATCATACGAGATTCGCATATGGTAGGCGATAATGTCTTTGTTTGTTTACACGGCGATATTATTTTTTATCGCAAAGAAACTCGACTTGTCCACGATCTCTCTTACAAATCAGTTTGAACCGTTTTGTTTTGTTATGTCACTCATGTTACAACTGTCAATGACAGTTGCTAACATGAGTGACATGAGTGACACTTCTGTCATAAAAACTCGAAATGCGATTATTGCTTTGACGTTCTGTTTAGATGGACACGAGAAATCTTCCTATTCGAGGCGATTATCGCCCAAGTCAACGGGCGATGTTTAGACGACAATATTTAATATTCCTTCGATTATCGTATGTTCGAGTCGTGAAACTCTCCCCGTCTAAATGGCCCTTAAGGCGGATCTCAGAAGAGACTTGGAACATTTTTTGAAGTGAAAACTTCTTTAGCGGCGTTGTACAGTTTTTCTGTAATGAAAATTTAAAACTCGCGTCAGGGTCACGTGACCAAAACTCGCGTCAGGGTCACGTGACCCTGATCGAAAATGAGTAAGACCGAGTAACAAAAAAGTTTTCACTTCTACCGGCACTCCTGGAGTGCAACCTTTTTTTTTTTTTTCAGATTCACATCAAGGTACCCGGAATTGGTCAAAATGATTTCTAAACTCCCCCATTTCCCCCCTCTTCACCCATCCCCCCATCGTATATCAGAAAAACTATGTAGCGGTAAAGCGAAGCGTAGGAATGAGGTCACGATAGCTTTCCGGGGTAGGTAGGTCCTGTAACTCGCGGGTGACGACAAGCAAACTTACAAATAACTCTCATAAGTAGGGCAAAAGTACCAAGCCTCCGCTTTTTGGCCTCCCCCCCCCCCTCCCTATCGTATCTCAGAAACTAGGAGACCCGTGTTTGGTGTTTTTTTAACGGATTTATATAGAGGAGGATCGGAAAAGAAAAAAACATTTTTTTCAAAATCTCCCCTCTTCACCCCCTTCTCCCCCCTTTAAGTGGATCTCAGAAGAAACTTGGAACATTTTCTCTTGGGGCCCAGAGTATGTCAAAATCAAAATGAGAATCCAAGATGGCTGCTGCTATAATTTTCAAATTGTTCATCAATTTTATCATGGGAGTCGTTTTCATGGTTTTCGAGGATGCTAAAGCCGATAGTAAGGTCAAAATCCAAATCCAAGATGGCGGCTACGACAATTTTCGAATTTTTCATCATGGATGTCGTTTTCATGGTTTTCGGGTATGCTTAAGCCGATGGTGGGGTCAAAATCAAAATCTAAGGTGGCGGATGCGATCAAAAATGTTTCATGGGAGTCGTTTTCATGGTTTCCGAGGATGCTTAAAAGCGTGGTCAAAATCAAAATCAAAGATGGCGACAGCAAAAAATTCATCATGGATGTCGTTTTCATGGTTTTCGAGGGTAATAAAGATGATAGTGAAGTCAAAATCAAAATCCAAGATGGCGGCTGCGATCATTTTCGAATTGTTCAACATGGGAGTCGTTTTCATGGTTTTCGAGGATGCTAAAGCCGATAGTGAGGTCAAAATCAAAATCCAAGATGGCGACAGCAAAAAATTCAAAGATATCATCATGGATGTCGTTTTCTTGGTTTTCGAGGGTAATAAAGATGATAGTGAAGTCAAAATCAAAATCCAAGATGGCGACTGCGATCATTTTCGAATTGTTCATCATGGGAGTCGTTTCATGGTTTTCGAGGATGCTAAAGCCGATAGTGAGGTCAAAATCAAAATCCAAGATGGCGACAGCAAAAAATTCAAAGATATCATCATGGATGTCGTTTTCATGGTTTTCGAGGGTAATAAAGATGATAGTGAAGTCAAAATCAAAATCCAAGATGGCGGCTGCGATCATTTTCGAATTGTTCATCATGGGAGTCGTTTTCATGGTTTTCGAGGATGCTAAAGCCGATAGTGAGGTCAAAATCAAAATCCAAGATGGCGACAGCAAAAAATTCAAAGATATCATCATGGATGTCGTTTTCATGGTTTTCGAGGGTAATAAAGATGATAGTGAAGTCAAAATCAAAATCCAAGATGGCGGCTGCGATCATTTTCGAATTGTTCATCATGGGAGTCGTTTTCATGGTTTTCGAGGATGCTAAAGCCGATAGTGAGGTCAAAATCAAAATCCAAGATGGCGACAGCAAAAATTCAAAGATATCATCATGGATGTCGTTTTCATGGTTTTCGAGGGTAATAAAGATGATAGTGAAGTCAAAATCAAAATCCAAGATGGCGGCTGTGATCATTTTCGAATTGTTCATCATGGGAGTCGTTTTCATGGTTTTCAAGGATGCTAAAGCCGACGGTGAGGTCAAAATCAAAATCCAAGATGGCGACAGCAAAAAATTCAAAGATATCATCATGGATGTCGTTTTCATGGTTTTCGAGGGTAATGAAGCTGATAGTGAAGTCAAAATCAAAATCCAAGATGGCGGCTGCGATCATTTTCGAATTGTTCATCATGGGAGTCGTTTTCATGGTTTTCAAGGATGCTAAAGCCGATGGTGAGGTCAAAATCAAAATCCAAGATGGCGACAGCAAAAAATTCAAAGATATCATCATGGGTGTCGTTTTCATGGTTTTCGAGGGTAATAAAGCTGATAGTGAAGTCAAAATCAAAATCCAAGATGGCGGCTGCGATCATTTTCGTATTGTTCATCATGGGAGTCGTTTTCATGGTTTTCGAGGATGCTTAAGCCGATAGTGAGGTCAAAATCAAAATCCAAGATGACGACAGCAAAAAATTCAAAGATATCATCATGGATGTCGTTTTCATGGTTTTCGGGTATGCTTAAGCCGAAAGTGTGGTCAATATTAAAATCCAAGATGGCGGCTGCGATAAATTTTGAAATGTTCATCATGGGAGTTGCTTTATTGATTTCAAGGATGCTAAAAGCCGATAGTGAGGTCAAAATCAAAGTCCAAGATGGCGGCTGCGACAATTTTCGAATTTTTCATCATGGATGTCGTTTTCGTGGTTTTCGGATACCTATGCTAAAGCCGATAGTGAAGTCAAAATCAAAGTCTAAGATGGCGACTGTGATCATTTTCGAAGTGTTCATCATGGTAGTCGTTTTCATGGTTTTCGAGGATCCTTAGCCGGATAGTGAGGTGAAAATGAGAATCCAAGATGGCGGCTGCGATAATTTTCGAATTGCTCATCATGGCAGTCGTTTTCATGGTTTTCGGGGATGCTTAAGCCGATAGTGAGGCCAAAATCAAAATCGAAGATGGCAGCTGCTATAATTTTCGAATTGTTCATCATGGGAATCGTTTTCATGGTTTTCGAGAATGCTAAAGCCGATAGTGAGGTTTGAAATCCAGGAGCATAAACGACGTCACCGAAGGCCTGCTGCGTGTTGTCTTCGAGGTGGGCTGTAAACTTTTTCGACCGATCAGGAATGGACGTAAGTCGTAACTTAATTACCAGCGAGACTCTGGCACTGATGAGGAAACGACGAGAACTCACCAAGCCACAAAGGCTGAGAATCAGGTTCTTAACGGGGAGGTCAAAAAGCAGTTCATACGCGATACTCGGAGTGCAAATAACCGAATAATAGAGCAAGCTTTAGCTCGGAATAAAGGCTCGAAGGTATTTGCAAAGCCCAATACCTCCCGCTGTTGCCAGACAAAGCTCAGAACGTCACAAGGCACCACCGTCACCTCAAAGCCAGAGATTCTAGCTGAAGTCGAAAAGTTCTACGGAGACTTATATGCTCAAAAACCTTGCCCACCTCAGGCCCACGGCGCGGATGACCAACGGGCCAAACTGACACGCCATCTCACAGACGAGCTTCCCGACATTGACATGGGTGAGATTGGAATGGCACTCAGGCAGCTTCACCACTACAAAGCCCCAGGGGATGACAGAATAACCATAGAGCTGCTCTAGGCAAGAGGAATACCTATCTTGACAGAGCTTGTAAACTCTTCAATTCCGTCATCCACACTTGCATAACACCGAAGGCATGGCATGGGAGTGTGGTAGTATTATTCTTCAAAAAGGGCGATAAAGCGCTCCTTAAAAACTACCGCCCCATCTCACTTCTGAGCCATATCTATAAGCTGTTCTCGAGGGTTATTCTAAATCGTTTCGCCCAAAAGTTCGATGATTTTCAGCCACCGGAGCAGGCCGGGTTTCAAAAAGGTTACCGCACCATAGACTACATACACACCCTTAGGCAAGTGATTCAAAAGACCGAGGAGTATAACCAGCCTCTGTGCCTAGCGTATGTGGACTACGAGAAGGCTTTCGATACCGTCGAGACCTGGGCTGTTCTGGAGTCCATGCAGAGATGCCTCATCGACTGTCGCTACGTTGAGGTGATGAGATGTCTGTATAAGGCCGCAACAGTGACCGTCTAAGTACAAGAACAGAGCACAAAACCAATCCAACTGTTTACAAACGCGTTGGAGGACGTTTTCAAGACGATTGATTGGAAAGGACGGGGTGTTAATATCAACGGTCAGTACATCTCACACCTCCGATTTGCGGATGACATTGTCATCATAGCAGAGTCTCTGCAGGAGCTGGAAAAAATGCTGAACAGCTTGAGCGATTCTTCAAGGCGTGTGGGTCTCGGAATGAATCTGGCTGAACAAAACCAAAGTCATGTTTAATGGTCACGTCACCCCGAGACCTGTAATCGTGAATGATGCTGCCCTCGAGGTTGTGCAAGAATACATTTATCTAGGCCAAAGTGTACAACTGGGCAGGCACAACTTTGAGAAGGAGGCAGCTAGAAGAATACGCTTGGGCTGGGCGGTATTCGGGAAGCTGCGTCATATCTTTGAATCATCGATCCCACAATCCCTTAAAACCAGGGTTTACAACCAGCGTGTCCTACCCGTAATGACTTACGGAGCCGAAACGTGAACACTTACCATCGGCCTGGTCCACAAATTTAAGGTTGCTCAGCGTGCAATGGAGAGAGCAATGCTCGGGGTTTCTCTGGTGGATAGAATTCGTAATGAAGTCATTCGCCAGAGAACCAAATGTAGAACCTAATGGCACGTCTGTAGACGGACAGACGGCAGATGGAGCAAACATGTGCTTGAGTGGAGACCGCGAATGGGCAAACATAGTGTAGGACGCTGCAAGATAGGTCGATGATTTAAGGAAGGTGGCTGGCAGTGGATGGATGCGGGCTGCCCAGGATCGGGATGGTTGGCGCTCTTTAGGGGAGGCTTACGTCCAGCAGTGGACGGCAATAGGCTGATGATGATATAAAGCTGATAGTGAGGTCAAAATCAAAATCCAAGATGGCGGCTGCGATATTCTCAAAATTTCGTATTCGTGGTTTTCGAGGTTGCTGAAGCCGATAGTAAGGTCAAAATCAAAATCTAAAATGGCGACTGCAAAAAATTCTAAGTAAGGAACATTTCTTAAAACACGACCCCGCGAGCTGCTTGCAGCTCGCGCAACGCGCAAATACTAGTTATCTTATAAAATGAACAAAACTTTTTCATCTCTATTATTTTTCAATTCTCAAAGAGCTGTCGTGTTATTAAAGCCCTCAAAGCCATTATCTACCCTATTAGTGTCAGGTGCATCAAAACTAGACATCTATTTGATGAAGCTACTCTTTTATGTTAGCCTATTATTTTAATAATACTACAATAAGCAATTTTATTGCACAATTTGCTTATAAATTTGATTATCTTTCACTGTATATTTTTCTATAATTATTTTTCACATCTGTTTTATATTGGCACTTAGACGACACCACTGTCTATAAAAAGGTAATAATTTCATAACACTCCTTCCCTACAAAAATGTATGAACGTCATACAAAAGAATAAAAGCATTGCGTCATACTACAATATATCACGCGTGGATTATAAAAAGAAATGTATTATCTCTTTCAATTTAAAATGTCCTATTCAAAGTTGACGGCGCAAGATCGATGCATCACTATAAAATATGTGGCCTAATAACTTATAAGTGGCAAACTTTACATTACTGGTCGAAAACTCCAAATCTTAACATTTTAAAAGTAAAATTGTTTATGGCAACCGCATTTTGAATTTTGTTTTTCGAACGTTGAGTATTGCAAGGATATTTTATGTAGTTGTTTTGAACTTTATTGAGAAGTGATACAGGTGGATTTACGTTGTATGCGATTAAAGAGTTGGTTCAAAAGAAGAGGTGACGAAGTAGGAAAATATTCGGCTTCAGAACATAGATGCCGAGTGATAGTGCGTGACATATTTCAGGGTTGCCAGTTGTTAGTATGTGTGTCTTAAAAACAAGTTCTGATTGTAAATTACATTTATTGCTACAATATTATGCGGCATAAGTATTTGTTTACGGGATGCATTTAAAAACTTTTAAATAGTGTCGACATTTACTTTGTGTGAAAATAAAAATAATAGATCACGCTAATCAATTTTGGATCTTATTACGACCATTAGACTAGCAAGGTAGTCGTTATAAAAATAAAGTAATGCACAAAATAGCAATTTGTACTAGTAAAATATAAATAATAAAATTTGTCTTTATTAAATAAGAAATTGACTAGGTGACTGACTGATCTAAGAATGTATTTTAAGAAAATAAAATAAGATGAAAAGTATGAATATGAATTTCATCCGATTTATTTCAGACTTCATAATTATGCTGACTTATTTACGAAATTGATATACTTATTACGTGTTGTGTAACACCCCACTGAAAATATTAAGGGGAAAATACGAAATCCTCGCGGAAGAATTCGCGGACGGAGTGCTAGTAGGTTTATTAATATTATTGTCACCAATGATACACGATACTGAAATGGCAACCCTACGATACATGGTGTTTATTTCTCTGCGCTGACGCATCTGTGACTCACGACCTGTTTAGGTAAACGGAGCGTCTGCGCGTATTGTACACTACGCCGGACGGTACGCGGGCGTAGTACTACGAGTACGACTAATTAGTTGGCTTTATATTTTTGGATATATGAAGATGAGATTTGATGCGTGAGTCATACGTCTTGGGAATGGGTGTCATCGTTTGAGGACGCTCCGAGTAAATATTCCGTCTAAAATAATGTTTGGTTAGGTCTGTTCAAAAAATATGTAGTTTTAAATTTCTAATACTTTTTTTACTGAACTGGTGACACAGATGGACTGGAAGATTCTGTTTTAAAAATACAAATTATGTATATAACATGAATATTTTTACGTCATTGTCTTTTCAAAAAATAATTATTGTATCTTTATAATGACTGTCTGTCTTCATTTTGTTTTCTTTTTCACTAGTAGTTCGAAGTGAAACGTCAGCATATCAATATACACTTATCAAACAAATTTTTCGTCGAAAGTGACCATCTCTCTTGCTAGCTGTCCAGGTCTGTTATGTAACCAGCCACTGCCAACACGTGGACATTGGACATGGCTTCCATGGATGATGTTCATCATCATCAGGTTTATGTTATTGTTTAATATTTTAAGAAGAGACTATGAAAGCCGCTCTATCTTGAAGTTGGGTAGCGCGACGATGCGCATTTGCATGACGAACGTATGAGGCATTTTATTGTTTTGAGTCGTAAGTTACAAACTTTTTAGATCGATAGTCTACGTGTCCTGGGTGCTTGTACATCCTTTACGCGCAAGTGTTCAACATATAAGGAGACATGCGCCGTGTACACTCATAAATCAGTTGGCGCATGACGTCGCACGGGTAATCGCATCTTTACTGGCGCGGGTTATGCGCCGTGTCCAACAAACTCAGCGATCAAGTTAATTAACCACGTCGCCGCCGGGCTCAATACTGAAATTCATTGCTCTGTGGCCGGCGGCGACTCACGGGGATTATATTAAGACTTAGAGAAAAAACTATAATTGACATTTTTCAGTTTTAATTTTTTTTTTTTTTTTTTTTTTTTTTTTTTTTTTTTTTTTAGCGTGGTAAAATCATCAAATGAGTCCTCCAACCCCGGGCAGGGCGGGAGGGACTGTCAGACTTCTACTGACTAAAATCCACGGTGTCCTTCATAGCCTGTTACGTTCCGGGGTTACGGTTAGGGAATAATCCCGCGACCCCGGCAGGCTTTGGCCCTCTGAGAGGGGGGCCCCGTCATTATGCTGACGCTCTTTGAGGCGCGCGTGGGACACAACGCGCCGTCGACCCGGGCATGGTCCTTGGTCGGGCAGCGAGTTGCCCTTTACTCGCTGCCCGCATGCCCGCGCCTACGGTGGCCGGAGATCGTCGCGCGACGTCCGTCGCCGTGGGCGTCCTACACCGCGGTTGGGGCGGAGGGAGGACTCTGTCCTCTCTCGCTCGCGGCGCGCCTCCTCCTTCGCGAGCATTACTGCTTCGCAGAAGGAGGCGACCGCTTCCCACTCCGTCTCGCCCCGCAGCATGGCCGAAACCAATGCCGGGCGCGAGAGGTCTCCGCCTATCGCAGCCGTGAGGACACGTCGGTGCGCCGCCCAAGCTGGGCAGTCCTGCACCGTATGCTCCACCGTGTCCTCCGGGCGATCTTCGCAGTGATGACACCCAGACGTATCCTCCTTCCGCATTAGACACAGGTACCTCCCGAAGCACCCGTGCCCCGTGAGGACCTGCGTCAGGCGGAAGGTAAGGACGCCATGACTTCTCTCCAACCACTCCTCAAAGAGGGGTCTTACCGCCGCAATTGCGGCGTGCCCGGCCGTCGGTCGCGACAGTCGTTCCTTCCATACTGCCCTGAGATCGCGCCGGAGGTCTTCGCGCCGCGCCTCGACTTCGCGAGGCAGCGGGCTCACGCCCCGGCGCTGCGCCTCCACGCGCCACTCATAGACGCGCTGGAGGGCAGTCGCCTCCAGATCCCAAGGCAGCAATCCGGCAAGCAGGTTGGCCGATTCGCCGGCAATCGTGCGGTATCCCCGGATCATTCGGATAGCCATGACCCTCTGGCATGCGACCAGCTTCTGTGGTCGCGTCCGGATGCTCAGGGCCCACACAGGGGCCCCGTAGAGGGCCATGGACCGCACGACACCAGCGTACAGCCTACGGCAGGAAGCGTTTGGCCCGCTGAGATTGGGCAGCAGTCGCCTGAGGGCGGCCGCTGCACGGTTCAGCCTTGGGGCCAAACTCAGGAAATGCTCCCTGAAGTTCCACCGGCTGTCGAGGACGAGTCCCAGGTACTTCATCGTCCCCTGTACGCCGATTGGAACTCCTTCCACCGTAATGCTGTAACTCGACGGTGGCGCGTTACGGCGGCCATGAAAACACATGGCCTCCGTCTTGTGCAGCGCCACCTCGAGTCCCAACCGCCGGATCCTCTCGACAACTGTCGCGACCGCTTCCGTCGCCACGTCGGCCGCCGCCTGGTGCGACTCTCCCTGTGCAAGGACGAGCGTGTCGTCAGCGTAACAAATTACGCTGACGCCGTCAGGGAGGTCGCTGCGCAGCACCCAGTCGTATCCGATGTTCCACAAGGGCGGTCCCAGGACCGAACCCTGTGGAACACCGCACGACATCTCTCGCCGGTTCCACTCTCCCCGGTGACCGGGGTAGATGACGGCTCTGTCCGTCAGGTAGTCCTCGACTATTCGGCGGAGGTAGGTCGGCACCCGGTGATACCGGAGTGCCTCCCTGATGCAACTCCAGGGCAGGGTGTTGAAGGCATTGGTGATGTCCAGAGACACCGCCAAGACGACCCTGCCCCGGGCCACTGCATCCCCCGTCGTGAGGGCTCTCACGCGCATAATTGCGTCCACCGTCGAGCGCCCCCTGCGGAAGCCGAACTGGCTCTCCGACAGGTTCGGACCCACTCGATTCAGGTGCCCGGCGAGGCGGTCTGCAATGACTCTCTCAAAGAGCTTGCCCACCTCGTCGAGCAGCACGATGGGCCGGAATGCGGACGGAGAGTCCGCAGGGCGCCCGGACTTCTGGATCAGGACCAGTTTCCCCGTCTTCCAACGAAGCGGGAACCGGCCCCTCTCCAGGCACGCGCTTAAGAGCCCCCCTAGTCGAGGCCCGAGAGTCCCGAAGGCCAGGACCCAGGCTTTTCCTGGCAGGCCGTCGGGTCCTGGGGCGGTATTTTTGGCTTTGAGCCGTTGTACCGCCACTCTCAGGTCTACCTCGGTCACCTCTGGAGCGTCGTAGACGTCGTCGTCGCTGTGATCCGCGTTTGCGTCAGCTTCCTCCTCAGATTCCGTCGGAGACGGAGCCATGGGCGGGGGAGCATACTCCTCCCCTCGCGAAGGGAACAGGGCGCTCACCACGTCCTCCACGAACTGAGGCCGGAGACTCTGCGTCAACGGGGGAGCCCAGGGGCGGAGCTTTTCTCGCACCCACTTGTAGGGGCGGCCCCATGGGTCCCCGTCCAGAGTCCCCAGCATCTCCTCGCGGGCCAATTCCTTGGCCCGCCAGATCGCGTCGCGGAGGGCGGTCTTCGCTGCCCTGTAGCCCTCGTGCAGCTCCGCCTCTACAGTCGCCGCATCCGGAGGTCGGGTGCGGCGCCTGCGGAATCTGGTGTACCGGCGGCGCGCAGCAACGCACGCTTCGCGCAGCGCTGCCAACTCGCTTGACCACCAGTACAGCTGACGCCGGGCGCGTCCTTGCCGGACCCGGGGCATGGCCACGTCACAGATCTCCGACATGGCCTCCCGGAACCACTCAGCCTCGTCGTCTACGTCGGCAGGCCTGTCCGGTGGTGACACCCAGGCCTGCACGATCGAGGCTTCCAGGAATAGCTCCCGGTCCAGCTGCTTCAGCGCCCATCGCGGACCACTTAGGTTCCGTCCACTTGAGACCGGCGCGTCTGAGGTCTGGGTGGAGACGTCGAACCGGATATACCGGTGGTCGGAATAGGTCTCCACCTCCTCCACAACACGCCAGTCGGTGACGCGCGGTGACAGGGCGGCGCTGGCAAACGTTACGTCTACCACCGACTCGCCCGTCCACCGCACGCACGTGGGGACGGAACCCCGGTTCTCGATCACCAGGCCATGCGCACGGGCCCAGCGCTCGAGCCTCCTGCCCCGATAGCAGTCCGTGCTCCGGGAACCCCAAGCCGGACTTTTGGCGTTGAAGTCCCCCAGGACGAGCGCGGGGAGGGAACCGAGGGCGACGACGACGTCTCCCAGCTCCTCTAGGGAGTCTTGGAACTCGGCGATAGATCGGTTCGGGGAGAAGTAAACGCCTACCACGGCGATCTCCCCGAACCGGGCTGCGACAATCCCGTGCCCTCTCTCGACACGATCGAGGGGCGGGGGTACCGGCGGCGGCCGACGAAATTAGGGTCACCGAGCCGTCCAGGTCCGCTACCCAGTCATTCCTGGGCAGGACAAAATACGGCTCGGCGACCACGGCGACGTTGATCAACCACTGCGCCATGCTCTGGAGCAAGAGATCCTGAGCAGCGGCGCAGTGGTTGATGTTCGCCTGGAGGAAGCGCAATGGAGACATTAATCTGAATCCATTGAGGCCTCCTCCAGGGCCCTCCTCGAGGGCGTGGCCACGGCGGCGGCGGCGGCGACGGCGGCGGCGGCGGCGGCGGCGGCGGCGGCGGCGGCGGCAGCAGGAGCTGCGGCGGCGGCGGCAGTAGCGGGGACAGCGGCGGCAGAGGGCCTACCTCTGCTCTTGGTCTTGGCGGGCGGGGCGCAGGACTTGCCCCCTGCCCGGTGATCGGCCGGCTTGCCAGCCGCCGCACATAGGAAGCAGTGCGGCGGGGCGTTGCACGAGCCGGCCTTATGACCGGGCCGACCGCAGCGGAAGCAATCGCCGCTGCGGTCCACCTCGGAGGTGCACTTGCATGCCGTGTGGTTACCCACTTGGCAGCGGAAGCACCTCAGAGGTCTGGGTTCCAGCAGTTTCACCTGCGCGGACACCCAGCCGACCAAGAGCCTTCGGCCCTCCCCTATCTTTTTGGCCGCGGACACGGGGCAGCTCACTGTCACCGACAGCAGCCCCGCAAAGTCCGGGCGAAGGGTGCCAGCCTTGATTTGGTCGACAGGGCATTCCCCAACCCTGCCGACGGCGGCCACCACGTCCCCCTCCGTGATCGAGTCGTCCAGCCCATTATGCGCAGATCTGCGCGCTTTACGGGCCTGGACACCCGAGCCTCCTCCGCATCTAAGGACGCTCTTAGCCGTTCGGCCAGAGCGTCAGCGGTAGGACCACTGGAGGCGCCGGGAATCGACAGCAGCCTGGCCCCCGTCGCGGTGACTTGCACCCGGAGACCCCCGTCGATTCCCAGCTCCCGGAGGTTTACTGCCTCCTTCGCCTTCGCGAACACGTCGCGGTACGTCACGCCCCTCTTGACCGCGTCCGGCTGCAGTGTAATTACTACAGCCGCGGTCTTAGGGGCGCGGAGTTTCGCCGCGACGGTTCGCTTCCGCTGCTTCCGTCGCTGTCGCCGCCTTTGTTTCTTTGCGGCCCTGCTCTCTCCCGCCACCTGCCATTCGGCATCGGCTGGGGGAGGACGCGAGGGCTGCGTAGGCGGGACAGCTCGGGACGGCTGGCTCACCGCCGCCGCCGCCGAAGCTCCCTTCTTCTTCTTGGCAGCCGAGCTCTGCGGGGCCGCCTTCGCCCCAGCCGGTGCCGTCGCCGCCGGAGCCGCTCTCTCCGTGGCCTGTTTGGGCGGTGCTGGCTTCGCATTCGCCTTCGCCGCGGCCCGCTTCTCCGGGGCTGGCCTGGGCGGCGCGGAAGCCGCTACGGCCGCGTAGGAGGAAGCGAGCGGGGGGCGCAAGACACGGTTCTCCAGCGCTGTAAAGCGCTGGTTGAAGGCCGCTAGCTCCTGGCGCACCAGATTTAGGACAGCGTTGCTGTCTTCCACTGGTGCGGACTTCGCCGGCGGCTCCTTCTGCCGCGTCTGCGCCTGCGTCTGCGTTCGCGCCTGCGCCTGCGGGACCTCCTCTCGGCGGCCCCCCTTCCGCAATCCGGCCAGCTCCGCTTTCAGCTGGATGTTCTCCTTACGGAGAGCATCCATCGCCGCCGTGAGCTTGGCGACCTCCTCCCGCATTTGGGACATTTCGTCCGGTGTTGTCGATGCGGGCGGTGGCCGGCCGAGGCTATCCGTCGCCGCCGCCACGATTTTCGCCGTGACCGCAGTTATGGCCCTGTCCTTCGTCGCCTTTTTCCCCGGCTTATTGCGGGTCAGGGTACGAAGGGCGTCCTCTACGGTCTCTTCGAGGGAGGGCTCAGTCGTGAGCCCTCTACCTCCAGCTCCTCCAGTCCTGCCTCGGCCTTTACCCCGCACACTAGTGGGGATCTTGGGGCCCGAGGCAGGACCCTCCTCAGACGAGGATAGCACTTGTCGGGGGCGCTTGAGGAACTCGTTCCTCCTGCTGGCGCTCCCCTCACTCCTCCTCGCTGCGCTCCCAGAGCCTACGCTCTGGAAGCTCGGGGCGTCTGATCCCGAGTCGGAGTCCGACTCGAGCACCATCGCCCCCCCCTTTCGCGGAGCGGCACACTGTGCCCGCTCGGTGGTTGGTGCCGGTGAGGAGCACGTACTGGACAAGTCCAGTGACTCCTCCCCACGGGCACGTGAGCCTCCCTGGCTCGATGCGGCGACTGCCGGGCCGAAATCAGGATAGAAGTGGCTTTTGTCCCCCCCAGAGTACGGTGGGACTGACCGGACGGATCCGGTGCGGGATTCTCCAGCTGCGGAGCAGCTGGTACCCGCCTGGGGTAATTCATTTTTAAACGACTTCTTCATGATTTTAAGTTACTTTTTTTGAGAGGTGAGTTCCTCTATTCCTAACCCCGAATTTCCCTCCCCGGTTCACTTCACGGTTACGTCTATAGACTAGACGCGTACCGGAAGTGAACATTTCCCCCCCTGACCCAGTCTCAGACGACTGAGCCCGCGCCGCCTGAAAGCTCGAGCTAACTGCTCGATCCTCCAGGCGGCGCGCCTTTCCCCGGTGTATCCCTCTTAGTTTGTAAGCCCCACCACGACGACAACGTGGAGATACGACGGTGGGGAGTTCTATGTACACATAGAATTATTTCTACAGAGTTTTCCTTCAATTCTATGCATACGTGGAATTACATATTTCTAGAGCGATTTAAACATTAAAAAAGCTCTCCTGTGAACCTCGATTTTACCTCCGTTTTTACGTAGGGATCGTCGACATGGTCTTTATCGACATAATTCAGCATTCTAGATATTTTGTGGGGCAAAACCAGCGTTGATTTTAAATTTTAATATTAAACATTATAAACTTACACAAAGCATATTAAAGTTCTAAGTCTTACCCTATCATAATTATGATGACACTAAAAAACAACAACCTAAGAGTAAAAACATTAATATAGGATATCAAAGTGAAAATTTACACAGTACTAGAGAAAGCGATTTAAATTGATATGAAGAGATCAACACACAAACTTCACGCTACTTAACTCTGAAACAGTAGGGTCGGCAGAACCCCTCTTGAAAGCACTCTCGACGAAACATTGATGCAATCTTTAATTTCAAGTTCTTGTTTTGTAGGGTTCTCGTCTTGTTTTTAAAATGTAATATTATAAGAAGGAATTATAATCGTTATTGGGGTATGTTTTCTGTAAAGTTTTGATAATCTTTAAAGAAAAAACAAAGAGGTTTGATTTTGAAGATTTTTTGTATAGAGGGTGGCACTAACGGCCCGCTACTTTGTTTTTTTTTTCAGAATTATGGTAGCCTCTTTTTATGAATACTACTTTGAAGCACCAAGACCACTTAGGTTTGAATACGCCTTAAGTAAAATACTACAACATAACATTTCACAAACAAACAAACAAACATGCCCCATCAAATAACGTTACAAACACATTAGCAAGTATTGCAGGTAAGCCGACACTTCATACATTCAGCCATTACCGTTCATACGTCCGACAGAAACTACTCGTAATTATAATAGTCACAGACAATTAGCTACGGTATTGCAATATCGGTGGAAAGGTAACTAATGTACCTATGCAGAAATATTACGTTGTGATGTTGTAAATGGACAATTTCATGGAAAGAATTTGGGAAGACCTTTGGCCAATATAACTAACTATCTGCACTTCAATTATTCACAATGGATAACACTGCATTACTTGCAAAAAGTATGGACGAGCTTGCTGAGTGGATGGATTCTCGAATGACAGAGTTTGAGAAGAATCAGCAGGCGGCATCATCAACAAGTACTCCTACGGTGAAGGTACTCTCAGCAGACTACCTCAGTTTTAAGTCCATAGTGTTGACCACTTTGTCTATGCTGAGATCACAACTAGAATTGTTGGCGAATGGATTGGACCGCTTGGAAACTCACTCCCGAAGAAAGGTCCTACTCCTTCATGGGGTTTCAGAGGTGGATGCTGAGGATCTTTCGCAAAAGGTATTTACCATTCTACGTGACCAACTGAAAATATCGTCCGTCAGTCCTGATGTGATTGAAACAGCTCATCGTTTGGGTATTAAAAAAGGCAAAAATCGTCCTATTCTGGTCCGCTTCTCCACAGCGACACAACGTTCAGCCGTATGGAATGCCAAAACGAAGTTGAAGGGCTCCAAAATGTCTATCTCGGAGTTTCTTACAAAGTCGAGACAAGACGTTTTCTCCGCGGCCAGAGATCATTTTGGCATGAAGAACTGCTGGTCGTCGGACGGTGTTATAGTGATTTTGCTGCCAGACAAGACACGTAAAAAGCTAGTAACGAATTCTGAGCTTCAGCAGCTAATCAAGCAATATCCAGAGAAGTACGTGAAGGAAACTGGAAAGTGATATTTATCTAGTGTTTTCTTGTCGGAATGTTGTTCACTAGTACTGTTTTTCTCGCTGCAATGTAGTGTTTAATTTGCTGTGTTCTCGTTACTTATTTAATAATTTATAATGAGGTAGGCTAGACTCAAAGTCGTGAACAATATTCGGGGTAGAACAATTTCTTTCAAATTGTTTACTTTTGCTGCTAATGTCAAATGTCAGTGATGTCAGAAATGACAAATGTCGTAGTAACGTTGTTTGACAGTTTCAAATTGACGTTCCATTTCACTTGCTTGTTTTGTTTGCAGTTAAAAAGGAGATGTTTCATTTTCGGCCATCAGATGTACATATATCAAAAAAGAGGAAAAAATACCACAAATTCGGGAAAAATATTTTCTGGTGGATTTGAGCCTGATTTGTTGTGCACAACAAAAAAATAGTTTTTCAGTTATTGCCATGTTTTATTCAACATGGCGTCTCGTTTGCTAGCATAATTCATTCGTTCTGAAATGATGTCTCATCAAACCAATGTTAAGTAGAAAATAAATAAAAAAATGCGTGTGTTCTTGACGTGTTAAAAATAAACTATTATTCTATTGTACATATTTTTGAGTAAACATAATTAAGGACCACGATTTCATCGTTGCAAAAATCTTTAGTTTGCATTATTTTTAACGTGTTTCTGAACGAGTTAAAAATGACTTAGTAAATGTCATCTCTACAACGTGTCATGGCTGTCTTACCTCTTAGGACAAACGTCAAACATGTTTTTATTTTTACCTTGTGCACAAAACCCATTTAATATTACGAAAAAAATGTTACTTTATTCTATTCAGGGGTAATTTTCCCAGCTTTGGTAAAATGTACATGTTATGGCCGGAGCGCCATATAAAACTGAAACGTCTCCTTTCTCGTGTCATTTTTCTAGCATAGATTTTCGGAACGCATTATCATTGAGTTTTTTTAACGTTCCGTGTTATGCATTGTTTTTTTTTTTTCTGTTTTTAATGTTATTTTTTTTACAAAACTGTGTGATTTTAATATCTCTCTCAGTCAACTTGTAGCTGGTAAATTGATACTTAGAAGGTATTTATAATATTTTTTAGCTTAAGTATATACCTAAATTTATTGTATATTTATTAGTTTATTTATATGTTGAATAATGAATATTTGTCTTGCTCGTCCTCTGATGAGGAATATCTAAGTGCTCATAATATTTCTAGCTCGTCTCTTTCGGATTTTGAACCTTTAGAGGAAAAACTCTCTTCTGTTTTTCATCGTAGCTCGAAATTCCTATCCTTGGTGCACATCAATGCACAGAGTGTTCCAGCTCATTACAATGATCTTCTCACATCCTTTAGTAACACGGTAGTTGATGCAATTTTAATCTCTGAAACATGGCTCAAGCCTTCTCTTCCCTCAACATCTTTCGGTCTGCCAGGTTTCCGGCTTTTTCGGAATGACCGTGTCGATGCGGGTGGCGGCGGGGTAGGTATCTACCTCCGCGGTGACATCCCGGCCACGCTTATTAGTAATTCTCCCCCTCAATATTCTGGATCTCTGGAACATTTTATTTATTTATTTATTTAAACTTCATGTACAAACAGTGGTACATAGGCGGACTTAATGCCACAAGGCATTCTCTGCCAGTCAACCTTTGGGTTAAATAAGAGAGTATTGTGGTAGGGTACAAAAAAATAAAAAATAAAATAACCGAAATAAATAATATTTACGTAGATTCTAATACATATATACAGATAAAATAAACTAAACAATATTATAGTAACAATAAACATAAAAAATAACTCAATAATAACTATTATGACTTGACTTGACAAAGAGCTATTGATTGTGACTAAGATAGAAATCACGCAGTTTTCTTTTAAAAGTGAAATCGCTTTCAGCTTTTTTAATGTTAATGGGTAGCGCGTTCCAGAGTCTTATAGATGATATTGCGAAAGAATTAGACATAAAACCAGTGCGGTGAGGAGGAATTTGGAGCAGTAGTTTTTTGGAAGCTCGAAGGTTGCATCTATGAGAACTGCCCAACACTTTAAAATGAGATTTTAAATATTCAGGAGCACGTGGATCGTTCAAAATTTTGAAAAGCAAACAGAGAGATCTGAGGGATCTTCTGAGTCGGATAGGCAACCATTTTCTTGGCAAACATCTTTTTCTTGAAATCATCGTTAACCATAAAAAAGTCTTACTTGGTTGTGTATACAGCCCTAATGATAAGGTGGTTTACTTCTCTGCATTAGAGTCCCTTTTGGAACAATTTACTACTCTTTATGAACATATTATCATTATGGGTGACTTGAATACATGTATCTTGAAGGATGATTCCAGGTCACAGAAGCTTATTTCTTTAACCTCTTCATTTAATTTAAACATTCTCCCAGCTTCAGCTACGCACCATCTTCCCAATTGCAGGCCATCGTTACTCGACGTTATGATCGTCTCCAAGCCGGAGGCTGTCATCACGCACGGACAAATGGTGGCCCCTTTCTCATATCATGACCTAATATTTCTTGCATATAAAGTGCGATCTCCTAAAATCAAGAGTAGAGTAATTCTTCAACGTAATTTTCGTAACATGGATCTGGATCGTTTGAGAGAAGATGCTGAGGCTATCGATTGGTCGCCCGTATTGACAGCTGACAACATTGATGCCAAAGTTGCTGCTTTTAATTTAATAATAACTAGGTTGTATGATACTCATGCACCGGTTAGACCAGTGCGTGTGAAGCATGCTCCTGCTCCCTGGCTAACTCCTGATATTAGGAGGGCTATGGCAAGGAGGGACAAAGCTAAGTGTAAACTTAGGAAGGATCCTTCTGACGGAAATAAAGCTGCCTATAAGAAATTGCGTAACATCTGCAACAGATTGTGTAGGGATACTAAACGTCGCTTTATTCACTCTAAATTAGAAAATCTTTCTCAGGCTCAGTCCTGGAGATTCTTAAAGTCATTGGGCGTGGGCAAGGCCATGGATGCCACTAGTGGTACCATGGATCTAAATGCACTCAACAATTTCTTTTCTACTCCTCCAGTTTCGCTCGATACTTCTACTAAAACATCATCTCTTTCCTATCTTTCCAGCCTTGACCCCCCTGGCTGCCCTCAATTTACATTTCATCCGGTCACTGAGGACAATGTTAAGAAGAGTATCCTTTCTATCTCAACAAAGGCCGTGGGCAGTGATGATCTCAGTCTCGACATGCTCCTCCCAGTGTTAGGAAGCATTACGCCTACTATCACACACATTTTAAATTTTCATTGTGGGCTAATGTCTTTCCTTCTGCGTGGAAAAAGGCATTTGTTATCCCTCTTCCCAAAACCTCCAATCCAACTTCTTTTTCTCAATACCGTCCAATCTCTATCCTTCCTGTACTTTCTAAAGTTCTGGAAAGTGTTGTTCACAAGCAACTCTACTCCTATCTTACTTCCAATAACCTTCTCTGTCCTTTCCAATCCGGCTTCCGTCCTGCTCATAGTACGGTTAGTGCGTTACTGAATGTCACGGAGGATATTCGTCATGCAATGGATAATACCAAGCTGACTGTTATGACTCTGCTTGACTTCAGTAACGCATTTAATTCAGTTGATTTTGATTTGCTCCTTGGTACCCTAAGCTCTCTTAACATTGCTCCTTCTGTGATCGATTGGTTCTGGTCTTATCTTCATGGTCGCCAGCAGTGTGTGAAGACCGACGACTCAACATCGGACTGGGTGAATCTCACTGCTGGTGTTCCACAAGGCGGCGTTCTTTCTCCATTGCTTTTTTCCACCTTCATAAATTATATTTCTCTAATCATTTCCTCTCCCTTCCATTTGTATGCAGATGATTTGCAAATTTACAGACATTTTTCATTGGATGAATTTCCCAAAGTGGTTGAAGCAATGAATTCGGATCTTTCAGCTATACAAACTTGGGCACAGAACTTTGGCTTATTGGTAAATCCCACTAAGTCACAGGCTCTGATTATAGGTAGCAGTAGACTAAGGAGTAGGCTTGAAAATATTAACAAAAACAAAATTTATTTTAATGGTATCTGTATCCCATACACGGATAAAGCAAAAAATTTGGGAATAATATTTGATTGCCACTTATCCTGGTCAGCTCAGATTGGTGAGGTGAGCAGGCGCATGCACTATTCTTTCCATTCTCTCAAACGACTCCAGACCTTTCTTCCTTTCCAAACTAAAGTCATGCTTGCTCAAGCACTTCTCCTTCCTACTCTTGATTATGCTGATGTGTGTTACTTGGATGTGACTGAGGAGCAACTAAATAAACTTGAGCGTCTACAAAATCTTGCTATTCGGTTTATTTTCGGACTTCGCAAATATGACCACATCTCTGAATTTCGTGCTCAGTTAAAATGGCTCCCAATCCGACTTCGTCGTGATGTGCACATCCTATCTGTTCTCTACAAACTCCTCAAAGACCCATCCACTCCTGACTATCTCCGCTCCCGCTTCCGCTTACTACCACCTAATCCACGGCCTAGGCGCGCATGTAACACTAAGGTACTTGAGTGTCCTAGAGCGAACACAAAATTTTTCCTCAATTCCTTTACTTATCGAGCTACGAAACTTTGGAACAATTTACCATTGGTAATCCAAAACTCTCCCTCTGTAACATCTTTTAAACAAAAATTGAAAGAGCACTTCCTTTCACAACAACCATGATATTTATGTATATATTATTTTTATGTATTTCATATTATTTTATATATTATTATTTATATATTTATTATGTGTATATATATGTATATTTATTTTATTTTATCGGATGGTTTAAAAATTGAATTATTTGTGTGTACATTTTTCTTGTCCCCGTATTATTTTTCTCGAATATCAAATTTACAGGTTGGCTGGAAGAGATCTCTTTTTAGAGATAAGCTCACCTTTGTGTACTATATTTAAGTTAATGCTTTTATTGTAATTATTTTTGTACACAATAAAGAATATATATACATCATCAGCCGGAAGACGTCCACTGCTGAACAAAGGCCTCACCCTTGTTTTATTACGAGTATAACCTCCTTTTTTGAAGTGGGTAAAAGAAAAGCATCGAATGGAGTTCACAAACTCTGGTTCCACAGATGACCGAAGCGTTTTAAACCTACTATTTTTTTTGGTGTAATGACTATCTTTAGATAGATTCTATACTAATGTTATAAAGCTAAAGTATTTGTTTGATTGAACGCGCTAATCGCAGTAACTACTGGTTTGAACTTATTCTTTTTTTATCGTTGCCCCACACTAGAAAGTTCTCTTGTGTCGTTGATGCGTTTACAAACATATAAACTCAAATACACAAACGCAATTTTTTTTTTGTGAGGATAGGCTATTGGCATAAAAGTTCACGCTACGGAACCGAAAAGCGGGGTGAAACCACGGGGACAGTTAGTATTGGATAATTATAAAGTAAACCAGAGGCCTTACCACGAGCTCTTAACGCGATCTAGTTTAGGCTGTGGAAAAGAGACAGCGCTATACAAGTCGTCTAGCGCCATCTCTTTCCCACAGCCTAAAGACTCACGCTTTAAGAGTTCATGGTAGGCCGATATTAAGAATAATTTTAGTTGTCAAAAAATACGTAGCACTGCGTAGCACTCCACATACTCGTAGCTGCTACGAAACTATAAACGTAACCGCGCTACGACCGGTGACGATCCGTAGCAACAAACAAGTAATATGTCAAGTTCAATTCATCTGGTTACTGTGGAGCATTTACATGAGAGTGTGTCGAAAGTCTTAATAACAATTCGACAAGTTTTTTAGACGTCAATTCTTGCAAGTGAGCGACTGGTGCCCAGTCGCACGGCCATTCACCAGGCAAGTTAACTGAAAAATAGACAAGTGTAGGTGGCCCACTTAACATATGATATTTATTTAGATGAATAAATTCACAAACGAAGAACAAAAATGTAGCATGTCTGCTAAGTATTACCAATTAGATGCTGCTTAACAAGCTGCCTTCGTAAGATTACAACTCATGATATTGGTACAGTACCCTTAGTACGAATTTTCAGTATTTGAGACGTAAAGTAAACTGGAACTTTGACAATTTTTAAGGAAAAAATTTGTTCCTGCTTCGCATACCAGAGGCGCTGTTCCATTTTTCCATACAAGAAACGCTGTAAATATTGTGAAGTAAAAGGGTGAAAATTCGTGCTAAGGGTACAGGTCTGTATTTCCTGATAGCTATAACCTTGGGGTCTTCAAGTCAAGAGTGAGCAGGTTACTTCTAGGAAAGCATGCTTCACCGTCGTCCACACATCTTTGTTTACCATTAGGCGAGATAATAAATAAAAAAAGAAGTCACCAGCATGTAAAAAACACAGAAAATGGAATATAAACTGAACTACTAATAATTCTTATAATAATACGGTTCTGTTAACAAACAGTGTCGATTACAACCAACGTGCAATTAACTCGGAAGCCTGTTGTTGTGCATTAGCGACCGCGGGCCTATTAAGAGCTTACCAGTAAATACACTATTAAATAAGAAGACCATAATTACGGGAAACCACAATTAATTTCAATGAAAATACTTTACATAAGCCATTATATTTATTGTACTTACTAACACTATACATTATATTGCAAACACTATGGATTCTGTCTGAAAAATATATGGTTTTTATTAAATAAAAAACTAAAATTTACAAAAAAAACTGTATTCCTTCTGGATAGGCCTATGTTCACTACGTCTAGCAGTAGTCTAAAATAATTAGTCTATGATATTTTTTTAAAATTTAATCTTTGCTTCAAATTAGGATTTTCGCCTGTGTCGTGGTGCTTTTATAAACATAGAAACTCACATACACAAACACGTAGACCCGGAACAACTTGCAAGTCATACAAGTATTTGTTCCGTGCGGGAACTGAACCCGCGATACGCTGCAGTCGATTACTCAGCCACGGCACCAACCATGCCGTCAACTGAACCCCATAACAGTACAGTGACCTTCTAAAAGATCTCTGCCAGGCAATTAACCCTAACTAACTGATTTACCAAATTGAGGCCAAGCACTAAAATACCAGTCACTCGAAAATTTTCGGTCACAAAATAAATTGGATACCCCTAAACTATCCGCCATAACTTCAACAGAAACGCAATAACTTTAATTTATGAACCGGGTAATCCGGATAAGCCGTCAATTTTGTAATAACGCACATTTTCACCGTAATTGTGACTAAACGTGTCATGTGAACCCGGATTTTGTCGCGTTATTATTGTGAACTTATGTAATGTTGATGGTTTTGGCAAAACAAATGAATCATCAATGCTCTGTTTACGACCTCAGGTGATGCGAAACAAATTGAATCGAGCGGTGAGAATCGGTCCTTGTTTTATTTCAGAACACCATAGATCTCTTGTCGCAAGCCAATGTGGCAAGCCCCAAACAATTTTCGTCCGCACTCACAGTCGCGACACGCGTTTAGGTCGTGGCCAAAGGGTTAGGGCAGGTTCATGACGCAAACCTTTCTATTAAAATTCTACAAATAACAAAAGGGACAGTAGGTGTTACTGGCCCCTGTCTGTTTACCTGCCCGTGTTTAAAAAGGAATGTAATACAACCCCAGTTATTTTCATTATTCACATTTACATCACCGTTTCGAATTTATGTAGCGCGCTGCGAAATCTCAAAATATTTTTTCCATGTAGTCCAACGTATTTGAAATTCTGTAAACAAACAATGTTCTTTTGGTTTAATCAGGATTTTTTCTGATGGTTACAAAAATGCTGATGATTAAAAGGACATTTTAAAAACAATCTGGATTCAATATGTATACTAGGTATGATTCAGGTAAGTTTTTTGGTATTGCTACAAGGATTTTTTAATAAAGGATCCTGATTGGCATACTTTTATTCTAATTTTTCTTTTCTTGTTTTGACATAATTGTGCTTATTTTAAGTTTAGTACCATAACTAGTTCAATAAGCCTTAGAACCTTAGAAAACTAGTTTTTTTTTTCAATTTGAGGGTTATGATTATTTATTGGTACTTTTGATGAATATTGTGTGCAGGCACATACGATAATGGAGGTTTACTTTGTAAATAAGAAGATCTATGTACAAAATACTGTATTCGAAATATATGATTTGATTCAACGCTTTGAATCTCCTAACCAAAAGCATTACAGTTGCTGCATATAAATTCAAGCTCCGTAAGGCTTTTCTGTGCAAGTCCGATGTTTTAGCCCAAACTTTAGCATAATAACGGTCGAAACCAAACAAGAGCTTCAGTGACCGACCCCCGAGCTCACAACAGGTGAAAACTCATAAAACTAACTAGGTGAGTAGCGATGAACGCTTGTGGAGGACCGTTTAGAGAAACAATGGCAGAACTGAGTTCCGGGACGGCCCTGTCTCCCGCCTGCAGCCAACACGAATGCAGCTCAACTTTAATAACAATGGATTTAATTGTTCATTTTGCGGCGTCAGCGCAAACTGACGTAATTAAGATAAATCTAGCGTTGAAATTATAAGTGTACGTTTATGTTAGTAAACTCTCAAGATGCTATAGCAAAAGCACCTATAATACTTGTAGCACAATTAATGGCCTCGTTTCTATGAAAAGCTCTGGGCTCATTTTAAAAATATTGTTTGGGCTTGAATTTCAAATAAGAAATTATAGCTTGAAACTAAGGAAAACTCAAACTATCGTACAGGATATAATATAAAATAATAAATGTTTGTATGATCTCAGACGTTAGTAGACGTCAATATGTCTTCGATTTTTTTCTAGTACATGCTGATTACTTCATGATGTTTTCCTTTACCGTTTTGAGACCAAGAGCGATGAAATATTAAATTACACAAAGTAATGTGTAATGTGCCTCAAATTCAAATGAACAGCCTTGAACTCGTAAGTCGATGCCTTATCGCTGTGCCAAGACGATTCTTGATTAATAAAAATAATAAATCAGATATCCAATACTGCAAAAAGCACTTATCTCTACGAAATTACTAAGTCTGAAATGAACAGAATGTTGATCCATTTCGTAACGGGCTTAAGACATTTCCATTTGAATTACTCCACAAATCCATTTACATCGTCCCAGACTTCAAAACTTAGCAAAAATTGCACTTTATGGAACAAATAAAAAGCCACAAAGGTTCTCTGATAGCGACAAAGTTCAGTTTTTATATCAAATGCGACCAAGAGAATAACCATTAAGCATTTCCTTGCGCTCTGCGTGCAATAAATGAATGAAAAACTCTGCTCGAACTTGGTGGATACAATTGATAACTTGCCCGGAGCTAAACTTTTTGCTTCCCAGGCCATTATTGACGTCTAAGATCGAAGGGAGCAGACGCTCCGCAATATTTTTAACCTTTCATTCTGCGGATATTTTCGCCATTTCCAGCTAATTTAATGGATTTTTAATTACTGTGTAAAGAAGTTTAGAGAGACCGACTTTCAACATTATTTTTTCTTATTCTCAGCATCTTTTACATGGTTTCGCAAAATGGTATTTACTTCCAGATGAACAGATAACAAATCTTTAATTGTTTTATCTGCGTTCAATGTTCTCTTTAAAAGCATTCATCAAAATTCAATTAAACTGGAGTGTTTCAATTAAAAACGAGACTTGTTAGTTCCCGGTCTGCTGGTCAACTTTTATTAGTTCGCCGAGTAGAGAAAGTAATCAAGTCTGCGATATATCGTGTCTCGTTCCTAACTCCCGAGATAACTCTTAATTGTTTGATGTGACACCTCGCGAAGACGCGGAGACGTGGGGAAGCCGTCTCCGTACCTTTTATCTTGTTTGCGAACAAATTTCAACTTTTAAAGAATTTTCTACGAGCTTTAAGATATAATAGACAGACATTATGATACAATTCTATTACTTATTTCAGAAATAACTTCTCATTTTGCTACAGAACTTAAGAATTCTTACACAAAAGTTCAGTGAACCACATTTTTTTAAGTAAAAACCACTGAAAGTGGCTACTTTCGTCCGCCTTGGGTCAATAAGTAACAATGGTTTATTCAGACAACAATACGCAAGCAAACAGAATACGCAATTAAGGTAACAAAAGACGGAGGACAGAAGAATTTATACTGAAAAAAAAACTGGCCAAGTGCGAGTCAGACTCGCCCATATAGGGTTCCGTAGCAGCAAGTAACATAATATAAAAGTTCTTGTAGTTGGTTGTAACTTTGAAAGGTTAATTGCCATTTTCGATTTATGACGTATTAAAAAAAACGAATTACTTGATCTCGTTCAAACAAATTTTCAATTGAAGTTTGCCTGGTAATGTACATCATAATATTTTTTTTAGTTTTATAATTCTCTTATTTAAGAAGTTACAGGGGGGGGGACATTTTACCAATTTGGAAGTGTCTCTCGCGCAAAAGTTGAGTTTAGAAAAAAAAAATCATCATCAGATCACGATCAGTAACCTAAATACCACACACGTATGGGTCAGGCGAAAACAAAATTTTTGAGTTTCAATTCTAAACATGGGGGTACGGGGGGTACTCCGTGTAAAAATCCTAATGCGGTTCACATAATACATTTCTTACCAAGTTTCAACAGAATATCTCTTATACTCGTACTTTCGAAGAAAAGTGACTCTGACATACGGACGGATAGACAGACATGACGAAGCTCTAAGGGTTCAGTTTTTTGCCATTTGGCTACGGAACCCTAAAAAGCTTTATGAATGAAAATAAACAAAAAAACGTGGATGTACGAAAATGGGTCACCGAATGAAATATTTCGAACGACCACTGTATTCTGACCTTTGAGATATCAGAGAGTTTGGGGACGTAGAGAGATTTACAATGGAGTATGAGGATCTATGGTGTTTGGTGGCTGTGTAAAGGTGGGTGGAGTGGACCCACACAACACGATTCGCTCGACCAACCTGTGCCAACATTACAATCGCAGCAATTGTTTTCTTTGTACAGACGTTGATGGACCCTAAAAAGCATTTATAATGGAAACTCTGTCAGAAAAACGTGGATGTACCGCAAAATTGATCATCGAATGAAATCATTTCGATACGACCAGCTGTGACTTGCGTGTGTCTTTTTTGTTTTTTTTTTTTTGTTTTCGGACGTAGAGTATTATAACAAACCCTGGAGTATACAATTTAATGGTGTGTTGACAGGCCTGTGTAAAGGTGGGTGGAGTGGACCCACACGACACTGATTCGCTATGACCGAACCTGTGCCATTCGATTACCATCGCAGGACAAAATGTTTTCTTTGTACAGACGTTGATGGACAGACAGCATTTTAACTAGGAAACTCTGTCAGAGTTCGTTTCTGTGTCGCGTAAATTGATTTTAATGTCAGCGATATGCCTAGCCTGTGACTTGCCTGTGTTGGCCTATGTTCAACTTTTTCTTTTGTAGAATAATTTCGATGTATTTATTATTAAAACTCTGCTATCAATTTATTAATTGTATTTGTATGATCTGCAAGTCCGGTTTTGGGTGATCTTGCATGTGAGTTTATATGTTTCTAAACGCATTTTTTTTAATGTATTGTCACGTATTTACAGAAAAACTGTAAAAAGAGTCAAACTCTCGCAAATAAAAAAAATATTTCTATTACACACCATGGATGGAACTAATAAGTTCTAAGAAAGGCCGCTAAATTAATAACTCGGTATTTTCTAATTCCATGGAACCCTATATGAAACAACGACATAACGTACTGGCGATGTAAAAATAATCTATGGAAAGAGTTTTGTTTGAAAACAACGTTCTCGTGTCATTAAAAAATCATCGGTTTTGACAAAAATGACAGCATGTACAATATAATAAAAATCATCATGTGAAAAATAAAATGAGGCAAAATTCAATATAATGTGACTTTTAATAAACTTCAATTTTATATATACGTTCATTACCGTGATATGCCTGGACCTGATGTTAGAGCCAATGAAAATGTCCTCGGCGAGATGTCGACAGAGCCCACTACGACTGTGCATAGTGGGGTTGAAGCAAAAGCAGAAAGAAAACTAACTGTCCTTGAGTCACATGGCTATGTACTTGGACGTACCATAGGGTCTGGTTCTTACGCCACAGTCAAGGTACCAGAGTGTTTGTAAAACATAATTTACCGAAAATATTCAGTTGTTACAAAGACCATTGAAAATATCGTCAAGTTGCAAAATCTAGTGCAGTGTTTCATTTCGAGAAGAAATATTTTCTCACATTTCAGCCAGTTCAAGTTTTCAGCATTATGACGACTGCATTGAAGCTACTTCTACCAGTCTGTTAAATTGTATCCGCCTTGGAAGAAACAATGTCATTACAATCAAGATACAGGGTTAAATATTTTAAGAAGAATATGTTTCATCTACGTCAGCATTCGCTTTTTCGAATGTTTTACTTAGAACAGTGCTGCCGTCGTAAATGAAAACACAGTAACTTAAATGGCCGTACTCAAGTTACTGTGTTTTTATTTACGACGGCAGAGTGTTGTACAAGTGTATCAGACTTGTGATATCTGTTCTTAGTTTAGGCATAAACTGTAAAAAGAGACATACATTCAACATTATCTTCATCCACCAACTAGCTTAACTTTCCTGTGCCAGCCTCACCATGTCGTCAAGCCTATTCTACCAACATACAAGTTATTAGGAATTAAGAATAAATATTCGTTTTGTATCACAGGTTGCAACCAGCGACCGACATAACTGTCAAGTGGCAATCAAAATCATAAGCAAGTTTCAAGCACCAGGCGATTATTTGAAAAAGTTTCTACCAAGAGAAATAGAAGTCGTGAAAGGTCTTAAACATGAGAACTTAATACGGTTTCTACAAGCAATAGAAACTACGCACAGGTAATACTCAATACAGTTGTATTTTCGACCATAACCGCCATTTTGAATGAAGACTAAGCAAAGTAATCTTACTAGGCCTCTCCCCTTTTTTTCTTTCTTCATCAATCAAAAATAAATATAGGTCGTCACGCAAAGCCAGCCACGCTAGCGCTGACGCCACGCCAAGCAGCCAGCTCTAGCGTAGTGACAAAGGACAGTGGTGGCGCGGCGGGAGGACGGCGTGACGTTGGCGCGGCGTGATGCTAACTGAGTGCGAGCCCGTGGTGTGTTTCCTTCAGTGTGAATATCACGCCGCGCTACCGCCAAGCTCGCTGTTTGTCAAAGCCTAATATTACTATCTAGTTTTTAAAGAAAAAACTTCAGATACACTGTTCGGAAATCTATGCCATAATGTTATTAGTGTTATTTAATGTTAATCCCGCTTAAGACAGACTTGCGGTTGGTGTTAGCAAAGCAGTGGAACAGGACGAACTAGATAAACAAATAACACAACATTTTATGTTCCAGAAATACTTTTAGCTCCACTCACATTTATCTACTAGAGTTTTTGTTATCCCACATTTACAATACTTACTTTCCAGGGTCTATATTGTGATGGAATATGCCGAAAACGGCAGTCTGCTGGACATAATACGCAAAGATCAATATATTGATGAGGGTCGTGGTCGTCGCTGGTTCCGCCAACTTGTGGAAGCGGTCGACTACTGTCATGAGCGAGGAGTTGTCCATAGGTAACTTTATCATACTCATTTTTAGGGTTTCACATTTGAGAAGAAGAACTCCCTCACCGCGAGCATTCACCTGTAATGTAACGTTACACATTCAAACATTTCATCAGTAAGGAAAAGACAATCGAGCTTCACAATGTGCACCTTGTATCAAATCTGTACTAAATTTACGCGAATGCTCGTCAGTCAGGGAGGTATTATTGTAATGTAATGCTCAATGTCGTCTCTATCATGTATAATGTTACATTACACTCAAATGCTCCCGATGAGGGAGCCCCTTCAAATTATGTTAACTCTTTACTCTTTTCTGTCCACATTTTCCTTGTGAGTACAAAACCTTTTATAACGTTTGTTTGGAAAAAACCGACTACCTTGTTTTGAGTTTATGTTGAATTGCATTCAATTCCATTGACCAAAAATTTTTCATCACTGATTTAATTATTCAACTGGTGACTGTATTTTATTAGATTTTAAAAAAGCTTCGCTAGTTCATTTATCCAATTACCGTTGCGGGTTCAAACAAGGATATTGTAGACAAATTAACGAAGCCGCCTTGTCTATTCAATACATTCACAAAACAATTTCAAATTGTTTACCAAAAACGCACTCTAACAGCGTCATTTTCGCACCAAAAAGTCCTAGAAGCTATGAGCTTACAGAAATTCTAATAAATAAGTTCCCCTCTTACAATTTCAGGGATATAAAATGCGAGAACTTGCTCATGGACCATGGCTTGAATATAAAACTATCAGATTTTGGATTCGCTCGAGGTCATATGAAGCCTAAGAACGGTGTCTACTGTCTTAGTGAGACCTTCTGCGGAAGTTACGCATATGCTTCACCTGAAATCCTGAAGGGAGTTCCTTATCGGCCACAAGACTCTGATATTTGGAGTATGGGGGTGGTGTTGTACGCTATCGTGTATGGAAGGTTGCCTTTCGACGATACGAATTACACTCAGCTGTTAAAGGTAGGACTCTTCCATAGCCAGCCTATTATGTTTCCACTCACTCAGGCCGCCCTTCTGTGAGGAACAGACCGTAATCCACCAATCAGGTCCACTGTGGATCATCTGCTAGATGTGACAAGTCATTGAATTTCTGGGTCAGGGGTATGCCATTATCCATCCATAATATATGATGTTTTCAATTCACCACCTAAAAAGATAATACCTACTGCTCATCTAGGCTGTCCTAGATAGATGTATGCATCTGTGTGGGAGAACACTAGCACGTCTCAGGCAATAATTCCGGATAGTAATTTTTTTATTTTGCAATGGTGGTGTACAGGCAGACCCCTTGGGGTTCTGCTACTAAGGGACTACTAAGTCTATTACTATTTTAACTTTCACTCATCGCCTCCCCTAAAAGCCTTTAAACCGTGTCGAGAGACGATCCACAGTCTGCTCTATTAGACATAGACCTCTCTAACCTCACCTGCCATTCAATTAAATTCACGTGAACTCAGCTGCCCAGCAAAAATAGACACCACCTTGTCTGAGTGTGTTATAACTTCTACGAAAAAAAAAACAAACTTATTATTTTTTCCTTAGCTTGGTTAATTTCCAAAACGTGTGCATGACAATACTAAGTACATAATAATTATGCTTTTTCTATTTCTCCACAGCAAGTGCAAAACAAAGTGTCGTTTCCCCGTGAGCCAAAGGTGTCAACCGACTGTCGCAAGTTGATAACGAAAATCTTAGCACCACTCAAGTCGCGTGTCAAAATACCCCAGATACTAGCAGACACGTGGATCAATCCAAACCAACCGGCTAAGGACGAAGAGGTGGATACTAATACACAGGTGACCACATACGTTTTGATAGACGAAGCAAAAAGAGTATCTAAGGATCCCAATTGATAGCGTCTGTAGATTCTGGGGAAAATTTGTGGGGAAATCGAGCAGATTCCAAAGCCCACAGATATTTCATGTGAAGAATAAAGTAGTGCTGTCATATGTACTTCACAAATTCCCACGCCATGAGAAAAAATGCATATCTGCTAGCTTGGGTCGACGGTCAGTGTACTGGCTACTGGAATCTATTTAAAAGAATACTCACTTAAATGACCACGGCTAAAAACCTCTAACCGGAGGCGGAGGGAAAGGGAATTTCTGTCACATACTTTAACTCTTGGAACGAAGATTTACTCATTTTGAATTTTGATTTTAACCAACAAGAATAGTTTTGAACTACAATAGAAGGCGCCAAAATTAAACACCACCGCAAGACTTTACGAAGGGAATGAAAAATTTGAGCTCCCGTAGCGAGACTGTGATGCCCGAATTGGTAAAAGGCATCCGATGTACTAAATCGTAAGGTCGTAAGATCCTTCTCACAAATGCAATCGAATTATTAATTACCCAAAATGTGTTAATTTGCAATGTTGATTTGTATTATTTTATAATTAAATACAAGCTTGAAAGTGACAAATTTTTCACAACTTTAACCTTGTTAGTCGACTCTACCTAGCAGGTGTGCAGAACAAATTATTAATACAATGTATCCATCCAAGAAAGTTTCACCTAGATTCCAGTATGGATCCTTAGATACTCCATAACTCTCCAAGTTAGTGCATCCATTTTTTTTTATTTGCAACGGTTAGGTGCAGAAGAGGAAACCACGCCCCATTAGGTATGCACTAAGACATATTTACTACTTCGTGCTACATTTCGTTTAACTGTCTAGTTTAAAAACAACTCGATTAATGCTCAATTTCCCTTTTATTTTAAGAGTGCTGGTCCAAGTACAAAATAAGATAGAAATGTCCACTGGTAGCCATTGAAGAGTTCCCGTAACTTCCTTCTGCCTCCATCGACTCACTCTGATTGCAATGTGTCTAAAATAAAGCAAACGTATGACGTATGCGCCTCGGTTGTTTTGGCTTTTAAATGACACACCAGGAGTACGCTGTTGGTAAACATTATGTGAAATTGTATTGAAAATAATACCGAGACGGTGAGTTTCGACAATGACCACGCGCCAAATCAATCTTGGCTTTTAAAATTCTAAAATAAGGTCTTTAGCTTTCCACTCCTCAAGGACTAAATTGAGATGTTCCAGCAGCCACCTCCTGGCTGTATAAATTTTACTATTATGTATTTGCAATACGAGAACCCAGTGAACAACTTTTCTTTCTTCTAATATCGGCAAATATCTTTGGAACCAAATGATCCTCATTCTGGATGAAGGAAGGGAGGAAGCGCTTTGATTTTCAATAGCTATCTCCTTACAGTGATTGTCCCATTGATTTTATTGGTGCGTTTTGACCATGACCAACCATTACGAACCAATTTTTTTAACATGACTTTGAATTGAACTCTAAAGAACTCTTTTGAGCGGCATGACCAGTGTTTCGGCGTTTTAGCGAGCGTTTACAAGTGATTATTGAACAAAGAGATTCTTTAGGAGATTGTCTATAAAGTGCTTTGATGATATACTAAACGGCATTGAAAGTTCAACCATAAAAAATATAGCTCGAAAAATTATCATTCATTTGACGAAATGACACTTGCTTTCGAATGGCAGCCTCCTATTGGTCAGCGAACTTGGACGCCCCGCTCGCACGCACGCTGTAGCGAAAACTAGCAGCTTGCTCGCGGACCTCCACGCTACACGCTACAATACACGCTGGAACGCACGCTACGATCCGCTGCACGCCCCGCCGCCGCCTGTTCCGAATTTGCGGCCTTAGGCCGTTTCATCATTTCTCAGAAGCCAGCAATAACCGATGGTTAACAAGAGTCCCAAAACGTGGCATCCCTAACCTAAATCAATTAAAAACAAATAGAATTCGTATTATTTAGCGTTTTTTTTTCTTGATTTTAACAGAACTCATGCTTTTAACAGAACGTGTTTTTGTCCATAGTTCCTTAAATATTAGCTAACCGAATAGCAATCCAGCTCATCACAATAGAATCATTAAGTACTCCATTTTTGGGACAATTGTGTTAAAAGACATAATTTTTCAGGAAAACGCGCAAGTCAGCAAAGACGAAATAAAAAGCGTGAACATTGGCACTGTAACTTTCGACAGAAAATTAGAGGAAGTGAAATAAAGCAACAAAAAAGAACGACGGAATAATTTAAATAAACCGCCCCCGCTTTATACATTTTTATTTTATTTTACAATACATAGATCTATAAATTCATCAATTCCGATTTAACACCGAAGTCCCATGATTTTAACTATCATGTGAAAACGAATGCAGGTGATACTAACTACACATAAAGGCGCTCCCTCAACACATTCGGCATGTAACTTATAGATTCGACTCATTTCGACCAACCTGTGAGCCGTAAATATACGTTGAGACAGCACAGACCTTGAGTTAGCCAATATCAGTATAGATTTGTACAAAGTCCCCTCGCTTATCGTATTACCTCAGCACTTGGCAGAATAGTTCGTGTTCTTTAATCGTGCATGCGGAGTCTAGTGAATGCTATCGTCGTTGCCTAACCCATATCAATTAAAACCAAATTGAATTCGTATTATTTAGCGTTATTAATTTTTTCTTGCTTTTAACAAAACTCATACGTTTAACAGAACGCGTTTTTGTCCCTAGTTCCTTAAATATTAGCTACCCGAATAGCAGTCCAGCTCATCACAATAAAATCATTACACCATTTTTGGACAATCGTGTTAAAAGACATAATTTTTCAGGAAAACGCGCAAGTCAGCAAAGACGAAATAAAAAGCGTGAACATTGGCACTGTAACTTTCGACAGAAAATTAGAGGAAGTGAAATAAAGCAACAAAAAAGAAGAAACGGAATAATTTAAATAAACAATTTATGCTTTATACATTTTATTTTATTTTATAATACATAGATCTATAAATTCATCACTTCCGATTTATTGGCACCGAATCTCATGATTTTAACCATCATGTGAAAACTGAATGCAGGTGGTACAAACTACACATAAAGGCGCTCCCTCACCGGGAGCATTCGCATGTAACATTATTGATTCGACTTTGAGCATTACATAACAATACTGAATACTACCTCCCTGACTGACGAGCATTCGCGTTGGGAAATATAGTGTAAAGATTTGATACAAGGTGCGCTCGATGCTCGATTGTCTTCCCTCACTGATGAAATGTTCGAATCTATAACGTTACATTACAGTACAGGTGAATGCTCGCGGTGGGGGAGCGCTTTAATTGTATCGATTGTGTTACACAGTCTTGTTGTGAGCTGAAATAAGCCAAGCACATTACAATTATTGTCCGCATACATCCGCTGCCAGTCATATGGCTGAGCTTTGAAATGCCCCTCACTTTGATTTAGGTATGGTTTCTTTTGTATTTTATTTATTTGAGCCAACGTGAGCAAAGTCAATACAGCATAAAAAACAGTTATAAAATTCATTCAATTCATATATCTACTAAAAAATCGCAACTATATATACAAAGGCATCCCACCTTTGTATAAATAGTTGTGATTTTTACTACACAAATACATTAATATACAAATTACAACTAAAAATATTATAAAAAGTTGGAACACAATTTGAACTCAATGAATGTTTTTCCAAAATCACATAATGTATCATGACCATGTTTGTGGCCATCAAGATATCTCAATCTACTAAATCTCAATTATGTATCGTAATACGAGTATATGTATAGCGCCACCTTTCAATGTTTATTGTTACGTAACTCTTTGTAATATTGTAAATTAAACATGGCAATAGTATAATATGTATAGGAAGACAAATTCTCATAACATAAGTATAGAGTAGGCGCAAAAGACTTTCGTGCGCTACGACGCGACGCAAGCTGAGAGTGGAATGGAAAATTTCTTGACGAGGCGCTCAATTTCAAAACAAGTACAAGGTAATACGCCCTTTTTTTTTTTTTTTTTTTTTTTAGCGTGGTAAAATCATCAAATGAGTCCTCCAACCCCGGGCAGGGCGGGAGGGAGTGTCAGACTTCTACTGACTAAAATCCACGGTGTCCTTCATAGCCTGTTACGTTCCGGGGTTACGGTAAGGGAATAAGGTAATACGCCCTAGTAGGCAACCGTCAACTAGGGCGTATTACCTAGTTTTCCCCTTTGAAACGCTCGAATTCTAGCATTGAAACACGCGAGTGGGGCCACTGTAATGTTGGCGTACAATGTGGCCGCATGTGGTTTCGAGCAATATATTTGAGTGCTAGAATGACGAGGCATTTTGTCAACTAGGGCCTATTACCTAGTGTTACGCTAATACATAACTATACTTTACCCACATTCCATTTTGTTTACATAAATGACTTTGGAGTACAAAACAGCTCAGTGTCTTCCAATAGTTCAGCTTCTTTTTTCATATTAATATTTGCTTTCGCAATACATCCTAGGGAAACTAAGATCAGACCTAAGTAAATCGCAGCCGCAAGCCAGCAGTTTACAGCGGTCTGAAAAAAAAAAAGATTAGGTACTTTAGCAGATATATCTAACACCATATTTGTGTTCTATCTCATTCCAAATCCCCATCCGTTTTCTTTGATGACTGCTACTGATTGGACATCTTTCAGACTCGGGTAGGCAAATTCGGTGTAGCCTACGGAGTTGTGCATGCTCCATAATATACAATAATGCCATAAATGGAGTTAAGGGATTGGATCTACTCATCGTGCTAAAACTATGTGGTATTCGGATGCACCCCGGATGTTACCGACGACTAATCCTTTACCGACTAACCGACTTCGCAAAAAGAAGGAGGTTCTCAATTCGCCAGAACCTTTCATTTCTCTGCTGAAAGGATCAGTTCCTTGACTGCTTTCCAGTTCTACCTACTTAGGGCTTAACACATTCCTGGATACCCACATTTATACTTACAAATTGCACGTTGTGAAGTCGTGGACAATGTTATTATGTAACCAACAGTTATTTAGGTAACACGCATTGAGCAGTGATGGCCCAGTGGTATCGGTCCCGACTTACGAGTTGTAGGTCGTGGTTACGAACCCCGCCAGGCGTATTACCTACTTTGTGTAATTTATTTCATCTCCACTGCTCTCAAAATGGTGAAGGAAAACATCGTGAGGAAACCGGCATGTCCTAGAACCAAACATTCGAAGACATATAAATGTGATATCTACCAACCCGCGCCACACCCGCGCTGGGTCCGCGTGGTAGTTTAAGACCCACTCCCACTCACAGAGAGAAGGCCTGTGTCCCAGCAGTGGGGAAAATTATAGGCTGATGATGAAATGAATGATGAACAGTTATTTACACACCTTGGAATAATTATCAGAAGTCTTTTTAATGAAATCATCATAATCTTCATATTCATGTGGTTCCACGTCTTCTAAAAGAGTGACTACTTCGAACTTGTAACAAATTCCCATGATGGTCTGTAAAAAAATTCAAGACTACACTAGTAAGTAAATTAGTAGGTACCTACCAAATAGCGTAATAGTAGATTACGCACCAAGGGAATAAGCAGTGCCTTACGTCACGGGCGTATTGAATCCCGAAGCGACACTAAGGATTCTGGGGGTGAACCTCCGGAGCGCAGCGAGGAGGTTCAAGTGTTAATTCCCGAGTGAAACGAGGGAATTAAGATAAGAATCCTTAGTGTAGCGAGGGATTTAAGTTAGCCCAAGACAAAGGCAGCTTTATTCCTGAGGTGAGTACTCTGCTTTTCACACCACCTGTGAGGAAATAAATTCGAATTTTGAAATTTGATGTGGTACGACAACCTTCGAACGTGAGCATGCTGTGGTGCCCACCACTGCAAGCGATCAGCTGTGTCAGTGGGGACTGACGGGGGGCAGCCGCCGCTGCTTCAATTCCTTCGTTCAAACTATGTTTTGTTTGAGGTTCCAAATTCAAATCACATTATTCCCACGGGAATAATGAAATTCAGTATATATATTATTCCCGGCTCGAGCGGGAGGGAACAATGCCTTGCTTTGCGAGCAGGTGGTGTGAAAAATACATTTTTCACACCACCTGCTCGTAAATGTCACATTATATGTCTGTTAACCGGCCGTAAAGCAAGGCATTGTTCCCTCCCGCTCGAGCCGGGAATATAATATATGTACTGAATTTCATTATTCCCGTGGGAATAATGTGATTTGAATTTGGAACCTCAAACAAAACATGGTATGAAAACTTTGAAGGAAGGAATTGAAGCAGCGCCAGCTGCCCACCACAGCATGCTCACGTTCGAAGGTTGTCGTACCACATCAAATTTCAAAATTCGAATTTATTTCCTCACAGGTGGTGTGAAAAGCAGAGTACACACCTCAGGAATAAAGCTGCCTTTGTCTTGGGCTAACTTAAATCCCTCGCTACACTAAGGATTCTTATCTTAATTCCCTCGTTTCACTCGGGAATTAACACTTGAACCTCCTCGCTGCGCTCCGGAGGTTCACCCCCAGAATCCTTAGTGTCGCTTCGGGATTCAATACGCCCGTGACGTAAGGCACTGCTTTATTCCCTTGGTGCGTAATCTACTATTATGAAAGGTTCCATTTTTTTTCAACCTAGACGTTTCGTTTATTCCTGTTCAAGAATTTCAGGGCCGATTTCACTAAAATACGATAGAAATAGAAAATAATTGTCAAAGAAAAGTCTTTAGCCACGAGGCGCCGCCCTGCGTTGGTGTCATTGGAAGGTCTTACTCTGAAAGCGATGTCTGATAATTTCAATCTACTTTAGTTGAATACCAAATGTGACTCGTTTCCTTTTTACAAGTATATCTTGCTGCTCAAAGCTGGACGCCAACAAATCGGATACGAGTGGAGAGGAGACATTGGTAGAATCTACCTACTATCCTGTCTTTCCTTTCTCCCGGTGATTGTGTTGTGATGTCTCGTCTACGCTTTAATGGAATTAGGGTCTTAACCTGCCCCCCTATCCAAGTCACAAGTCGAAAACGACAATCGTAAACGCTCGACACTCCCGAACAGATTTTCAAGTAATCTATTGAAGATTTCTGAGCGTTAGCGACTGGAACGAACGACAACGCTTTGTCAATAGATGATCTTCAACTTTAAAACCAAGCAGGTACGTAAAGTTAAATAGGTATCTATTAAAGCCTACACAGCGTTTGCTTTTATTGTTTGTTACATGGCTACAGTACAGGCCCTGTTAAGTAACCTCGAGTTCTAATCAGTAACCCGTCTGGCAGTTTAAAAGCCCTCTACTGTTACTTAAAAACCTTATTGTCACCAGTTAAGCCTACTCTCATTTTCGGCTTCTCACCAGTTGGCCAGAGAAAGTGCTCTTTTGCAGAAATAAAAATTACGCCACGTTATATGCTACTAATGAACCTAGTAGCCCATTAGGTATGTCCCACACTGACAGAATACAGGCCTTCGTTGTGAGGGACTTTTTTTATAGTGTTAAAATCATAAGTCTTCCACCCAGGGCAGGGCGGGAGGAACTGACAGACTCGTACTGACTAAAATCCACGGTGTCCTTCATATAGCCCTTTACGTGCCAGGGTCACGATAATGAGATAAGTCCTGCGACCCCGACAGACTTTGGCCCTCTAGAGAGGGGTCCCTGGGGGCCCCGTCACAATGCTGACACTCTTTGCGCCGTCGACACGACCATGGACCCGAACATGACTGCTTCTCGCAGTCGTTGTGAGGGACTACGAACAAAAACTTATGTACATACCAATTGCACAACACCCCATATGCTGATAATAGTGCAACACAGCCCGCAATTATATAACGCGCTCATTGTGAAGATAACTTTCGTATCCCTTACTGGTTTGTAGTAGATAATTTAAATGTAGGAACCACAGCAGTCAACACAACATTTGATTTGTCACACAAGTATAAGCAAATGTACTCTACGAGTCTATGATAGATTCTGGTGACGTTTCATGACAGAATTTCTATGGAGAAGTCGTCTGTGGTCATGGGTCTAAAAAGGCCATATTCACAGCATTTCTATGGAGAAGTCGTCTGTGGTCATGGATCTAAAAAGGCCATATTCAGCAATTTTTTCAACCGGGCAACTTTTCACGCTCATTTTGAAGGAACAGCCCCATGTTTCTCTTCGTGGGAAAACCTCGGAGGGGATTTCATTCCACAACCTAATTGTTCTCAAGAGAAAACACTCCTAGAACCGGGATGGTGAGCAATGTGAGCGTTCTGAAGGAATGACCGGGGCGCTTAAGCTACATCAGACCCTCGGGTAGTCCATAAGATGGAAGCTTTGATAAAAGACCCCAATACCAGACCCGATCGAACAAATTCGCCATATCATCTAGGCTCATACCCAATGCTCACCTTGACTGACTGACCTTAAATGGCCCCATTGGTGTGGTAGATTAGATTTTATGTCACCAGTCGTGCGGCCGTGTCGGAAACCGTATGGCAGTCGCTGTTCAATGCTCATTCGTATGTTAAAATCTTGTATAATGGTACGGGAAATGTATGAGTAGGGTGGTATAATCATCAAATGAGTCCTCCCACTCTGGGCAGGGCGGGAGGCACTGTCAGACTTGTAGTGACTTCAATTTTACGGTGTCTTTAGCCCTTTACATTCCGGTGTCACGAAATCAGATAAGTGCCGCGACCCCGGCATGCTTGACCGTCTAGAGAGGGGCTCCGTCATCTTGCTAACGCTCATTGAAGCGCACGTGGAACACAACGCGCCGTCGACCCGGGCATGGTCCATGGTCGGGGGGCGAGTTGCCCATTACCCTCCGCCCGCACGCCCGCGCCTACGATGGCCGGAGATCGTCTTGCGACGTCCGTCGCCGCGGGCGTTAATATTATGTTAACTAGAAATTGTATATAAGTTCTAAGCAATGTAAACAATTCCGAAGCTTTTTTTGAAATGCATAAAGTGCTATTCGCGTCAGCCACGCTGGGCGGGGCACCTAGTCCTAGTGGGTTTGACGCATTTGGTGCACTTCTTTATTTTTTCAATAATAAAATAATAAAGTCACTCGGAAATAATAACAACATAATTATGTAAATGAAGTCGGTTAAAAAAAGAGCTCCTTTTGCGAAATGCACCAATTTGAGAAGTGCACCAGTTGCTAAGTTCACCATTTGAGCATGGTGTACAAGTTGAGAAGTGCACCAAATGCGTCGAACCCATTTGAAAGTAAATTTGTTTAGGTTTTCGATATTTCCGGGCCATTTTAGGAAATTGTATTCAATGTCGGATTACATACATTTCCAATAACTACATAATTATGTAGGTCGCTTTATAAGTTCCACTTTACAATTATACAAAGTGATATATTACATTTCCGAGAATGTGTTGTCCTAAGTTACGACAAAATAAAACCATAATTAACATCAATACCTTTACTTCAAGAAAAACTAAGCATTTTACAATGTAGTACCTACAATAATAGATATATTATGTACAATTTTATAGCATTCATTCATATTTATGTAAGTAATACTTATGCACAATAATTTTGTAACTTAATTTGATTTTTAAGTCTGAATCATTTAAAACTTAAAATATTAACCATTCACATTAAAAAGGAGAATTTATTGTTGTATTAAAATAAGTTAAATCTTAACAATTTAGGAGGATATGGTTGAAAGAACATTGTAAAATCATTTTAGATTTGTATCAGCTTTATGGATTTAGTAAATACTTGCATATCATGAAGATAACGTAAATCACCTTCAAATATAACTTTTTTTGTTGGTAAATTAAATGCTAATTTATTATAACCTTCATGTGCTGTTAACTTACATCTACTAAGTTGTAACTTTAACCATGTTTTTTAAATGATGTTTTATCTGCGATTATGTCCATAGTCAAATGACATCAAATCATTACAGCACTCCTACCGTTATTTTTATGCCTGATCGCAGCAACATACCAAAAAACTGTTTTTTTACGAGAATAAAAATCACTTGCCACAAGGTTAATTTTACTTGTGGGTTGCATATTACAGCGAAAATAAATATTAAAATAATTTTGACAGTGATACAAATCAGCAAAATAACTTTTGAGGACTTTAGAAGTTTACATCGAAGTTTACATCAGATTTGCTGGATATTTGCAAATTGCAATACAAATATTAAACCTTTGACTTGATTTAACGAAGTGTGTTAGAACTAGAGGAACAACATCAAAAGTATGTTTTAGAACTCTCAAGAGCTAATATAAATAAATTATTAATGGAATGGAGTTATTCAACAGTAACATAACAACTTGTACCCGAGCGTCAGTACCCATCATTACGTTGATAATACCACTTTACATACTAACTGAAGAGCGGTTGTTCATCCAGAACTGGTGGCCGGATACAACAAGGGTGATCACGTATAATAGTGCAGCAATCCAGCAGTTGTAGGCATTCTGGAAGTGAATTAAAAAAAGAATTAATTGTAAACCGCTGGGTTCAAAAGCAGTTTTCATAATTTATTTAATATTCTTTAATGTGTGAAACGTGAGGCTCCTATCACTGTCATTATTAAAACAACCAAACATTTAATTTGATTGAATATAATTTTGACTGTACAATTTTTTTTAAATAATTAATAATAATATAATTGTTTTATATTATTACTCATACTATTTTTGTTTTCTAAAAAGTTTATTTTGTATTATATTATATGTTTAATTTTATTTTTATTTTCAAAACAGTATCATTTTTTTTACAATTCTCTCATAAGTCTTTCAAAGTTCTTGTCAAAGAACTACATTATAATGACTACCAAAACCATGCTTATGCTTTTTAAACTTATCTCTTGAATGTAAACTTTGCTAGTTTGAATATTAACTGCAAATCTTTTTCAATGGTTACGTTTTCTGTACATTTTAATTAAAACTGACTAACATATAATTTTATGCTCTGTAGATTTTAAATTAAGTTGTTAACTGAAGCATATAACAAGTTTTTTTATTATTGATGACCATAAACATTTGCCTTCAATGTGAATTTTCAAAATATTTATAGATTTTGGTTGCCAATGACCAAAACATGATTTGCCAATATTATTGATTACTCTGATTTTATTTTATTGATTACCAGGTGAGCTGTAGTGAAAAGTTAGAGCTGCCTGTACGAGTATCATGTTATTCCTAAATTGGAATTAGGCATTAATGCACATGTTTGAAACTGCTAGCAAACATTCCTTCTGCTATAATTATGACAGTTGCCTTGTCTTTGGAATATGCACCAATAGGAGAAAAAATATTGCTACAAAGGAAATTTTCGCATGGTCATAAAATAATTCACTTCATTGTAAACATTTGAAAAGATTTGAATTGAATTATTGTCTGTCCCTTGTTGCAAATGTGGGTGGAGAAGCTAGGGACTAATGAACTATATCGAGTGTGCACAAAATGTCAAATACATTAGTTTGTTGTGTCACTGTATCAAATAAATATAAAACGAATAATAATTATTTTTTAAGACATGCCACTGTCTTGAAAAAGACAAAACTTAATGAATGAGCTTCAAAAAATCAGTTGTTGCAAAGATTAGCTTAAAATTCTTAATTTCTCGTCAATTACTACATTAAGTGACTGGCCATTTTAAATATGGTAAACTTATTTAATTATCTACCATAAACTCATACATGGAGATCTATTTAGGATTTAATCATTGTATGGACAAGTGAAGCTCAAAACTGCGCTATTTCTGTGGTACGGCCCATAAGTTACAAACGAAAGTAAAAGCTTTAAAATAAACAGTGGAACAAGGAAAATAGTCCTGTTCTAGTACTTTACTTCACTGTCCTTAAACATGATAGATCAGTTTGTGTGATAGATTATGACTCACCTGAGTATATCCAGTTTCAACAGTAGCAATGAATTGCTCCATGCTATGGTGGCCACCGTCTGATTCAAGAGGCAGATCCTCCAACAAAGCTACAGCTCTGATATAGTAGAAGACGCCCATCAAAGTCTAAAACAGTCCCGAGCGTTAGCAAGACATTGAAGTACCACGACTTAAAATGCAAGTTACAGAGTTTCTACTCACCAATTGTATGATTCCCCAGACGCTCAATACGAGCCCGCACAGCGACAGCTTAGGGCCACAGACTTTGCAGGCCATTTTGCTGGTTTATTTATCAGAATTACGGACACAAAATTAGGACTGTATCGACCACTTGCTGTCAGCTGGTGTCAAAAAATGGATCCTCACATGATCTTTGCTTTGTGATTGTCTATGGATGTTGTGTAACTTAGTTTTACAAACGTTTTTTCTATATTAAAAACAATACAATTAATGGTTTTTGTTTAAATTATAGAAAGAATTATCATGTTGAACATTGCTGTAAATCATTAAGTGTCTATTTACTTCAAGGAGATTGATTAAAATATTATTTTTGAAACCTTTATTTTACTAACGTAAACCGGAACGATATTTTAGTATTGCCAGCAAATGAAATAACCTAATTTTTAGTAGATTTATACCGTAATTTTTAAGAAACCTCAATTATGATTATCTTTATATTTTACGAGAGATGTACTAAATATTATGTGCCTGTAGAAAACTTAATAAGAAATATATAGTAAAATGTTATTTTAGGAACATTAAAATTAAACGTCAATTAAATAGCAGAAATTTACAGCGTTGCCAGACCGTACCAAAGTACGGCTTTCCGTACTATTCGTCATACAATCGTACCACAACCGTACCTTGGCTAGACCGTACCTTTTTCGTACCTTTTCTATATCTACTTGTGATTTATTTTTTACTACAAAGGTAAAAAACAACTAATAAAACTAAAACTAATAGGAAATAATGAGACTCGTACTTTTTTCAACTTTCTGACACATTTCATACCAAAATATGGGCACAAATTACAATGGAATTTTCTTAGTTCTTATAAAATATTATATTTCATTTTTTTTGACAAACACTGCCCTATTTCTGTGGTACGACCCTTAAGTTTACAAACAAAGGTAAAAGCTTTAAAATGTAGAATATGAGTAGACTATAGCATTTTTCAAAATTCTAGCAAAACCGTACGGGTCGGAATTGTTCTGCAAGAACTAGATCAGATTTTTTTACTTCGAGTTCATTCTATAATTGATTTACAAACGAATTTGTTCAATATTGGTAATCGATAATAATGTTCTACTTCACCGTGTCACTTTGAATATTCGATTCCATATCGCTTTTTTTCGAACCTATGATCACAGACAGCCAATTTGAAGAAGAAAAAAAACTGATCTAGTTCTTGCATAAGTATCCTGACCCAACCGTACCTAGAAGTTAAAAACCGTACCTTTTCAGAAAGCCAACCGTACCTTTTTGGGAAATCATACTGGCAACGCTGGAAATTTAACTTCTGTAGCTGGCTATACATTCTGTGAGTGACACATTTTTCTCGGTCGTATCTTCGACGAAAAAATAAATTTCGATAATGGTGGACCGTTTAGGTAGGCAAATATTTATTTAAATCGGTGTAAGAAATACAAACTACTTAAAAACGGTGGTGTTATTTGTGTACAATCATATAAAATAGTTACGTGGGAGATCACTGTCATTGTTTGCTTGTCGCTCACTTTCCTTTGACGTCAAACTTTTATACCGTACTGCAATTTTTAAGTAGATAATTTTCTTTTTTACAGTGAACAGTGAGGCCAATGCTAGGAGGATTGCTATGGTTGAGAGCTGCTTCGGCAGTTCTGGACAGGTGAGCGTCTGTTGTTGCAAAATATAAGTTTTTTCTCAGTTTGTAAGTTGATGAATGCCGTCGTATTATCAACCGACAAACTCGGCAAGATAAAATCTTCGGTACATTGCTCGGGTCTGATTATTCTGACTGAAGATATCAACATTTATCAGCTCCGTTTTTCATTGTTATGAACAATGTAATAAACTTTCTTGTCATTACTTTCATTCAGGAATAATTAAAGCACATCATGAGATATAATTGAATTACATAGATTAAGGATTGATCAGCTAATTCATTATCAGTGAAATTGTAGGTATGTATGTTGCCAATCTATGATCAAAATAATAATTGATATGCCATGATACTACCAAGACCAAGGTACTGTGCGAAGTGAGTTATATCTATAGAAATGAGGTTTTTAGCTTATTCTAAATTCAAACAAATGACTCATAGTGTGGGCATAATACTCTTATCAATGATGGACAAAGGTACTTTATCATCTGAACAGAAAACGAAAAATGCTCAATCGCAACAAAGCAATATTTCAATGTCAAATACAATTGGATATTTGCAACATAAATAAAAATAATCTTACAAGTAGTGAAACTAATTGTTAGCCTAATTAGCATTATTGAAAGGTTTCTAATTTCAAGTTTGGTGTGATGAATTAGAATCAAGCAAAGACTAAAATGTTATTTTTTTATTTGTCTACTTCAGTACTGAACTACTGATATCTCAGCTTTACTTTATCTATCAGTCTCACACGAAGAGTAAACATAAAAATCAAATTGACATTGTAATAAAAACTATTTGTTATCAGGCAGATAGCCTCCACAAACACATCCTATGCATGTTAAAAAGTTAAGTTTGTTTTTTTTTTAGCCTCTGGCAGAACAAGGCAGGGTCCTTGTGGGAGAGGGTGTCCTGACAAAAATGTGCCGCAAGAAACCTAAAGCAAGACAGTTCTTCCTGTTCAATGACATACTTGTCTATGGAAATATTGTAATAAACAAGAAGAAATATAACAAACAACATGTTATACCACTTGAAGAGGTCAAGTTGGAGTCGTTAAAGGATGAAGGACGTAAGTTGCACTTTTTTTTTTAAAGATTGGCAGCTGCTCTATGTTAGCTAGTGTTGTCAATTATTAATATCTTCTGACATAACAATCTTTACACTTCTGATGGCTTTGTGTCCTTTCTATCCTCTTTTTCTTTTACAACAAACATAATAGATAATAGTAGGCCTCTGTGTGCAAATCTGACTCACACTTGGCAAGTTTTTAAACTACCCTCAAATTGATGGAATGAAATGAAATAAGGGTGTTAAAATCGTATCTTCCAAAATGTCTCAGCTATTATCAATGATTATATTTTGTAGATTTGTTACATATGAGAACAGTTTGTGAAGTATTTTTCATCCTTTATTTTTTCTTCGATAATATAATAATAATTTTGACCCCCAGCAAAGTGGACACGAGTCAGATAGTTTTAGTATAGATTGATTATGGCATTTTGTGTGCAATGGATATACTGAATAAATAGAGGATGGCACAGTTAGCACAGTGGCTGAGGGATCAACCACTGGGCTATGTGTTGTGGGTTCAAATATTTGAATGGCCTACAAAAAGTTATTATGGCCCTGGCTGTTTGTGTATGTGAATATTAATGTTTTGTAAATGTACCCATGATACAGGAGAAATTACTAATGAGGGTCAATGGGGAAGGCAAATATATATCAAAGCTAATTATAGATGGCGCCACCATAGCTTGTCCTAATCCGACCAATGACGTAGTACTATTTTGAAGTACCTTTAAGATTTGAACTGATTTGAACCAATGACGATGTTTGGAACAAGCTATACTAACGCCATTAGTTGCCCAGTGGCCATCCCCATTTAGAAAGAATGAGACAGACCTGTTGAGAATGAGAGAAGTATGAAACACACAAGACAATGATGCTGACCACAAACAAATTGAGGTCCAGCAGTACCATGATTTGCATATAAACTTGCTACCTACATTTCAGCAATATTTATATTATGTATTACTATTTTATTGGTTGAGTGACTCATTAATGTGAATGGCCAGTGATTCATCTGTAATATTATGTATTTTAACTAGATGTGTGTTGACATTGATCTAAAGAAGAGTTGAGTCACATCTCCACATGCATAATATATTGTATTGTATAATAGATAGACTATGAATAACATAATTATACTATTTGCATTATCATTTGGTCAAAAAAATCATAAACAATTGATGACTTTCCTAATGAAAATTAATTTTCAAAGAAAAAGAAGCCTTACAAAAACAATTTTAGCGTTTATTTTAGTTTGCATGACAAACACAGTGAATAATTATGTTAGGCACTAAAAAAACTGGGAACCCCAAGTTTAGTTGTTGTGTCCACTGTCTGCTACATAGACAACGAAAGTGTAAATAAAATTTTAGCTCGAATTATACGGACACAGATGCGAAGTTATTTTTCTAATGTAAAACGCATGTTGAAAATTAATTAATTTCATTTCTTGTAGTAATTTTATGTGTGTAGCCCACTTCATAGATATATTAGTTACCCCGCAGTACATTTTTTATTTTATATATTATAACCTATATGTTCTTTCCTGCATTATATATGTTTGTTTTTACAAAAATAAATGAAGTTTCCTTGTTGCAGAATACCGCAATGGCTGGCTAATCCGCACCGCGTCCAAATCCTTTGCCGTGTACGCAGCGACAGCCACCGAGAAAGAGGAATGGATGGCGCACATAGAAAAATGTATAGAAGATTTGCTTAGAAAAAGTAAGTGACTAATATTAATCACATTATAAAATATTTTTACTGCAAAAAACCATTTAATTGCAAAAGATCATAGTCACGTGAGAGCAGTGGTATCGGTCCCGACTTACGAATTGTAAGTCGTGGGTTCGAACCTCGCCGGGTGCATTACTTTGTGTAAATTATTTCATCACCACTACTCTCAAAACGGTGAAGGAAAACATCGTGAGGAAACCGGTATGTCCCAGAACCAAAAATTCGAAGACATGTGACATCTACGAACCCGCACTGGGCCCGCGTGGTGGATTATGGCCCACTCCCTCTCACAGAGAGGAGGCCTGTGTCCCAGCAGTGGGAACATTATAGGCTAATGATGATAGTCACGTAGTGTTCCCAGGCGCTCACCCATTCCGATGTTTCTTAAATTCAGTGATTATACGAGAACGTGTGTATTTTGTATATTGTTACAGGTGTAATTTGGAAACAAAATTTATTACTAAATTACTTTTTTACGTAACTCAAACATCCTTTTCATTAATTTGCAGGTGGCAAACAACCGCCGTCAGAGCATGCCGCGGTGTGGGTGCCAGATAACGAAGCGTCAATCTGCATGCACTGCAAGAAGACACAGTTCACTGTACTCAATAGGAGGGTGAGATATCTATTTTTGTACCACTTTATACGAAAATTATATTTAGTTTCTCAGATCAAAGAAATAGGCAGATAGAACGCTCAGAACACGCGAGTGGATCCACCAAAGTCAATACACCAAAGTTTTCACGGACCGTGAAAACTGTGCTTGATTTTCTGTGGGTCCGTGGCCGAAAAAGGTTGGGTTACGCTTTAGATCCCAAATTATTCGCTCGACCTGATAAAGTGCTAAGAACTGCATTGCGATCATTCCATTTTTTAGTTGAAGTCGAACACCAAAACAACACAACCTGACACGTAAACACTACACTCGAGTCCCTCGCGAGGCCCTTTGACTCATGCCCAAAAAACCGCCTCCGACGCGAGCGTTTACATTCGCTCGCCACGCCTCGCCACTCGCGCGAGTGTGTAAACCGGCTATTAGAGTAGGCCTATGTCGAAAGCCAAGCTGTGATAGAGTATTTTGATGCCGTCCAAAATGCGACAGAATCAAAACTTATTGTTTTAACATTTTAAATAGAACTGTAAAGTCTAAGGTAGACTGGTAGATAATGCCCAAGGCATTAAGTCCGCCGCTGTACACGTTTTTGGTAACTTGTGTGTAAATAAAAAAAAAGTAGTTTAGAAAATTTACATTAAAAATGTTTTATTTCAATTATTCTCATATTTCTCATGGAGGTGTTGACACCACATGACATAAAAATGACGTCAAATATTGATTTACGCGGTATTAGGAATTACAAGTATTAAAAAAAGAGATAACAAGTAGCGGAAACGGTTAGTATTAAATAATGTCCAGGACACGTCATTGCTATATTCGTGCTATCGACTGATAAAATACACTGGAATGAAGCGTAGGCCATATCGCAAGCGTCGGGCGATGCGAGGCGAAAAAAACTACATAAATTAACCCTTAAAGTCGCAAAACATTTCATCGAAATAAAACATCAAAATTATTCTTGCTTATGATTATTTGACCCTTAATAAGGGTAGGAAAAATAGTAAAAAAAATCTAATTAGTTGGTCTTCTAAGATAATTAGTGAATATTATACTATATGTTGCCACCAACATTAGTAATTCTTAGTTGTAAGCGGTGTATAGTATAATATACAAAATACACTTTGATCAAAATACTATAACGCCAAATGTGCTTCAAATTACAATAAAATAATGACAATCAGTGCTTATGATAAGCTACAAAACAATTCCTCATAACCCCGTAACAAAGGTGGACATTGAAATAGGTACAACGAGTACTCCCCCGGCCCTTTTTGCAATGTTTTCACCTCAGGATACTTTCTGTGTTTCAGACAATGATCTTTCAGTTGAAAACTTTTGAAAACCGTAACGTCTGCAATCTAGCCGTAGTCTACCAATAATCCTTGTGGTGTTCCATAAGTGGCATAACCACATCTCCCATCAACATGTTGATGGAAAAAAAACAACTATATCCTTTCTAAGTGCTTGTGTTGACTTTCCCGCCGAAAATGGTATATAAGTTAGTGTTATTTGCTTTATCAGGTATAAGGTCTTCAGGAAAAATCGATAGCAGTAGTCCCCCGTCAATCAATTTCATGAAATAGCTTCCTGAAAGCTTTGATAAGACAATTCAGCTGCTTATTGAAATCTTCTCTTAATCCATTGCAAAAAAAAGTAAGATTTTCGGTATTTTTATAAGTCTTTTTATTCTGTTTACAGCAACTATAGCTGACCTTTGCATTTTTTATGATCGCATTTTGATGAAGTTTCAGTGACGGTTTGAACAGCTGCAAGGTGGGCTAGTGATACGATAGATGGTATATCATTGAAATTGCATTGTGTATCGAAAAAAATGCTGTCAAATGATTAATTTGAGTGGTGTTGGATCTTTTCCGCTTTCGGAAACAGTTTTGGGGCTTAAAAAATCTAGATTCCAAGTCAAATTTTTTGATATTATAATTGACTTGATTATATCTTTCGCTTATTGCTTGCATCGTCTAAATGAGACTTTACTCGTTATTTCAGCAGTCACCTCTGTTCTAGCCATATCAACCTTTATGGCGGCTTCACATTAGTGCCTCAAATTCACGCCGCGAATTCTCGCCGTGAAGTCTTGGCACAAAATCGGAGAACAGGCACGAACGCGCGTGAACCCCGCGAAAACCATCCATATTCTGTTCACGGGGGTTCACGGCACTAATGTGGAGCCGCATCATAAGCTGGGTACTCACTTAGCAGCGTAGCACGTAACGTATCAGATACGGTATCAACCTGCAAGTGGGTACAGCTCGTCCGAGCACACTGCGAGCCGCCTTTGTGTTTATATGACTCGCCGAGAGGCGGTATCACTGCGAACTTACAGCGAGCGGTTTGCAGCGGGCTCGTGCCTACGTACTCACTTGATACCGTATCTGATACGTTACGTGCTACGCTGCTAAGTGAGTACCCAGCTATACATTTTTTCTTTGTTCTTCTCCAGCATCACTGCCGCAAGTGTGGCTCAGTAGTGTGCGGTCCGTGCTCGTCCAAGCGCTACATCCTGCGCGGCCAGAGCGACAAGCCGCTGCGTGTGTGTCTGCAGTGCTTCGACGAGCTCAACAGAGAGCGTGCGCGCCCGCCCACTCAGGCGCAGCCCACCAACTTGACGCCCGGTAAGGATTTTTTTATTTAGGTTTGTCTAAGGTTATTTCATAGCTCAGCTTTTTTGTTTTTTTTTTTAGCCTGGTAAAGTCATCAAATGAGTCCTGACTTACTGGACTGTCAGACTTCTACTGACTAAAATCCACGGTGTCCTTCAGTAGCCTGTTATGTTCCGGGGTCACAGTAAGGAAATAATCCCGCGACCCCGGGTGGGGCATTATGCTGACGCTCTTTGAGGCGCGCGTGGGACACAACGCGCCGTCGACCCGGGCATGGTCCTTGGTCGGGCAGCGAGTTGCCCTTTACTCGCTGCCCGCATGCCCGCGCCTGCGGTGGCCGGAGATCGTCTGCTGTTCATAGCTCGGCTTAGGAAATTATGGTGTGCTGAGGGCCTACCATAACGTCATAAAGCGAAAGTAGTTCTGATGAGGGAACGAGACGGCTCTGGAAGACTTGTAAAGCTCTGTCTCTTTTCCTCAGCGGAAATACTCTCGCTTTAAGACGTCATGGTAGGCCTGCGGGGTATTACAATGTCTTAAAACCAGGCTTGTTCCTGTGAGTGAACGAGATGGCGCTAGACGACCTGTATAGCTCTGTCACTTTCACTCGAAGGAATAAGCCTAGTTTTAAGACGTTGTAACCCCCCTGGCCAATCTTGTGCCTTGCTACTAATACTTCCAGGCTATATAAAAAAACTTGTAAATTAAGTAATACCACGGCTGAGTCACTTCTAGCGGACCATAGTTTTGGGCATTACTGGCCGAAAATATTTAAGTAGTCGGCTCAGTGGCCATCATAGATATATTAAAGAAGGAGATATGGCGTGGAGTTCAAAATGTATACCCAACTCAGGTGAAGCCACAACTGCCCCCCATAAAGGCATTAGTATATGTCTACGAGTGCACACTCGATAACTCTGTCATTTGCTATAAACCTTATTTTTAGCCACAGCGTACTTTTTCCGTGTAATTTACTCACACTAAAACAATTATCATTGTGTGTCGTCGGGACACGGGGTCGGACTCGACAGCCTGTTTGACTAAATCGAAGAGTTCACGAAAAAATATCCCGGTTTGGAAATAAAATTAATAAAAAACGATATGAAACCGTTTTTATTATCTTTATTTTATAGACGCTATTAATTTAGTCCATAGATTACTAAACTAAACATTAATTAATTTACCCATCTGGTTTCCATTTATATAATCTCTGTAAAAGTAATAAAAAATTGTAAAACTGCTGAACCACATCGGCCTTCCAGCCTTATTACAAGATAAAAAGTTTAAAAAAAAAATGAAATATTAAAATAGCAACGCAGTCGACTTTCTTGTCGATAGACTTTGTCGAATCTCCAGGAGCACGTCACTAGAGGTCTCCGGCTAGGAAATACGCGGACCTGAGCAGCGGCCGTACCATGCGTCATTACGCGATTGAGGTATCGTTATGTCAGTTTTACATTGCTTGTTCAGTCACTCTGTGATGCAATGATGTGGTTGTGAAAGAGCAATGTATTTATTGCAAAAATAATACAGTCGGAGTAATGTAGGAAAACAAAAGTACAGTAGTACAAGTCAGATATATTTTACTGCGTTGTTTTTCGTGATAAGACAAATATTGTAAAATACTTGTAATTACATGTGAAACCCGATGCCATGACTTTGAAAATATTTGTTTTTGTTTCTACTTTTGCACAAAAGCCCGAACAAGACGGCAAAATCTTTTTTTCACGAACGGACAACACACTAACTCGCGGTAGTTTTTTCACTTTCTGAGCGTCGCGCTCAGAACCAAATGGTAGCGGACACGCCCCCTTGCCACTTCTCCTGTTTTTAATATTTCTGTGGTGGCCATATTACAAGGTCTTAAAACCAGGCTTGTTACAATGAGTGAACGAGATGGCGCTAGACGATTTGTATAGCACTGTCACTTTCACTCGCCGGAACAAGCCTGATTATAAGACGTAATTATGCCACAGAGCCGGATTAACCCTGCCAGAGCCCCTAGGCAGGCAATTCTCAAATGCAATACCGATATTTTTCTAATAACCTTTTTAGGCAGAGGCGTACCCAGTGTGGGGCACGGGAATCGTACCGGACTTATAATCCAAAAATAAATTCGTCCTTTGTTCCAATTCATTTCAATAATAAGGGTTAATCTGGCTCAGTCTAGGCTGGTTCAGATCCAGATTACAAAGCAAAAGCAAACCAGTCAGTAACATGGTGTAGCTCGACCGGGGTCGACCCCGCCCCTCTCCCCAGTTATTTATATTATGTTGTAGACTCAGTTGTGGGGTCTTGGTGTTGTACGGGAAGCCCCCACCATACTTTGGAAACTACAGTAATTAACCCCCCAACTTTGAAAATATTAGAGTCTCTTTTTTCACACTTAAAAAACTTGTTTTTTTTTCGGAATCAGAGCTTACACCCTGATCCCGAAAAAACACATTTAAAATTATTAACTTCACTCACATTTTTATCGTACAAAAAATTGTTATCTGTATTGAATTTAAAGCTTTATTTACTCTAATATAACTGTCGATTAGATAAACTTGTTGATAACTTATCTATACACCATTACGTTTTAATCGAACCATGGTCAAAATAATCTGATGTTTTTAACCATTACGCTTATTTTCCTGTAATTTTATCTCGACTTCGACGTTATATTTAGGTCTTATGCGATGGGCGAGTTGATTGCCGCTGACCAATCACAAATCCTACTACTGTTTTTTATACCTTTCTCTACTCTTTTTTTCTATATCGTGTTATATTGAAAGTCAGTTTCTTTTTTTGACACGGAAATAAAACTACATATATTTTTCCTACCTTTTAATGTCATATTAAAATGTTAAGAAAAGTCTATCTTGTTGTGATTTCCGCAAAGTAACGCATCCACGATACCGTAACTGATTTTGCCATATTTATTCTTTTATTCTTTGGTAAATATTCATTTATCCATAAAAGGAAGAATAAGGAGTGAAATAGGTAAATTATTTAAATTAATGTCCGTTTCCTGTAAGGGTTGACATTGAATGGGTCACTAAAAAAAATAAATGTCTTTTTCCTGTAAGGGTTGACATTGAATGGGAAAAAAATAAATCAGAAAGGCGTGTCGTTCAGTTCACATAGTTAGAAGGCTAAGTTATGTACTGCTGTTATCATAATCATTTCATTGTAATTTGTTCGTCAGAAATCTGCGGTTTTAGGGATTACAATGAAAACGGTTTATCCATTTGAATGAATCATAATTGAACCTATGGCGGTAGCATTTAGTAGATAGTGGTTAAATTATTTCAAGGTTACAGGAAAAGTTCAATGTTTGCACTGATATTAAATGCTTATTAAAGAGCTAAGAGTACCTACATATTATAAGGCTGAAGAATTTCTTTTGTTGGAGGACTAGTTCGAATTAAAAAAAAAACATTATGTTGGATAGTACAATCAACAAAATTGAATTATGACCCACCATAAGCTTATTTTCTAACAGACATTCAAATACAATTAGGTCCACGTTCGCGTAAACATACATATCGATGGTAACGACTTGTGATCTTTGTCAATTTGACGGATCCAAACGATTTTTTGTCAATATAGGCTCATGATTCAACTTTGTCGATTGTACATTTATCAAGGGAACCTTTACTACTCTAATGTCACGAGCAACCACTCTCATATTTTATTCTTTGTAAATATTCAAACATTCTTACCTTACCAGTCTTACCATGGTATCGTATTACCCGATTACTGGGTTGTGGAGGTCCGATAGGCAGTCGCTCCATCTAAAATACTGATATTCAATTGGATCCGGTTTGGCTGGAAGCCGACCCCAATATAGTTGGGAAAAGGCTAGGCAGATGATGATGAAATATTCAAAGATTTTACAAAAAAAACATGTGTCTACTTTTATTTTAAACTGATATATTAATTGGATTTACAATTTATAAAGGCTGAAGCAAGACGAGCGTAAATTTTCGAGTTGTGAGTCGTGTAATTTAGTCTTCTAGTATATTGCAGACAACTCATTTTACGTCGAGAAAGACTTTTCTATGTAAAGCAACCGAAATTACGCGTCTCACAACTCAAAAATGTACACTCACTACGCTTCAACTTTATTGATGCTGGCAACATGCCTATTAAAAACTATCCATCTAACAATTCCCATTTGTTTCCCAGTGAAAGATTCAGCTGGTTCTGGCGGCGACTCGTCCGCTGATGAAGACAGTGACGACGATGATGACCGCGTCACCGGCGAGGAGAAACATGATGAGGTAAGTCCTTATGACGTACTTTCTATAAGACATAGGTCATGGGCAACGACGATATAATACTAGACTCCGCATGCACGATCTAAGGAACAAAAATATTCTGTCAACTCGCTGAGGTACTACGTAAGCGAGGGGGACGGGGTACTGCGTTGTGATTGGCTAACTCAAGGTCTGTTCTGTCTCAACGTATGTTTACGGCTCACAGGATTGGTCGAAATGAGACGAATATAAGACTTTTCTGCCTAATGTGTTGACAGACATCGGTCGCCTGTTATTAGGAGTCTAGTATTAAATCGTCGTTGGTCATGGGTATGCTGATACATCTGGTATAGGTTCCGGGTGGGTAGGGAAGGTAAAGAATCTGCAGTATAGCCTTGAACTATACTTACAGCTACGGGTGCTGGAGTATAGTATATCGACCTTTAGAAATAAATTACCGGCTAGTTTCAGCTTCGTAGAGCTTTGTCTCTGTCGTACAATGTAGTTACCAACTACAAAGTAGGTCGAAACAGCAACAAACCTCAGATACGTTGTGTGTGACAGGGATATTGCTCTACGAATCCGAAACTAGACGATTGTCTCTTTCTAAGGGTCGAAGTGCATTATTATCGGTAGTATTTGTATGGCTACCAGCCTTGTGGCTTTCTGGTCTGTTCTAGTACTTTAATATTGAGCTTTTTGTTTTGTTATGGGCTGCGAAAATTAAGGACGCCATATACGTTTGAAAACCAAAGCAGCCTTTATTCAAGGTATCGCAGATTTAGTCATTGCTATGTTACAAGTTTTTAAGACCATTTCTCAATTTGTTAAAGTTTTTGGGCCACAGTACCAACAGATATTGTTTATTTCTAGGGTTTTACAAGTTATAACGGTGTCAAAAACGGATATGGAAATAAAGTCACCACAGTATAGTACAAAATGAAATTGTGTAAGTCTAGAACAGTGTTATAGGCATTCAAATCATGCTTTTACAAAACTCGTATACTGGTTGATTTTTGATGTGTTTGTTACATATTCACTTTTGTACTCCTCATTCATTTAAGGTTAGAGAGCTAGCAACCCTAACAAGTGCGTTATATTATGTAAATGCAACAGAATATTTAGTCCTGTGATTTTCTTGTATGACATTATAAATTAAAATGTTTGCTTGGTCAATGAAAACTGGTTTAAAAAATGCCTGTTTGAATTTGATCACGGAAATGTTTTCAAATTCGTAAAGAAACACACAAAATAAATGCCTGTTTAGCTGACACGTAAATGCTAAAGTCAAACTAGACTTTTTTTTAATTTTATTGCGCACTAAAGTATTATTTTAAAATATTATTTCCTTATGTTCTGTTCGTGTGTTTCTTCACTATGTTTGAATTTGTTTGGTTTTTTTTTTGTCTTTGTCAATAGATTTCAACTAATTCGTTTGTCGTGTTGTTTTTTTTTCTACTCATCCATAGTGTCTGTCATCATTGTTTTTCTTTTTTTTTTACCAGCCAGAGTATTAACGTTTTCATAATAATATCGTCATCTTGGGTTCAAGTTCGAGATTTTTAATGGCACTGGCACACAATACTTCTTAAATTTTTTTATTCAAAAGGAATGGATTTAATATGATTTTGATAACACAATACCATCGCCATATTTGTCATGCCAGCACCAAAAACTTTTTTTTAATACCCACCTTCCATTCCAATCTTGAACATTATTGAAGGAATTTTGCAACAATACTGTATGCAACAATATTTTTTTTATCACAACCTTTTGTTTTTTTTTATATAATTTTAATATTCATTTATATTTTCCAGCCAAAGTTCTACGGTGACAGTGATAAGACTGAAGAGACCAACAATCATTCGTCCAAGGATTCCGCCAAGTGAAAATCTTATTCATGAGACCACTGTCCATCACAGGTTTAACAATAAAACTTTATACAATATTTTAATAATAGTAACGTAATACCTAATAATAATGTTTCCTCCACACTGCTTTGGGTTCAAGTATTTCGGGTTCTGAAAGCAAATCAGGACCTAGTACTATGAAAATAAACCTTACTGCAACGGAATAAAGGCTATGTCAGAGTCAAATTTCGTTTTGACTGTGAGTCAGGGCAAGTTCCAGTTACAGAGAGCTCAAAGACCCTGGACATGGTTTAACAAATTCATACAAAATTGTATCCTGACAGAACCTCAATATGAAAGTCCCTAACCCAGATACGTGTGGATAAAACACTACGCCGAATTCAAAGACTGGACTGCGTGCATTCAGTTTCATATAAAAACGTCCTTATGTATCTATTTCTATTTGTCACTTCGTTAACGGGATCAATTTTTATTAGACTTGTGGATACTGTGATCTTTTTTAGAATTTCTTCCGTACCTTGCAGCCCGTGTCTTGTAACTCTGTCAATTTAACTTTATACAGTTGGTCTACGAGAGGGGAAAGGGGGGTGTATGTCTCATGTTACTTCAACGCGTTTTATGACGCTATTCGACTGATTTTTTACGCCGACCAACTATAACAAATTAAAGTCAACCTTATTGCTACGACGTTATGATGCAATTCGATTGTTCTACGTCGTCGAAGCAAGTCTGTGTTTTTACTATCTACCCACAGACAACCGCACGTTATATGTTGGCAGCGCCTATAGGACAATTCAGTCGAATTGCGTAGCGTCGTGAGCAAGCATGCTTATTGTAACTCAGCGGGTGTAGCATGGCGGCGTAGAAAGGGGTTTTGTCGACGCAAGAATAGACAAAATGACAGAACGTAGAAATATTTTTAGCGTTTTAAGCATGGTAATGTAAAAATATGGAAAATAAACGTTCTTTTCTTCAATAGTGTACGAATGGTGTCATATTTGTGCAAAAAAACCGTCGATTTGTGTAGAAATAACGATGAAATAACTTTGTCTTTTCTTGGTAGAATAGAGATAGAATCGCCATGCTACGCGTGCTGGAAAGACAAGTTGACGCCCCGACTTCGAATACGATATTCGTTGTTATTGTAAATATGTTAAAAAACCAGTCAATTTTAAATACAGGTGTGGACCACTGTATGAAGTAGGCAGCAATACTGATTATATAAGTTGTGTATATTAATAGCGTCAAGTTGTCAAAGTTACACTTCACGTGACACAAACCCAATATTTGTTCAAAATGGACGGTCTCCGACTTTACCAATATGGCCTTCGAAATTTTTTTACACTAAGAAGAATTTGCTAGATCAAAAATCCTTTATAGTGGATTACTTTAGAGATCGTAAACTTTTATACAACGTTACTGACTCGTGGTCAGTTGAATATGATTTTGATAACGAATAAAATTGCTAGATGTTTCGCTGGACTTTTAACAGCTTTAAACCGCTCAAAAGTGAACTGAGGTGGAGTTTTCTTTGTTTAGGATTAAATCATATTTATTCTTTGAGTAAGACATCATGGTTATAAGACGTTTTTAACAATATTTTAGGCTTAGTCATGTTATGTCAACATATTAATATTTTACATATGTTATGTTAAGCTTATTTTATTGTAAACTTTATTAGGGTCTATATTTTGCTTTTTCGAATGTTGCCGTCGTTGATTTAAATTAAGCAAGTTTGAAATAAAATTCTGTACTTTGTTTAAATATTTACAGAACTCAGGTGCTTGCTTCTAAATTTCTTTAGAACGATCTCTTTCGTTTGTTTATTATTCACGTTTAATTAGTCTATAATAAGTTCATCGCTATCTTTTACGACTTACGTAATTAATTCATCTGATAATAAATTTTTGCAGCTAAAAAACCTAAAAGGTTAACATTTAGAACACCCACACAATCATTTACTAACGTCAAACACACTGAATTTTCAACAGACTTGCTTCCTTTAACATGTCGGCAGAAGGTTGAATGTATAAGTTTATATAAATTGTTGTAATACTTAGCCGCACCTTGGAAATGTAATATGGTACAAAAATATATACTGTTGTCTCCATAACGTCCATCTGTAATATCTGCATTTCCTACGGTACATAGACTAGATTAATATGTGTTCGCATGTACATTGTGCGGTCACACATTCCATGGTGTTACGGATTATAAGAGACATTTAAAAAGGCCTAAAATTTATTTAAGTAAAGGAAAATTGGGTAGCAAATTTATTTGGTATGTATTATGTTGTTTATTAAAACTTTAAAAACTGTTATTAATGCCTGTTGTACGAGTATGTACTGATGAAAAAGACAAAAAAAAATCTAAATCAACTACCGTGTGGTGTCGACGTAAGAGCAAAAATGTTCGATACAAAAATGCTGTATAACATTTCTAAGTAGCATCACATTTCATTAATAAATTGTATACAATCCAAACTAATTTTAGATTTGTATGTATATTAGAGTTTTTAGATTATAAGAGGTGCATTAAGATTGTTTCTGTTCGAAACACGGTTTTTAAGTTTAGGTATTTAATACGAAACTTGCAACACCATCTGTAATGTAGAAAGTTCGTAAAGAAATTATTTATTAATTTAACATAGGCCTAAATGTTAAAGATTTACACAAGTTGTGTTAATTCCCGTAATACTGGTAAGTGAAAAAAATATGTTAATGAGATATTGTTTAATTTTCAGTTGACAAATATAATATTTTTTAAAAGGATCGGCTTTTATTGCTGTAAAACAAAATTGTAATCCTGTTAGAGAAATGTTGCGTCGCGTATTTTCTTTTCAGTTTTCAAATGGAGCCTGTTTTCAAAACACAACAATATCAACAATTGTTTTACTCTCTTTCTAGGCAGTACGGTAATTTTATTTGAAAATTTACTAGGAAAATCCAGATAAGTCTATGAATCCTGTGGACCATTTTATGATTCTCCAAATAATACTGTCAATCAGAAAAATTGTGTGAAATCAATTTTATTATTGTCAATATAAAATTCGACCATAAGTAATATAATTCTGTTTAATTAAAATTTTTAGCCCCGCAGAACTCCATAAAATAATGATACTTCTTGGTCTATCTAGTATACGCAGACTTCAACAACAATTGAAAAAAAAACACAACTTTGTCAGACAAACCTTTATTCTTCCAAAAAGTCATACAATACGTATGTAAAGTACATTCGCTTACAGCAGTCTTTCCCAGTCTTCTCAATCACAGCTCATTGCGAACCTAGCACTCAATTTTGATTTTTTTTCAAGTCTTTAGACTTAAAATAAATTATAACTACGACATCGATGACTGATTTGAAATGTTTAATTGTAAAAATGAAAAGAAAAACTACCGTTTGATACTCACATTCAAAAGACGTAAATCGTTAGATATCATTGCTGTACTTCAGTCGCATGAAAAAAAACCTTCACACTAAGAAGAGTGGAATTGAATATCTCGCATGATATGGTAGATAATATACTCAGTATGAGTAAGCGGGACAGTTAGTAGGTACTGAGTACTACTCAAATATCATTAGGACGCTGTAAAGTCAATCTAACGATTTACTTCTTGAATAGCTTACTTAATTACTATGACGAAAACTACTTGTATTATGCGTAGTCACAACAATGAAACTTTATTATTATGTACGAACAAGGAAACGCGTCGAGGGGGGTGTTAAGCAAAGCGTGCAAGTAGCGAAGAATACCACGCTTCCTGAGCCTGTAGCCAAACGGCAAGCGACATACATTAACGTTCAGCAGTCGCTAATACATTTTCAACTTTATTCCCCATCGCATATAGTTGAAAATCTAGTAAAGACTGCTGAGCGATAGCGAACGAAACAAACGAAAACGATCTGTCATCTTTGATAGATTGTCAACTTCATGCAATGGGGTATAAAGTTGAAAATGTATTAGCGACTGCTGAACGTTGGCAATTGTCGCTTGCCGTTTGGCTACAGGCTCTGCGCCACTTAGGAAACTCGCGAGTGTTCGCATGTGTTTAATAATCGCTCCACGCCCCGCCCCGCTCAACGCTCCACTCGAGCGGACACTGCTCGTACTTACAAACAAAAAAGAGATTCTGTATACTACACAGATTTGACACATAGAATACATGATATGAAAAGATGATCATATTATTATTGAGCAGTTTCTGCCATTGGTTAAATAGACATCTATCTCTTAACTTCTAGAGCCCTGTGGCACAACTTTGTGCCACCAAACCCTGACCGGTTATAAGACTTATTTTTCCAAAAATACAGTTTAAAATCGGTCCGGGTTTAGTGGCACAAAATTGTGCCACCGGAGCTCTCGAGGCCGCCCATCCAAAGGGATTAAAAAGGCGTTAATTGTATACGTATATTATATTTACATCTAAAACTATAATAAGATGTTTTGAGCGTCCGCTAATGTGCAATACAATCTAGCGTCGAAGCGTCAATCAGAAGAAATAGCAAAAGGACCCTTATGTCCACAACATAATGTGAATTTCTTCTAAAACATGCATTCCAAGGAATGCGCGTCTGAGCGCAACTTCGCTTTATTTAAAAATAAATTGACGTTTCGACTCTACACTAGAATAAAATGACCCTTAAATTCGCTCGTGTAGGATCGCTGTCAAAATATCCTCAAAGAACTAATCACATTCGCGTGCGCCGCTTAGTTCTAATCACACTATTTCCAGACAGCGAGCTTGCACCCAGGCTTAATAAGCGGACGCCTATTAAAAACACCCGTGTTACCGTGTTTTCTCGGCGACAATTTTGTTCCTTTTTTTCCCGTATACTGTTGTTTTTTTTTTCTTAGTTAGCAGTATTAGCAGCCAGTTCAAACCACTGCCTAAGGGCGTCACCTAGGACTGTAGGTAGCGCCGACATATCGCGAAGAATCAGGTAGAAGGGGAACGGGAATGTGTCCAAGTAAGATACGAAGCCAGTGAGAGTGTTTGTTGTCGGGTCTATTAGGGGGCGCCTGATGTCCATTATGGAGTCCTGCAATTTAAATAAAAAAGGCATTGTAATGCGGCAGTTGTCTAAGTAAAAGTTTGCTTTAGAAATAAATAATGTAACAAAAGTAAGGTCAAATCGCATTCTGAATTAGACAATCATCATCTTTTAAAAATTAAGGCCCATTTTGACGCAATCACAAACGTGTATCACGCTAAGGTAACAAAGTTTTAATTAAGTTTAGCATTAAATTGTGCTGAGTGTTGAAAGGTGTACTCGCAACTATGACCACTTATATTATCATTCCCGATGTTAACTAGCCGATCACTGACTGATAAAATATGGAGACAAGAACTGACATTGGATAATTGCTATCGATCTAACGATAAGATAAACGATAAAAAACTAACCTTATTATCAGGATTATCAATGATAACATAGACCAAGAATATTCCTTGCTGCCTCGCCCGTCGTACTGCTTGCAAAACCTTCGTTTCTCCTTCGGAGAAGATCCCCCTGCCGTCACTAACAACGACCAACAACTTAGCGTTGACAGCGTCGCTTCTCATTGTCTGTTCTTCAAACAATACGGTGCAGAAGTCAAGTAGTTGAGCTATCTTGGTCTTAGTTTGTTCGAAGCGCAGTTGTTCTAGAATCTTCGCGCCGGAATGTTCGGAGAATTGTTCGGTGAAAGGATGGAGCAGGTTGGGTTTCTCGCCGAAACTTAGGACGGCTAGGTCGCCGGATTCAAGGAGGTTCAGCGCCTGAAATAGAACAGTTATTGTAGAATTCCGCAAACAATATTCCATAATTTTTAATTTACCCAAAACTTATGCAGCATGATTCAGGGCAACAGGTAGAAAAATAAAACATTTTATATTTACGGTGACAGAATCTAGCCGTTAAATTTTTAAGTTTACGTCAACCGTAATTTAAACCCAAAGGCCACGTTCACACCCGCCGCGGTCGATGCGACTTTTGCCAAGCTAAGGAGAGGAGATGTGGATATCTGATTGGTTATTCAAACACATCTCTTCTCCTCTCCGCTTTAGTGGAATCCGGGCCTAACTCTTGACTTGAAAACCATCAGGAAACACAGATTCTGGAAAGGAATACGTATAAACAAAATATAAAATTCCTTGACACATACCTGCGACACAAGCGCCAAGCTCTCAAACGCAAGCTCCTTACTCCTGTTATCTGACATAGAGCTGGAGTCGTCGACAGCTATCGCGATCTTGTACTCTCGCTTGGCAGGCTTGGTGCGACGCAACCAGATGCGGTCCTTACGGAAGTGAGAGGCGATGTAGGGGATCACGCGACGCATGTTGATGGCGCGACCGGTTCGGAAGTCACCTGGGATGGGGGCAAATATAAGATGAGGAAAATATATAAATATATGACCACATCTTCGCATAGAGCATATCGCTAACTGAGAAGGTAGAACTAATTCAATAGTTAGTCATCAAATTGAACTAATTAACTTGAACCAAAAAATCACAATCACGAATGGCATTGTTTTAAAAATCAAGGGTCCCTTTAAAGTGGAATTTTCGTTATCTGTAATAATGTTGAACAATGTTAACAATGTTGAATTTTGTTTAGTTCAATCTGAGGTGGTATCATTTCAACAAAGGGAAATAAATTAATAAATAACATTTTTATCGAAAAAGTAGCGGTTGATGCCGAATCGTGCAACTTGACATGACACTGTTAACCGATTCCTTGCGAGGGCACGTTTCAGTGCCATCACTTTCTTTTGCGTGTGGCGTTAGGCACGGATGTGTGTCATTTTATGATCGATGGTAACTTCTTATTTTTGTTCGACGCCACAGCTAGAACGATACACTACGAAAAACTTTATTCCGAATTTCATAAATACCGATTGTAATAATTCCGAATGGTACAAAATTCCTAATATAACAACTCTAATGGATCATTATTCCTATTTTAATAATTTCTAAAATTCAAAATTCCTAACGTTTTTAATTACCATTTTCAAAATACCGAATCGGACACGCAGCGCCGCGCCGCTGTTGCTCAACCGTGCAGTCAAGTTATACCTTCCTATTACAACTCTACAAAACAAACTCACCAGCTCTCCTGGAGCGTCCAGTAGGTTCCAGCACCAGCCGCAGCCTCTCACACAGTGCCCTCGCCGGCGCGGAGGAGTCCCGCCACAGCGACCTCCACACACTCACCGCGGCCCCGGACTGACTGTGTGCGGGGCCGCTCGTCAGCCACTGACGGATGCTCATGTATTGCTCTACTGAGAGATCCTCCGAGTGGGACTGGGACTCGTTTGGTCTGCGAAAAAAAAAAAAATTAAGTTGAGGGCAAAAAATTAAAGAGCAACATATTGTAAAACGTAAGCTCGTCAAAACTTGGCTTGACACGCTACCGCGTGTCTTTATTTTATATCAGCCATACTAAAAATTATATAAAAATCACCTTCAGTAGTTTTACATAATTAGTATATTTTTTATATCAGCATAAAATTTTATAATGCTTTATCGCACGAGAGCGATTGACGAAATGTCTTTTTTCACGATTAATAAATTTTTCTTTTTTTTTAAACGCTTGGAGGCGTCTCATTACTCCACTACTTAATATTATAAATGTGAAACTTAGTAGGTATTTACGTTCCGTCGTCACGTGAAAACGTCTGAACCGATTTTTCTAAAGATAAACGGGACCGTAGGAATCTGGATGGGGGCGAGCGAAGCCGCGACAGCAGCTAGTATTATACGATTATAAAATGTGAATGTTCTATTAAATTGAATAAAATCTTGGTTCTTCTAACCGTACAGACAAATGTGTTGCTGGGGAGTTTGTTCCACCGCTCTTCTTCCCAGCCAAATCACTAGGAAGTATCAAATGGGGGGCGCTTTGGGGGACTGTCTTTAAAATTGATCTTCAAAAAGTGCTGATAAATCAGACTAATTTAAATAAATGACTTGATTTTGATATCAAACATTAATAGGCTAGTTGCCCTAAAAAATGTAATTAGTCCGTCTTTTAGATTATTCAAAAATAAGGGACACGTATTTTTTTATTTGTAAATTAGACCAAAATGACAAAGATATAGCCTATTAAAGTTACGTGTGACGTCACGATGCGTGGCATTTTTCGCGCAGAGTGACGTCACAGGTAACTTAAATAGGCTATTATCTTTGTTATTTTTTGTTTAATCGAAAAAAGAAAAAATACGTGTCCAATATTTTTTTATTTAATCTAAAATACGGACTAAATAGAATGTAATTATTTTGACCCTGGAAACTAACCTATTCTGTAGCTTTTCTTACCTTGTATGATAGGAGGTCTCAATGCCTCTCTGCACATGCTCCGTGACTACCACCTCTCCCTCCACTTCGATGCCGGTCTCTCCAGTTGGTTCCTCCCCTCCCTCTTTCTTGTTGCCAGACTTCTCATTCTCTTTGTCTTTGCCTTCCTTCATCTTCTCTGGCTTTAATTCTTCTGATTTTTCCACCTGTAATGTCAATAAGCGATTCAAGTTTTTCGCCGACTACCAATTTCTCCTCGTGTCGTTTGTGTGATGATGATGAACGAAGTTTATCGATGAGCCGCGAGAAAGCCGAATGTTTTTTTTTTTTTTTGTAATTTTACTGTGGTGGTCAACAAATACTACCGAATCAAGCGAGGCTTTCCAAACAGGCGTCTAGCACCCTTAGTTTCAGTATCATTTTTGTATACCTACACGCTGTATGCTTACACATTACACAACATTATTAGGTCCATAAAATCTACCATTTCTTCCCAATTGCTAAACAGTTTTTGTTACATATTAAACTTGACACGTACTTTACTCTGGTAGTGCCCACATTCATTCACATAGCGAGCTGCGACCGATTTAATAATATTCAACAACTACCACACAACGCCATCTAGTCCCAAGCTAAGCAGATCTTGTGTTATGGGTACTAGACAACTGATAAACATACTTATATATTTCTTAAAACATACATATTATAGATAAATTACCCCCACACACAGAAAAAATCCTCGTGCTCATTACACAAACATTTGTCCAGGGTGGCAATTCAACCCACGACCTCTGGCATAGGAGTCAAGGTCACCACTAGACCAACAGGTCTGTCCTAATTTGATAGACCCCACCACCATTTTCGCACATATAACCTATCCTACTTTATCTTTTCATCTTTAACTATCAAACAAACGTCAAACTAACCTGTAATTCATCCTCATCAACGTCCATGGGCACTTCCTCATCTTCTTTGAGCGTCTCAGCGTCTTCATCTTCTTTTTGTATCACTGGCTGTTCTTCTGCTTGCTCTTTCGTAGCTGCGTCTATCGCCTGCAAGATTATAAAAGGTTACAGTGGGGAAATGACAATATGGAAGGCAAGTCAAAGCTAAATTGTAAATGGCGTTACCATAGCTTAGTCCTAATCCGAACCATGACGTAGTACTATTTTGAAGTACAGCTTGGCAAAAAACTGTAGAAAACCGGAAGTCGCCACTGTCTTCTCGCTACCAGCACTTTGAATGTTTTTTTTTTTCACTTAGGGACTAGATTTATTATTTTGCCATAAAACTAACGTAATAAACGTTAGTTTTATGGCAAAATAATAAATCTTACAAACCTGCGGTCTTTTTTTACATCAAATATCAAAGGTTTTAAAACGTTGTCAGAAACAAAAAGATTAGTTCCGTTTCAATCCGTTCTGGCCAAGATTTGAACTGATTTGAACCAATGACGATGGTTGGAACAAGCTATACTAGCTCCATTAGTTCCCCAGTTGCCATCTCCACTCAGTCGATTCGTGGGAAGAACCATTGCTTATGAAGTCTTGGGTTCGATTCCCATGCCAGTAAACATGTTATCGGGTAAAAAAATGGGTCGAAAAACCTTTGATAAATAAGTCTTCTAAAACAACACAACACTTCTTTGAGAAGTCGGTGATTTTGTTGCTTATTTCAAATACTTTTGTACCACTGACTTCGAACAAAGAGCTATTTTACACTTTCTTGTGTTTTTTTTTAAATCGATAATTATTAAGAAAAACTAAAATATAACGGCGCTTTAATATTTAAAATAGTGTTAGTAAGGTTTCATAGATGTCGCTGTTAGTTTAAGAGCCGTGAACATAAATTATCTGTGCTACGTCACATCCAATCACACGACACGCTGACACAACCGAGCGCTAGTGGGCAGTGAAAGAACGATTTTCTGGCAGTATGATTTGAGACTCGGTCGGGATCGCACAAGCGAACTACGCTCTCGGTGGAGTGTCTTACTTGTGCTATTTTTTAGTTATTTTATTAGTGATTACGTAGTGATATTTAAAAAGAACTTAGTTTAAAATAAAAGTGATTGTGTAATAACTAACGGTACTATTTTCTTCGACTGACAATCTATGCCTACCCACAAAGTGGTACATAATAATTGAGATCATGGAGCCCAACTGGATGGTGGAGGGCCTAGCCCTTCAAATACGAAATTTAAAGGTAAGTTTATTTATTTTATTTTGTTTTGAAGACTTTAAATGCCAATAAACACAATTTACTTTCTTTCTTCTTTTCTTATCACATCACACTTGTAATCCCCGAGAAGTTAGACAGTGGTATACATATCGTTTTTTAGAGAAACACCCATAACATTTTTAGAAATCCCGACTGGGTTCGATTTCTAGGGCAATCAGCAATGATTCTTGCCACTCTCAGTTTAGAGGTGGACAGCGAGACTCTTCTAAAAAAATGCATTACTGTCCATCAATGGTGGATACAGAGAAAATTCATGCTTAAATCGTCTTGCTGTCCACCAGTGGTGGCCAACAGTAATATTTAATAAAATTCGTATCACTGTCCCCCAGTGGTGGCCAGGGAGAAATTTTATATTAAATCTTCATTTTTTGTATGAAATGCCAAACGGTGTACACGTTCTTTTTTGTGTTAAAATCATGAAATGAGTCCTGAGGGACTGTCAGACTTGTACTGACTAAAATCCACGGTGTCCTTCGGTAGCCCTTTGGCTGTGGCCCTGGGGGGGGGGGGGGGTACACGTTCTTAAGAGCATATTTTTTGTAGTGCACTACAGAGCCATATTTCTTATTTGGCAGTAACATTGTCAATTAACTAAAACTTGTTAATATTTGATAACTATTTGCGACGTTGCCAACTTTCAGAATACGCGCTCTTAACACTCCCTACTGATTTTACTTCCGAACTATTAGTGTAACGATATCAGCTGTCACATTACCTGTAAGTCATCCTTCTTCGCCTGTTTCACATGTTGGTAGGCATCGGCCTCTTTCTCAGCCTCAGCGTCACTGTCGTTATCACCTTCACCGGCGTCGTCTTCACGCTCCACGTTTAGAGTCTTGGACTGCTTGTGTTTCTTCTCGTTTACATCACCTGTGAATTGTGGATAGAACAAGATCGGATATTGTGCATGTACTTTAAAGTTATCTACAAAAATGTTCGGACGACAAGAATACCGGCCAGCAGAATATGGCCTGCAGCCATGTAACAAACGATAAACGTAACTTTATGAGCATGTATATAAATTTCGTTCTTTCCAGTCGCTAACGCTTAGAAATCTTTAATAAATTTTCAATTTTCAACTTTAGGTTCTGGGGTATAAAGTCGAAAATCTATTGGGAAGTACCGAGCTTTTACGATTTGTTGCGACTTGGCTAGTTTACTAGCTTTAGAAATCATTTAATCTACATAACACGATACATTAATAGACACACTTCATTATCTCTGCGGCTGAGATCTATGGATCGAACTGAGACCTAGCAGACTTTGTTCAGTTTTAGCAAAAAACTTGTTAAGTGAATGCTTAGCATTATCTAAGATTTAGAATTTATAATCATATCACGTTGAGATTAAGCTGAACATTAATGCCAATTCCAGTAAACAGTTTCATAAATATTTATCGAAGTATCAAGCAAAACACACACAAATATGAACAATGGAAAAATAAAATTAGAGGAATTAGCTAGAATGACCCTTGTGACATCAGGCTTTGCTAAGCACATACTCGGATGAATAAAAAAAACTTTTGAAAAACTTTGCCCCGCACTAGGAATTTCTCCTGTGTCGTGGGTGCATTTACAAACATGTAAAATCACATACACAAACGCCCAGACCCGGAACAATTACCCAATAAATCTCTGCCTAACGCCGGATCCACACATTGGCCCTGTTGGCCAAATAGAAGGAGATGGCGCTATACTAAGAAACGAGACAGAATTATTTGCGTCTTGCTTTCTGGTATAGCGCCGTCTCCTTCTGTTCGGCCAACAGGGCCAACGTGTGGATCCTGCGTAAGTACTCATGTTGATAAAACTCACCAAGCGTCCTCTCTTCATCGGTCTTGCCAGGTTTGTTCTCATGTTTCTTTCGTTCTTCCTGCGAGCGATCAGCGCGGCTGGCGGCTTGCTTCTCACCGCGATGTCCTTTGTCACTCTTGTCGAGTTCCGAACGACCTGTCGACTGTTTTTCTTCACCAACCTGTTCTTGAGCTTGCTCCTGTAAAATTGATAGCATAATATAATATAATATTCCACAACTATCACACAACACCATCTAGTCCCAAGCTAAGCAGAGCTTGTGTATACTTCTAAATACATACATATTATAGATAAATAACATCCAGACACAGAACAAATGATCATGCTCATCACACAACATTTGTTCTGGGTGGGAATTGAACCCACGACCTCCGGCATAGAGGTCAGGGTCACTAACCACTACACCAACAGGCCAGTCAATCATCAGCATGATAGTATCTCGTAGTGATCTCGCTTTCGTGAAGATTTTTAGCCTTTGTTTTGGTGTTGAAAATCATCAAATGACGAAAAATATTTATAGTACTCTTAGGGACTATACTCATGGCACGATGCGACGCGATTCGAACGAATTCCAACTACAAGTGAAAATCAACGTTACTACTATGACATAAGACATTAAAACACGTTGTTATCTATGGGTAGATGAAAAACAAAACACGATGACCATGATAACGTCAAGTCAATCGAATTGCATCTTTATTTCTTGGCTGATTTTAACTTGTGGTTGGAATTCGTTTGAGGAGCTCGTGGCTAAATAATTACAGCCGCGTAGGCCGATCTTCCGGGTTAAGCCGCGCTTGACGAGGTTGGTCTGTGGATGGGTGACCATCTGTCATAGCGAGTTTCCTCCGTGCCTCGGAAAGCACGTGAGGCCGTTGGTCCCGGCTGTCATTTGTAGATCTTTGACAGTCGTTACTGTTAGTCAGAAGCTCTAAAGTCTGACAACCAGTCTTACCATGGAGTATCGTATTACTCAATTACTGGGTTGTGGAGGTCCGATAGGCAGTCGCTCCACGTAAAATACTGATATTCAGCTAAATGTGGTTCGACTGGAAACTAGCCCCAATATAGTTCGGAAAAGGCTAGGCAGATGATGATGAGTGGGAATTCGTTTGAATCGCGTCGCATTGCGTCACATCGCGCCATGATTAAAGTCCCTTAGGAAACTCTCAAGACATTCCCATGACTCTGGTAGGTGGGCGACCCTAACGGGGCCAGTCAGTTTAGTGGCAGCTTCCAAAAAGACGCGTGGAACACTACGCAATATCGACTCGGAGCCTCATCTTTGATTGCACGGTGAGCTATTACTCGCTGTCCAAGCGACAAGTCAAGGTAATTTTTAAAAGCTTGGAAAGCAAATACCGAGTTGGTCCATAAACAATAAGTTTGATAAAAGATACTGGCTGACTTCTTAAGATCTTTGATAATTATCAACACCGCGCTAAGAAGTTTTCCTCCTGTTGGGACGCTGGCCTCTTCTCCTTGGAAAGGGAGTTTAAAAAACATAATGCAGGGTCTTTATAAAATCAAAATTCTAAAAAAAGTATGTTGCAAAGGAATTTTAACTTTGGCAAAGCAATCTTAGATTCAGAATTTAAAAAGAAACAATGGGTACGGTTAGCCGATACAAAATCTGGACAGAAAATGCTGAACAGTCACCTAAGCTGACTAATAAAATTATCGGCTGAAACCATGTTGAGTTCAGACGAGAGTGAAGGATTTTGACAGCTGTCTCAGCCTATGCTACTCAGCATTCGCCATTTTTCTTTTAGTGCTGCTCAGATATTGTATCGGCTAACCGTACCCAATCTTCTATCAAGGCCCTATAGCAAAAAGGCAAGTGTCATTCGCTAACGTTCAGCAGTCGCTAATACATTTTCAACTTTACATCCCATTTTATAAAGTTGAAAATGTATCAAAGATTACAGATCATTTTCGTTTGTTTCGTTCGCTATCGCTCAGCAGTCTTTACTAGATTGTCAACTTTATGCAATGGGGTAAAGTAAAGTTGAAAATGTATTAGCGACTGCTGAACGTTATAGATTGTCGCTTGCCGTTTGGCTACAGGCTCAGATCTACTTACATAAGGCGCCGCCTCCTCATCTTTCTCTTGTTCAGCATTAGTTTCAACATTATCATCAGTGCCTCTTTCCATTTCTGCGTTCTCCGCTTTCTCCTCCGCAGTAGGATCATTGTTCGAGGGATTCGCTTGAGGGTTAGCTTCGTGATTCTTCTGTTCCACTTCATCTTCTTTGTCAATATTCTCTGGGTTCTTAGGTAGTTCTTCCTTGTCGTCTTTTTCGGGAGTTTCAGTAGCTGTGTCGTCAGGTTGGTCGGGAGTTGGTTGTTCTGTGTCTATTTCTTTGCCACCATCTTTTTCTTCTTCTTCTGTTTTTTCTTCAGTACCTGGTTGTTCTGGGTCATCTCCTTTGTCCTGATGAAGAATAGTGGTTAGTTTAAGCAGTGTAATATTTATATTTAAAACGAAATCATTCTTTGATGTACGACATCAATGTGGATTATTTTGAGGAAACAAGTTTATCCCATAAACTGGTATTTATCTTGAGTCTGAACAATCATACTAATTCATGATTTTTTACCAAATGTAATTCATTTTTTAATAGGAATGATAAATAACTAGGTAATCAATATGATTTGCATACCTATTTAGTTTTTTTTACAGTTTTAGATCTCTCATAAACGACGCTGCTTCCAACATTACACCGCTTCTATTGTAACTTTCAGATATAACAACAATTAAATAGCGATTGGACTGCTGCACAGCGTGTCGCGGGTTCGATTTCCGCACGGAACAAATATTTGTATGACTTACAAGTTGTTAATCCGGGTCTGGGTGTTTGCGTATAGTGGGAAGTTTCTATGTTTGTAAACGCACCCACGACACAGGAGAAATCGCTATTGTCGGACAAAGTTTAAAAAAAAAACTCCAATACATACCTTATCTTCCTCCCCTCCTTCCTTATCCTCTCCCTCCTTGTCTCCGTCGCCATCCTCCTCATCACTAGAGACGTCAAGTCCATTGTTAGCATCTTTTCCTTCTTCACCTTTATCATCACCTTCCTTTTCCGGCTCTTCTGGTATATTTTCTTTCATTACGTCGATGTCGAATGGATTCTCTGTTTCCGTTTCGCCTTCCTGTTAGAACGATGTTATATTTTGTATGAGATCTTGTATTTTTTTTTTTCTGTTCATTTTATTAAAATAAAGCGAATATCGATTAACATGTTTTATACACTACTGAAAAATAAATAAATACTACTACTAATCTGACCCCGAATTTTCAGGGGCTTTGATAATGTAGCTTTATAAAGGAGAATAATTTTATAAATCAGCAAATTTATTTTAAGTTTATCTATTATAAGCCGAAGCATTGAAGAAAGGATTCTAAAATGGCGGCTTGTACTTGTGCTGACAGATAGTACAGACAGCGTTTAAGAAAACATTTTTTTTTTTTTACAAATTAAAAATAATAAAAACAAGACTGGGTCACAATAATTTCGCAAACTTAACATAACAATAAAACAAAATTAAAACAACAATAATCAACAGGTAACAACGGAAAAATAACAGAAAACTATAAGTTGTAAATATCGGTTTAATTGTACCAGTCGAGGGCAGAATCTAATTCTAGGTAAGTACTATTATATTAAATACAATAATAATCTATTTCTTTATATTAGATGGGTTTGTTGTTTGCTAGTCCAGGTCAAAGGTGACTCGAGACAAAGCCTAATATGGAGTGAGTTTACCCAAAAGAAGCCTTTTCTATTTATTAACAAGTGATGACTTACATTTTCTTCACCCTGTTCTTCACCATCCACGTCCATGTTATCCGGTAGTTCGAAGTCCTCAGGCTCGGGAAGTGATTGCTGGTTGTTGTGGTAAGGATCAGTCTACGAGAAAAAATATTGAAGACCATGAGCTTTTACAGTAGCTATGCATACAAGGATTTTTTTCTTCATTTTAGCCCAAGCTAAAGACTGCGGACTCACGTATGTCCAATGATATGCGATTCCAAACTTCTCTCATGAAAAATACGGTACTTGACTTAAAAAAATATAATAAGTCTTTCAGATATCATCTTCCTGCCCTTATCCCATTTTACTTGGGGTCGGCGCAACACGTTTTTTTCTTCCATTCTCTCCTATCAGACGTCACAGTACCATTTGCTCTTTTTTCATTCATTTCATTCCTTAGACAATCCATCCATCTTTTCTTTGGCCTTCCTCTTCCTTTCCATCCGTCAACATTCATACTCATCACTCTCTTCATCATCAGCCGGAAGACGTCCACTGCTGAACATAGGCCTCCCCCTTAGACCGCCACGTCAAACGACAATTCGCCACTTGCATCCATCGGCTGCTCTCTTAATCATTTCATATTAATAAAGTAACCTTTTTTATCACTTACATGATCATCATCACCATCCTGATCCTCCATTTCATTGATATCTTTCTTCTTCTTCTGTTCCTTGCCCTCGGCGCCATCATCAGGGCCCTGCTCCTCATCCTTATCTTTAGCGGACATTTGCTTCTCTCCTGTGCTTTCACCTTTACCCTTCTCTTCTTTATCTTTCTTCTGGCCTTGTTCTTCGTCTACTTCTTCGTCTTCCGAACCCCAGATTTGTTGGTCTAATCTGGGTGGGGCAACAAAAAAATGTTATGGAATCACGCATTAGTTTGCGTATATCACAGAAAAAAGATTCAGAGCCAGTAGCCAAATGGCATGATGACAATCGTAACGTTCAAAGTCGCTTACAGATTTTCAACTTTATCCCATTAAAGTTGAAAATCGTTCGCTATCGCTCAGCAGTCTTTTCAACTTTATGCAATGGGGAATAAAGTCGAAAATGCATTAGCAACTGCTGAACGTTAGCGAATGTCGTTTGCCATTCGGCTATAGGGCCAGACAAGAATACAGTACCGCCCTTCTAGCTGAACGGTTAGCGCAGTGGTTACCATTTACTGCAGCGCAGCATGTCTCGGGTTTGATTCCCGCACGGAACAAACATTTGTATGACCTACAAGTAGTTATGGGCCTGTGTATTTGAGTAAACGTACTCACAAGGGCATGATTATGCCAGACGAAACCTGGAAGCAGTTTAATGCGAGAATTTCCGGAAAAAAAAATACCCGAAGGAAGGAGAAAGGTTTAGGGGGAGAGATCTTTGCCCAAATCTCCCCCATAACCTTACTTATACTAATAAATAAACAAAAAGATGGTATCGAAATATCTGTGACAAGGTATGTATATCGGCACTACAATCATACTTACTTTTCTGCAGCGTTATCAGTTTCCCCCATTTGCTTATCAGCGTCATCTTCATCATCATCATCTTGATCTGATTGTTCACCTTCTAAAACAATAAGATTAACTTTCGTTACTTATTAAGGGTCTGTTTCACAATCAATAAGCAAAGGTTTAAGTAGTTACTCAACGACAGGTTAAATCCGTTAACTTTTTTTGCGTTTCCAATCACCCTGCCCGGAGTGGGATACTTACTCAAGGGTCATTTTAACGTTTCGTTTCAATGAAAAATTTAAGTATCTTTTAAATGTGTAATAATCACAAAAATAATCATTCGCCATACTTACCGAGTAAAAAAAAATGTATGTAAAGGTAAACGTACCACCTTTTACAAGGGCATGTATTGGATGCCAGTCTTGTCACGAAACGTGGAATATTTGGAGTTTTTACGAAAACTTTGTTAAAATTTACTTATAATGGCTCAAAAACGAAAGGGGTTGAATTTCACGCGCGAAGAAAATGACACGCTAATTAAACTCGTAAATGAAAATAAACAAAAAAAAAAAAAAGTGATGCGGTTACATGGGCGGAAAAAATACAAATTGGAAAGAATTGAATCAAAATTTAACAGTAAAGAGTTCGATTTCGTAGTGCGAAAGCATTAAAGATAAAATTGGAATGCCCGAGGAAGAAGTCTGCCGATCCCATATCGTACGGGAGGCGGTCCAAGTCCGCTTCAACATTACACAAAGTGAAGAAAAAGTAAAAGATATATTTTACTAAAAGATGGAATGAACGTTTTGCGTATCAATAAATTTTATACAAAACCATTGAAATTTATCGTATCAGTGAAGCAAAATTGATTTATGCTGCGTACACTATTATCCTGTGTATTCTGTGTGCCGCTTTGGTATTCGTCCCAATCGTAAGTCTCTTCTGGTAAGTTGTCTCCAAAATCTTCACAAAAATATCCATTTTAAAACGAAAATAAATTGATAGGCGCTTGGGTTTATGACATTTGCCAAATTTACTTGTCGAGACTACTTGGCAGTACATCCGATGATTAACTTACTAAGCAGATTTTGTGGTTATTAACTTTACTGAGGGATTGTGAAACACTCTTCAGTTATGTTCAAAGTAGCTTACTCTTAGCGATTGTGAAACAGGCCCTAAGGGCCTGTCATTTGTCGTTCATTGAAACGAAACTTCTAATGTTGCCAGCACAATTGCATTAAGTTACTCTTCGTTTACTGATTGGGTGATCTCATTAAGGTCAAACGAGTCAACACTTTTTAAGGGTCATAGGTTAAACTTATATTTGGGGTTTTTTTTTGCGTTTCACTCCCCAATCAGTAAATTAAAGTATAACTAATTAATACTTACTCAAGGGTGTGCTGGCAACATTAGAGTTTAACGTTTCGTTTCAATGAACGACAAAATTTAAGTATCTTAAAGTGTGTATAATCGCAGAACAAAAATGGTATCGTTTTGTCTCAATTATTATTTTTTTCTGTACGTAGAATGCAGCGAATTGTCTTGTCAAAATATCGGTTAAGCTATTAGAAAGTTATGCTGAAAGTAGTGTTCTTCTAAAGATTCGTTTTTTTGGAAGTTCAACTTTAGGTGTAAATTAGAAGCTAAAGAAGCATCAAAATTTCAACCCGAAAACGAAGTCCGTACCGACACAGCAAATTTATCGAAGAATTTAATAATTTTTATTTGAAATTAATTGGTGCAGTGGTTTTTACTCCTTACCATAAAACCCCAACTACCAAAGGCTTTTTACGTATTTTTTACGCGCGCTTTTCCTGACCTGGTGATCATCTGAATGATCGTGCATCTCACTGAATAAGTTTTCCCCTGTTTTCTCCACGGGGGGGATGACGCTCGCGCACACATGAACAATATGGCTCGATTTCCGGTGAACTATCATGATTTTATGAATGATTTCCCCTGCGGTCCGTGCGATCACAAAAATTCATCAAACTCATCTTCAATAATATCCATTTTAAAACGTGAGTTCAAGCTCTTGCGACGACTAGCGTCCGCCTGATAATACTAAGTTTTGTGTTGATTACACTGTCTTTTAAGTTATGTTCTAGTTACAAGTTTAACAGGCCACAGTCTTTTAAGTTTAACAACAGAGGGAAATCTGAATCCAAAGATAAAAACGCACAAACACACAAACGCACACACAAACATCTCTCACCCTAAACGCATATACCAGCAGGTTAGGGTGAGAGATGTTCGTCCGTCCGTTCCGTCGTGGGTAAAAAACATTCATTACAAATTATAGGTCTTTTCTGTGTTAACTATTTTGGATATGTTTTTTTTGGGTCATGTGTTTTGAATTGTCCATGAAAATGAGTTTAATGATAATTAATCATTGTACTTATCGGAAAAAAACGGGCAATAATAGCAATTTGTTCCAACAAACGTTTTACAATTTTTCATGACACTTTTTTATGACTTAAAGATATTTTTAAAGAAACGAAAAAATTTTTGTTGCGAGCAGGGTTCGATCCTGCGTCTTCTGGATAGGTATTCCAGACGCCTTAACCACTAGGCCATCGCAACCACTACCCACAACGCTGAAATTTTCGTTCCCTTGTTTTTCTAACGCTGTTTTACACGTTGCGATGGCCTAGTTAAGGCGTCTGGAGTACCTATCCAGAGTACTGTACAGTACTGATTAAAATCCACGGTGTCCTTCAATAGCCCTTTGTGTTTCGGGGTCACGGTGAGGAAATAAATCTCGCGACCCCGGCAGGCTATGGCCCTCTGAGAGGGGGCCCCGTCATTTTTACTGACGTTCTATGAGGCGCCCGTGGAACACGACGCGCCGTAGACCCGGGCATGGTCCATGGTCGGACAGCGAGTTGCCCTTTACTCGCTGTACGCATGGCCGCGCCTACGGTGGCCGGAGGTCGTCTGCCGAGCTATCTGGCCCTTCAGAAAATATATGCAATTATTATTATTTCGAAGACACTGTACCTTTTTTCTCCACATCTTGCAGATGCGAATCGAAGTCATCAGTCATATTGACTCCCTTCTCCTCTTCCTTACAATCTCTATCTTCTTCATTCTTCTCTTCGCCTGGACGACGCGCATCGTCCAGTTGATCCTGTGAAAATGAAATTGATATTAGTTCTCGGTTGCCTCCGATCATCGGCCGCACCTAACGCGCTTTAATATCAGCTTAATTAGAAATTTAATAAATGTGGCAAAATTCTGACTGCACAAGACAGTCAATTGATGAATTACCATGATAAAAAAAAATTTTTTTTTTGGTATCTTGACTTTTCCAGTATTCATTTGGATATAAGGAGTTTGGCTTTCTTTTTTGTTGATTAGTATCAACAACTTGTTTTAATGCCAGTTGTGCAATTTATATTTTCTTTTTGTCTAGCCACTATTGACGCGATCATTGCCAAAGGACGAACCCTATTTCGTCCGCTTCTCTCGGTGGTGTGATTCCTCTTGAAAATTCAAGAGGAACTTGTGCTTCCTCTTGTGTTTTAAGAGGAAGGTGTCCCGCCATCTTCTACTCGGTCTAACGCGACCTCCCGGGGCTCCACCTCCATACCTGCTATATTTGGGCAAACAGCCGTAAAATTCGGGCCACGGTTGTGCAATATCATAAACTAAACACTAATATTATGAAACTACTAAATATCAGCCCAGTTTGTGGGCGTCCTAGAAATGTTTGCAAAGACATAAACATGGCTAGAACATCCTTACCTGATTCTCTATTCTATCAGAGACATCTTTCTGTCCCTCTCCTTCACCAAGACCCGTTCCACCCGTCAACTTGCCCGGACCGCCTTCACCTTCGCCCTCTTCCATATCAAGGTCCGATGGTTTGCAGAAGCTGCAGAGATAGGTAATATAGTTAGAGAACTAGATACAGTTGCAACAAAAAAAAACGGAAGAAAAGTTTTGAAATGCCCTGAATACTGGCGCATTGACATTAAGTCGCTTAGACCGTGGGGTGCTAAGGACGGGAAACCTCCACGAGTGCCTGAGAACTGGAAGTTCCTTTCCGGATACGTCCGGGGGGAAGCCCAGTTTCTCGGGACGGTGCGCCCCGGGGTACGGGCAAGAACTCCCCGTAAGGGGTTGCCTTGCCCGTATGCCAATGTCCCGTCACGCCGCTCCACCACGTGTCCCTCTGTTTAGCAGAGGGCACAGTGGTTGGAGTAACAGCGGGCCCGGCGTGCATTAACCCTGCCGCCGGGCAGGCAAGAGGAGCGTCAGCATAATGACGGGGCCCCCCTATAGAGGGCCACAGTCCTGCCGGGGTTGCGGGACATACGTATACCGCGACTCCGGCATATAAGAGGCTGCCGAGGGATACCGTAGATTTTAGTCAGTACGAGTCTGACGGGACTGTCAGACTCGTACTGACGCCCTGCCCGGGGTGGGAGGACTCATTTGACGATTTTGCCACGTAAAAAAAAAAAAACCGAATTCGGTTAACCGACCAATGTAAACAACTCAATTTAGGTAAGCGTTTCAGTTAAAACGAATGCGGCCGCCGCCTTCGGTGACCGACCTCAAACCTACCTAATGTAAATGAGCCGTACAAGTAATAAAGATTTGTATCAACGAAATAATTAAATAAAGTACGAAGTAGGGCAAATCAATTGGCTTAATTTTAACCTGAATCAGTATTGACCAAACGTCGCACAATTTAGTTTTCCGCGGCATTTAATGTTACATCATAATCTTCCTTTAATAACTTAAATTTCCACACACCTAAGTTACATTTTTTTATTAGATTACGGCCTTAGACCTTATAAGCCACAAATATAACTAGTAAACCCACAGAGAAAACACTAAATTTCTAACTTGGGAGTCAATAAATCCCATAATTGATTTTAGATATTGTTACAAAATCGTTTAAACTCACCCCTTCGACGCTAAATCCGAGAATATCTTCAGCAACACAGAAAGCATTTTACACGACACCCTATGCACTGACACTTTCTGCGTTATAAAGTACTGAACAAATAACACCGTTTGTTCCAAAATTGGGACCAAACGCATCACCACACTCTTAACTTCATCGACAGCATTTCCATTAGCCATATACTCGACATAGTTGCCATATAACATCTGTGTTTTATGAATCAAAGTTTCTAGCTGAAGCATTCTAGAATCATTCGTCAACTTTCTTGCAAATGTTCTTTCAAATGCTTGTCCTCAACTATGTCTTTACTTTCTTCTTTATCACTCTTTATAATTTCGTCGATTGCGTTTATAACTTCAGCATTCTCAGTATTGTCGACTTGTAAATGTTTCTTGTATACAGACTGAATTATAAGTAGCATTGTGGCTATCAAATCTTCAGTTTCATTCACAATTTTAGTGCTTGTTACTCCATCCATGGATACGTCTGTATTTTCATCCAATTTGATGAGTTCATTTACAGTTGTTTTTAAATAGTTTGATAGATTAACTATGCTCTTTAATAGTGGGTGGTTTGGTACTGCTTCTAACGTTGTCAACTTGAATTTGAATTGGTAATCTTGTAGTATACCATCAATGTCGTTAAGCATATTGTTCAAATGAGACCTGCAAGTGTCTGCGATGTCAACATGAGCTTGTGAGATCACTGGTATTTTTGCATCATCTTGACCGATTTCTTTGGGCATGTTACTTGATACTTTATGTAAAGCATTCTTTTGTTTATTAACCTGAGTTATGAGTGCGTTTATTCTCTTATTCAGATCGCGCCATTCATCTGAATTTTTGTAGCAACGGACAATTTTGGAGTCTGATAGAACGTTGTCAAAATCTGGTTCGGCTTCCACGTTTAAGCCTTGTTCTGGGCAAGACTTGAGTACTACGTTAAATTGTTCTAGAACAATGCTTGTGTTTGCGTAGCACTCTGTTAGGAGTTCTATTTTAGTTTTTAGTGTGGTTATGTTTGTGTCTGTGTTGTCTACGTCGAGAGCGTTCATTAGGTTCGCGGTGAGAGAGCGCAGGTCGCAGAGGTAGCGAGAGTATTTTGATATGGACTTCTTTTGAGTGTTTGTTAATTTCTGGAATCAAGATTGTGATTAGTTTATTTAATACACGTATGAAGTACTAGATATCAGAATGGATTAAAAGAATATGAGGACATTATTTTGAAAGTAGGTGTAAAGAGTTAATGGTTAGATTTTCAATTTGGGTTTTAAACCAGCTAACCCTCACTTTAATTAACCTACGAAAAAATACAGGACCTTCCTTATTATCAGCACTCCACAAAAATGAAAGATCCTAGTGAAGAAAACAGTTGCTACATATGCAAATTATAATTTTTTTGTTTTTTAATTATTCATAATGCCCAAAGCAAGTCGACCCTTCCATGATTTTTTAAAATAAATAAAACAATTTTATTTTCTTACCAGTAATTGAGCGGCGAATCCCTTGCATCGTTCAATATTCTGCATACCGAGGTCCTGGTGTGGTGTTTGTAAAGCCAAAGTAAGGATCCTATGACGTGCTATGTTCTTCTGGAAGTATTTCTCACAACCAGACCACAAGAGGGAGAGGGAAGCGTCGCAACGTCTAAAATATATTGAAATAGTTACTGTTTATCAAATTTCACTATCACACTCGCTCACCGCACGTTGGCGCAAGTTCGCCGTGCTCACTAAGCGTAGCGATTACGAGACATTAGCATTACGTATGGTCCAGAGATGACACCGCGGACCCCCGTACATATACTCGCGGACCCCCAGGGGTCCGCGGACCACAGGTTGGGAAACACTGGTCTAGACTATAACATTATCTTTCTACCCACTTTTATCCAAAACTATTTCTAGTTCCATTCTAGTTTTGGGGTGAAAGAGAAACCAATATCCATCTATCCCTCCTCAGAAAGTTTCACATTTATAATATTAGCCAGCGTAAATTATCCCGCGGGAAGATAAAATTGAGATAAAAAAATATCCTGTGTTAATTCAGGTTTGAAAGTATCTGTGTACTGAAATTACATTCATACCTTTTCAGTAGTCTTTGCGCAAAAGAGTAACAAAAATCTATCCAAAGCCAAACAAACAAAAAAAACAAAAAAATTTTTTGGAGTTTAGTCAGTACAAGTCTGACAGTCCTTCCCGCCCTGCCCTGGGTGGGGAGTAGTTCTACTTCATTTTTGATGATTTTACCACGGAAAAAAAGAGATACTAACCTGCTCTTTAAATAACTCATAGCAGCTTCCAAATCGACGGGCGGTATAGTAAAATCATAAAGTTCCTTGTCAGTAGCGCTTAGTATGACCAAACCGGTGCGGTAGTTCAGGCCGAGTTTAGTCAAGTATTTGAACAGGTCAGCAAGCGCTTTACGCTTTTGTTGTACGAAGTTCTTCGCTTGAGAGGTCTGCTTCTCTTTTGGTAGGGAGCTATCCACCTTTTGAAATAAAATTATAAAATTATTATTTGTACAAGGTGTCCCTGGAAGTCGGGATCAAATCTAAAAGGGGCATGTACAATTATTTCCAATCTTTTTACCACAATTTATGACCACTTTTCGTGTTCAGATAGACAACCAATGCCTTAAGATTGAAAATAATCATAATTATTTATAAATTCAGTCGCTCGAAAACAGAGAAATTATTTTCCATTACAAAAGAAATATCAGTGCTATCACTGCATATATATTATGCAAGAGTTGGCCTTTCTCGAGGTTATGCCCATCTTTTTGGACATAAATACTTCAACATAATTTATCGTTATCTTTACAGAAGCACACCGTCATTTTCTTATGGTGGGTCATACATTCCACTTGGTCGAATGTACAAAAGATTGACTACTATCAAAATCCTCTAAACGGATACCAAAATCCGGATTACATGCAATCACCAAATAGCGGGAATCCGGAGTAATACGAGGCCCTAAACCTATTATCTGTAAAATCAACGCTACCATTGAAACAGGGTCCACGACAGCCCCGCTATATATAAGCTGATGAGATGATGTTGTCCGCACTCTAAAATGGCAACCAAAAACGAAGCCAATTGGCCACAGTCATTGCGCCTAGTTGCGTCTCCCTCCCGCCGTACGGTGTCATATTTTCTTTCTTTTTCTTCACGCGTATAAGTAGTTCTAGTATTGTCGCCGTTTTTATGCACCGCGATGTTCGTTCATGACGTGTCTGTATATAATACGTCATTGCATACAGCTAAAAAAATGCTCTTACCTCTAAAGATCCCAAATGCGTGCTAGTCTCAATGACCACCGTCACGAAATCATCCAACGCTTGCACGAGAGACGGATACCCAGTGTTAGTGATACTATCTTTACATAATGTCTTAGCTTTGTTCAGCAAACTCGACACCTTAGATAAAAGACTGCCCTCTGCTATCATCTTGGACGGCTGTTCTAACTCATCCAGATATTTCTAGAAGGAAAGAATAATTAATAAGTAATTGAAGATTTTTTATGGTAAAGTTAGCTATGTGAAAACAAACAAATCTATGGTTAAGTACGTAGAAGGGTTAGTTTCCAATGACCAGCCATAAACTGAAGACCTGAAAAGATTTTTTTTATATCATAAGGTGACAAGCAAGCATACGGCCCGCCTCACAAACAGTCACCGTAGCCTATTGACGCCATATTTGTCAGTTATTGTTATTCACAAATTAAATAATACAATAGCATTAATTTGAAAATGTGCCTGATACCCAGCCTGAGAACTCTTAACGCGATCCAGTTCAGGCTGTAGGAAAGAGACAGAGCAATACAAGTCGTCTAGCGCCATCTCTTTCCCACAGCCTAAACTGGATCGCGTTAAGAGTCCATGGTAGGCCACCTGGTATGATAGCACTTGTGTGCGTGCGTGTACAATCAAATTGAAGTGTATGTTGATACCTATCTAGATTGATCAAAAGAATCTTTTTGTTGTAATATCTACATTAATTTTTTTTTTTAGTAATTGGCAATCTTATTTACACTAATATTATAAAGCTGAAAAACTCGTTTGGTTGAACACGCTTATCTCAGGAAATGCTGGTTCAAATTAAAAAGTGCTTTTTAGGTTCGCATACTCCATTTATCGGGAAAAGGTATAGGCTATGAAAGTTCACTCTATGACCAAAAGGAGCCGAGCATCGGGCTGAAACCACGATGAACAACTACTAAAAATATAATTTCGAAAATTATATCAATTCTGAACAATATCTAGAAAATTTGGGAGGTCATTGAAAACTAACCATGTATTATAACTACCCCGTAACCACTACGTTTTAGCTACTGAACAAACACCATTCATTCTTACTTGTTACTTCTGTACACAATACCTCAGCAGATAAAAACTAGGAAAGAAACTACATACTGTGTGATTTGATGTTTTTATAAACAAGATGTTTTCCAAATAAGTTGGTGAGTACTAACGTAACTTATTTGGAAAATATTTCATGTATGTACTAAAGTTAATGCAGTTTGTAGGATTACCAAACCCCAACCGATTTTAAACTGTATTTTTGGAAAAATAAGTCTTAAAATCGGTAGGGTTTTGGTAGCACAAAATTGTGCCCCGGGGCTCGAGAGGTTAAATGTCTCATCTGGTATAACAGTATAGTATAGGACTAGTAACAATTCTACACTACTACAATATCAAACTACAATTTCATGTCCACAGCGAGTTTTTATTTTAAGCGAAGTGATGATTAATCACAGATATGTTTTATTTGTTAATCACAGATGAAGACATGGAATTTTAGAGAGTGAAGATATATTATTTCAGTATGTATTGTGTACAAAAGTCTCAAGTTTTATAACACTCATTTAGTAATGGATAGTACTACCTGCATAGGCTGTGAATTAAAAAGAGAAAAGGAAAATTAGTGTGTGCATAATACAGTGGCATATGTGTGAAACAGAAAAAAAAATAAGGTGAAAACCCGAGTGCATAGTTAATTTAATGAAGTGGTGATCGCGCCTAAGGTGGTGGCAATAAGGGCTAGTTATTAACTAGCCCTTATTGCCACCACCTTAGGCGCTATCTAAAATGGGATATTTATTTACACAAGTCGATTTTCGACCGGTGACTAGCCGTGTTAGCGTGCAGAAACTAGTCAAAATGCTATTTAGGCGGCCGATTTTAATCGCTTAATCGACCGAAAAATCGACCCGTGTAAATGCCCCATAAAAGTTACTCAGCAAGTGATTTGACATAAATGTACGTGTTTACTTGTTGTTGTCTGAAAGGGTTTGTAATGTTCAAGCTGAATAAGTTTAATAGATTACGTTCAAACATAACTAAGCGAAGTCTAAATAAAATAGCATTTCGTTAATCTCACTCATTTGCGCAATAAATAAAACAAGCTATGGGTTAAAGTAAGTTTAAAAGGCTTCAAAACTAAAGCCCAAATAAAAAAGGAGAGAAAAAATCAAAAATAAATCGAAAACCCACTATGAAAGTAAACTCGCAAGATGAACAGTTAATATAATCTGTAAAGCACGTTTCCATTAGGCAAGTCTTGTGTACAATTATGATGTCACATTTGTTAACAACTTGCTTAAATTAAATTGAAAAAAAAAAAACAAATCTACTGGTTAGACTACATACTTGCAACTTTTTCTTTCATAAAACGTTTTTTTCTTTATTGATTCTTTTAAAATGACCAGCTATAAATCTTGCAATTCCTATTTTCGTTTTTGAACTAAGTTTAGAACGATAATAACTTGTATACAGGTGTGTTCGATAATAACTTGTATACTTGTATACACCTGTTGTAAATTGTATACGACTAAATTATATAATGGAAACAATCCTTTGCTTGCAGCGTGAATGTCATTTGCTTTTTTTTTATAATTTTTAAAAGGAAACATTTTCTGGAGTGTAACTTTTGAGTATCGCAAGTAAACACTATTACAAAATCAAAATAAAATAAAACATACCTTAATATTCCTTGCGAGGACAATATGGTTCTGCACATCAATCATATAGGCGCCGCCTGTGGGGGCGTTAGCAGTGGTGGTGCGTTTAGGTCGATCCCAAAGGCCAACATGATCGCCTATCACTTCGGTCGAGTTATCGACTAGGCAACTTGTAACGCTCTCTTTGAGCACGTTCTGAAATTAAAATGTCAAATGAAAATGTTTTTTTTTTTTGGAGACTGATTGTTCCACAAGCGATCTTCAAAAGGAGCCCCGCGTAGTTTATTGAGACCACTCTTCCTTCTATTTGATCGATTTCTTAGCACAAATGATTCATTTTTGACGAAGGATAGGAATCAGCAAGGCAGCAGTCATGTTCGCATTAGAGGATATTATGGTTTACAGAACAACCCTGAGTTCGCTAAGTCAGAATTTCACCCTTATTCCTACATTAATAATGTTTCTTTTTCCTATGAGTATAAAACTGATTGCAAACAGAAAAAAAGCTTTTTTGTATGTTTATTCACCGCCTTAGGACTTTGACGAAGCTGCGTAGTTAATCAAGGCTTTGTTAAATTTTGTGGGCTTGCGAATATGAACCCTTTCCTTAGGAAAACAATGTTAGCATTCCTTTGAGTGATTTATAATAACAGTCATGTGCAAATACGAATCTTATTCTACCATACCTAGTACTGATTTTTGCATGAAACGCTTGCTTGGGAAGTTCAGTGAAAATTGGACCTTAAAACGGTTCAATGATAGTAATTTTGCTACAAACCTCAAATTCCTTAGTATGTTTGTGAAGCGCTTTGTGCGCTTTCTCGACGGTATCCTTAACACTCCAGTAGCTTAAGTCTCTATCCCACGTGCAGATCTTTACGAAATCCCGCAATTTCTTCTCTATGGGTGCGCGCTTTTCTTTGATGTGAGCCGCTACTTGAGCGCTAAATTGTGCGTAGTAGTTGTATGTGTTCCATAGAATTGAGAGGAGTTCGTCTAAAAGGGAGGGGTTTTATTAATAGACATAGCTATTAATTCGATACACCATTTGTATGCACATATAATGGAAAATAATAAACTGAGCCACAAAATTACAAACTCAGCAACAAATATTACAACTCGGTAACTTGTTTATTTTTGGGGGCACCCCGAGGTTCGGTTTGGTTAGCTTCCTTTACACCGTGCAGACGGAGATAGGAGCCCCGCACGACGGGGCTCCCTTGAGTACGCCTTGGCGTGGCATATTTTTTGCACATTTTGCTGAATAAACAATTTATTTGATTCTGACTTAGTTATTTTGTGGCCAATGTAGTTCTTTACTGGCCAATAATGCTATTAAATAGAATAAGACCTCAATTCATGCTAAAACAACACGTGAAATTAAATAAACAAATGCAAGAAAAAATAGAAGAATTCCTTACCTCGCTTCTCAGAAGGTTCCAAATGCACTAAGTGACAGTGATACACGAATATGATATCCAACCTTATTTCATACTCTGCTAAGTTCGATTTTTCCATGAAGTCTTTGAGCACAGCGATGACTCTGTCGGCTTTTACTGGGTCCGATGTTGTGTCCAAGTAAGAATTGATGACAGAGTATAGGTAGAACCAGTACTTGTGAGCTTCTGATTGTTTTCTGTAAACATTGGGATGGTTTTTAATAATATGTACCTAGTTAAGCAGTATCAATAAATTGCAACTGTTTGGGCAGTCAGTTAAAGAATTCAAAATAATGGGCTAAGTAGTTTTTGTTTTGCTAATCTAATCAATCAATGTTAAAAAAGATAAAACACATTAATTTTCGAGAGCCGGCTCGTGGCGTCAAAACACAATAGAAATTGTACTAGGTTGTGACGTATTGACAATTTTAAAAGCGTCGTACCTATCTTCTTAAATTTTGGTACATACACTCATGGGTTTGTACGTTAGGGTGTCCCGTCGATGTATGAAAAAAATTTTTTTTCATGCTACAAAATCGCAAGAGGTATCAAAATTTGCGTAATTTTATATAGATTACGAATATGCTAAAAAAACTGTAATTAAGTATTATCTTTAGGGCTCTACCTGAGCTTGAAGTTTTGTAAACTTTCATATTTACAGACAGAAACCGTATGGTTAACAGAATATAAAAATCAGTTAAAAAGGGTATTTTATTATTTATATCAGTAACAAAAAGCATTAGAAACAAAAAATTAAGCTTCTAATATTATTCAAAACGTGAAATTCAAACTTATTTTAATGTCAAAATTTAGCACTTCCATTCAAATCCGTTCTAAGTAACTATCTCTAAAAGTTTCATCAGTTAGACTTTATGAGGCCCATGTTATGGTTTAACACATCTTCCCACAGCTTCTGTGTGACAGAAAAAGTCAATCATTTACAAGCCCTTACTTTTACCATGATTTAATGGTCCTCGTTATAAATACGTTTAAAAACAAGTGTTGCTGTCATCTAAAAGTTGTGCCACTCACTCGTTTCGGTGTAATCTCTATTTTTTATTAATGATTTCAATATCCTGTGCTTTCAGCTACTTTTAACTTCTCAAGCTTGTAGTATTCTTCGAAAAACCAGCCCCTGAATGTGATCTCTGTCATCATAACGCGTGCTGGAAAGAAGGTTTTCTGAAAACCATTTGTTGTAGTGATAGAATTCACAACAGAGGTCAGATTTTCAAGTAAAATTCGAGAGTATAACATATTATATTCTTCAAATGTCAAGAATAATTTTTAGCTCCGTCCTTATAAGACTTCTTTAGTTTGAAAAGGAACGAAACCGAAAAATGTAGTTGACAAGCAGTTGTAAATTTTGTGATGGCTTATTAGTATTTAAGTAAAGCTGTAGGTTGCGATAGGAATCGACGATTTAATCCAAATAGTATTGATCTTTTCAGAAATAATCGAAAATACATCTAAATTAGATGGATCCTTTCTATTTTAATTTAACTTTAGGTCATTCTTACAAAATAAACCATATTTAATGGCGTTCCTTATAGTTGGTAGCTGTCGTTCGTCAAGTTCTTTGTAGGCCTCAATAAATCACAAGCAGTTTCATTCGCCTCGAACTCATTATTTAAGAACGATTAAACACAATAACAACCTTAATTAGATACGAAGAAAACATTCGGAGGTCAAGTGCAGAAAATCATGGCGCTATGTAGAAACTGAAGGGTGTTTGCATGTCAAAAACTATAAAACCTTACGTTTCTAAGGGTGAAAATAGGATTTTTGTGTATGTATGACACCTAATTAATATAAAAAATGATTTTTAAACTATTATGTACCTCAATAGCCAAAATTAGGGACAACTAAATATCACAATAAAAATGTCAATTTTTCGTAACTTTGCAGACCGGTAGAGCCCTAAAGATAACATTTGATATTTTTTTAATTATTTTTCCAGTAATCTACAATAAATTACGCAACTTTTGAGACGTCTTGCGTTGTGAAATTCTAAAAAAAAAATTTTCGGGACACCCTATTGTACGTCTCTCATCCAGGTTTACGATGTGGCCCAATGAGTTCTTAGTCTCAGGTTTTTGGCCTAACATTGGCCACCAAAGCCACCATACTGCTTCCAAAAAAAGGCAGGTCAAAAAGACATTTCATGAAGTCGAGTCGCTGTTACTAAGTTCAATAAACCAATCCCCACTTACCGATGATACAAGTTATTCAAGCACTCCTTCCAGTGCGCCATTTCCAGCTTCCTCCAATTAATAATCTGTTGTCCGACAGCTAACGATACATCGATCATATTGTTGCCCTTATGGGCGTTTTTGTTCCACTCCTCAATTTTATCCCGGAGAAGTTCCAGACCGGTGAGGAAACGACTCATGGGACTTGTGACTGGGAAGCTTAGGATTCTGTTTACTATTACTATTATCTGGAAAGAGAAAATATGAGATGAACACGAAATATTGGGATAAATTGGAAAACAAGATGCATTTCGTATTTCTAACCAAGGTCAGTAGCGTTATTCTATGTATACACATAATGTTCGCGAGTTTACTTCACCGAAGTGAGCGCATAATCGAACTCATTTTGTTATACATAGTAAACAACCGCGGTTTCTGAACGAAAAACTGAAAGAAATCTATACTAATATTATAAAGCGGCAGAGTTTGATGGTTTTGTTTGTTTGGTTGAACGCGCTAATCTCAGGAAGTACTGGTTGGAATTGAAAAAAATCTTTTTGTGCTGGATAGTCCATTTATCGAGGAAGGCTATATAACACCACGCTATAACTAATAGAAACGGAGCAGCAAAGAGGAATGTTTCGAAATTGAGAAAATGAAATCATCATTTGATTTCTATGAATATCTTAGGAGATATCACAGTTTCAATTTAATACCGCAACAAAGTAATGACGGGCTGAGTATGTCACAATTGCGGCGATAAGATCCCCTCTTTGAGTAGTTGGAGAGGCGCTACGAAGTCCTCGCCTTCAACCTGACGCAAGTCCTCCCGGGCACGGTTGTTTCGGGAGGTACCTCAGAGATTCAGAATAAGGTAAGGGGAATAGGTAGCAACCGGCACGCGTGAGGGATAAGATATCCTCTACCTCTCGATCCAGCCACCGCTGAAGACGCCCAGGGCGTCGGAAATCGCGGAGCATAGCCGCTTACGGACGGGGAGGAGTAGTAAAGTAAAAAGTAAATTCTTTGAATGTAAGAAAAAATATCTAGTTTCCTTACCTCTTTTAAAGTTGGGAAATCCGGCCATTGATCTAGTAATTGATTAGTGTTTTCCTTAACACGGTGGAGTAAGGGCACACACTGCTTGGTTTCTGATACCCAAGCTGATCTATAGAAGTCAACTTTGCTTGAGGACTCTAAAACAAAAATATCACAGTCACTCACCCCTTTAGAAGAAAAGATTACCTTAGTACCCGACTACGGCAAAGCCAAAAGGAGGGTTATGACTTTGATCAGTATGTATGTTTTTATTTCAGGGCAACATTAACAGATTCGATTTTGCTCTCGGTTGTTGTTTTTTTGTTAATAGAAATAAGATCCTTAGATCACCCTTCCTTCCATCACCTTTATAATGATCATGTTCATACAAGCAAATAAAACTCTACGCTAGTATGAGCCTTTTCATCTTACAAATTATGTTCAAAATCATATAAAATGCTAAAAATACTATAATTACCTTGTCCATCAACCTTAGCCTTAATCTGCGAAATGAGAACCATCAAACTTGGCGAGATAGTCCCTTCAAACTCTGCGTCCAAAGCCTCCCACGCACTGTTTATAACCCGACTAAATGTGGGATACCTCTGCAAGAACGCACTCGTCACATCATTACCGACCAACTTCTTTCGGGCGGGTAACCATTCCGCTGACGTCATATTCCGAACTATATCCGAATGCCACTTGTAGACTAGGGAAACGTCTTCAGGAGATATCAAATGTTTTTGTTTAGGTTTTTCGGAGTTATTCGGAGTTTTTACTGGGACTTGTTCCAGCGTTGGAGGTTTGAACTCGGCGAAATCTTGGTCGGAGTATGATGGGAACATTTCCAGCATCTCTTCTAGGGCAACTGCGTCTTCGTCTTCATCTTCGCATTTTGATCTTAAAGTAGGAGGGAAACGTTAGTTATTGTAGGTTTTACCGGGTTTGTTCCAGAGAACTGTTTTAAAAGATTTTTTCCTGTTATAATTTTTGTGATGGATAGGATAATTAATTTAAAATGAAACAGCTACAATAGAAATAGGATCCATGACAGGTAAATTCATTCTCCGGGAAACGTCGAGCTTCATTGTCTCGGCGCTTTTCTGGTGGTTGCCACTGTTGATTCTGGCTTTCAGGAGTTGCAGTAGTTTGGGAATAGTGTAGTGGGTTTGTCCCATAAAAAAAAAATATAAATAGGACTTTTCGTTAATCAACTAAACAGAAATACTTCTGAAAAATATGGCTAAGTCTCTCGAATAAAGTTCTGGCTACCTTGATACGAGTTTTCTGCATTTAACGAAGTAGCCTTTCTCTTCCTTTAAAATAGACCTCAAGATACATTCCAAACCTTAAGCAACTGAAAATAAAGTCCACACTTACTTCGTAACATACAACGCTTCATCATCCTGCTTCTTCTTCTCGATATCCCTCTGTTGTTGCTCCCACGCCTTCACGAGCGAGTCCAACGTAGTTAGCACGGAGGTCATTGTACTTTTGTCCAGTCTGTCTAAAGCTGTGCTATACATACGCAGTTCTGATAGGTTCATTTTCAGGACACTGGAAAGAGGTTTTAGGTTGAAAATTTATATAACTTTTTTTTGTCGTGGTGGAATCATCAAATGAGTCCTGAGTTACCCACTCAGGACATAAGTGGCAGGGATCCAGGGCAGGACAGGAGGGACTGTCAGACTTGTACTGACTAAAATACACGGTGGCCTTCAATAGCCCTTCAGTAATTTATGTGTACAATTTCGTGTTTGCCCATGTTTTTTGGTTATGGTCACATATTATTTAGAAAACTTTCGTAAGTTTTTGATAAGCCTCAACGTTTAACTTTGCAATAAAGTCATTTGCATGAATGTAGGTCTCTTGCATTAAGATATTTGAATTTTATTGTACACACCCCAGTACGACAGATCAAAAAAATAAAATGGCTGCCATTCGCGTAGTTTCGGAGTAAGAAATTTTTTTAAAGCATTTTTGTCGATGAAAAAGAGCCTAGAATATCCTCTTCAAATATCGCTAACTCGTGCCCGGACACACTGTATACTTGTATTGTAGGTCATACAAATATTTGTTTTGTGCGGAAAACAAAATGCCGGTAGAACTGTGTACAGTTTGTGAATACCGGAAAAATATGATATGGCAATTATAAACCCAAGTAGTATTAGACAGTAAATAAATACAAAATTAATCCTTGAACTTCAGGGAAGAAAGCGCTAGATCACGGCGTATTTATTAGTTCTAAGATCACTCGCTTATGACAAATGAAGTGACGCTCAGCTAAGGGTGCTTGTACACGTAACTCGCGCAAGTGCCTCAACATGCTCAAGCTATATGCGCCGTGTACAAGCTCCCCGCGGGTAGGGTTACCATATGACAGGCTTTTGCCGCATTTGACAGGCATTTTAAGGTCTAGACAGGCGTGCGGCCGGCATTGGTCTGAGACAGGCATTTTTAAATTTCGCGCCCGCGGACGAATAACACAGGAAAATTATTATTTTTACGTTTATTTATTAGAAAAGAAAGAATTATTAAAAAAAATAATGTCCTCTGACAAATATCAGTAATAAATAGGTCTTTCTTCATTATTATCTGTTGGCTTTTACTTAATACCTATAGCGTTTTGCATTAGACAGGCATTTTGCTGAAAATTCAGGCATTTTAGGTACCTTATACAGGCATCTCTCTATTTACATATGGTAACCCTACCCGCGGGTAGCTTGATCAAGTAGCTTGCGCATGTTACTCGCGCGGGTTAC
>JAQSVV010000258.1:0-29108 GCA_036375495.1 Agrotis segetum | reverse complement strand
AGGCCGCACACCAGGCATACATTTGTAACTCGATAACTGTAGCGCCACACTTGAAGCGTAAAGACAACGTCTCGCTACAAACTGCAACCGCTACAAATGTTTCCTCGGTGTACGTGCTCACGTCCAAATATATGGGGGCGTTAAATGTGTTGCGCTTCAAGTGTGGCGCTACAATGATCGACCTACAAATGTATGCCTGGTGTGCGGCCTGCTTAATGCGCCTGGCGGGGTTCGAACCCACGATCTACAATTTGTAAGTCGGGAACGATACCACTGGGCCACCACTACTCTCACACTGCAACTGCTCCTTTAGCACCTTTGGTGTGGTACCTTCTAGCTGGATCTTTTTGTGGGTCAAAAGGCATGGCGAGAGCGAGAAATTTTAGTTCCTTGCTCTGTCAATTCAGAAGTTTGAGCTATTGTGAAAAGTACTCAAAGAAGTTTCAAATTATTCTTCAGAAAATCAATGACATCCACTTGGTTAGTGCTGTGGCTGAGGCATCAACTGCTGCGCAGCATGTCGCAAGTTTGATCCCTATGTTTGTGTATGTTAGTTTCTATGTTTGTAAACGCACCCAAGATACAGAAGAGATTCCTAGTGTGGGGCAGTTAACTTTAAGAAAAATTGCTGAAGTTTTAGTTATTACCAATATTGGGGCCATAAGTACTTTAAACCTTTGGATTTGTCATCCACACCCACATGGATAATTTCATTTTTCTTTAAATGTTGACCTGCACTAGGAATTTCTCCCATGTCGTGGGTGCATTTACAAACATATAAACTCACATACACAAACGTCCAGACCTAGAACAAATACTTGTAGATTATACAAATATTTGCTCCGTGAGGGAATCGAACCTGCAACATTCAGCACAGCAGCGCAATCGCTTACCCACTGTGCTAACCGTGCCGTCAAAATTTCATGCATTAGTTATTATAATGCCTGAGTGGAAGGTTTTGGGGGAGACCTTTGCCCAGCAGTGGGACAACATAGTTTTATAAAAACTGATCTTTTTACAAATACATGAACAAGAAAAAGGATTAAATGAATTTTGACTTGCATTGAAGACTGTCAACATGTTAAACAAACAATAAATTTCGCACTAACATAATATCAAGGCTATTTCATTATATCATCACTCTTTAAATAGATTCTGACAAATGCATGCATAATGATCATGCAAAAAACGAGACTGATCTATAATAAATTAAGGATATAGGAGTTGAGTAATAGCAAAAACAAAGATTGAAATGCAGATTGAGATGCCCGACAGGGTCTACAATGTTCATAACTTACCACCTAAGTACACTTGTGGAAGCAATAAATTATTGAGTATTGAAATTTAATGGGTAATAGCAAAAAAGATGCTTCTTAGTAACATCGGAAAAACAATGAACCAACCAAAAAATATATTTTAAAGTAGATTGACTGTGGCAATAGAGATGAGATTCTTCAATAATGTTTTTGGGTAAAACATGGACAGACATTAGTAGAAGACAAAAAAGGAAAACGTTGGGACCCTTGCCCAGTACTAAGGCATTTGAAAGGCAAAATAGGAATTGAAAAAAAAAATATATGAACATTTTGCTTTAAGGCAAATGTGAACTGTGTTTAAAGGATCTAATCATTTGCTGAATGGAATAAGATTAATTGATATTACACAACAGGTAGTAATAAGATAGAATTATGGTCTCCGCTCAACATTGAGAAAATAAATTTGATTGTTTTACAGATTTATATTAAGCACTAGCATAATAAGTCTATAATTTTCCACTGCTGAGACACAGCTTCTTAACTACTTTTCTGAAAGAGGCTAGAAGCGTAATCTACCTATGGGGTCAGATACGGGTTGGCCTGAGTTGCATATCTTAAAATTACATTAATAATAATCATTATTGTTGGAAACATGGGTGCCACACCCTTATGGGAAGACAGGTGCAACACCCTTTTGCTAAAAGCTTAATTTAAAAAACCATTCTGAAATCATTTTTCTTAAATATCATCTGAGGATTTATGGGTATTATTATTAGACCAAAAACCAATCTGTAACTGCTTTAACAATCCCAAACTAACGCAGAGTATTATATTCTAACTATTATTGTTTCATATTTATTGTCTAAGGTTTATATTATTTGTTAAACTGTAAAAAAACCTTTAAATAAATACTAACCTGAAGTTCTTCACATATTTTAGTTAATTCAGCGGTCTTTGTCGCGAAGGCTACTGCTTTCAGTACCATCAACATATTGCACACCGTCATTTTATCATTCCGTCAAACAAAAATTATAAGATTTAAGACAAATAATAACGTAAATAGCAATAAAACCGATAGCCGGCCGCGTGTTGTGCATTTACAAAGCACAGCAACACGTGAATTTTATGTCCATCTTGCTGTCACGATGACACTGACATATTTTATCGATTTTGATGTATTGATATTGATTATTTAAATTTTTCAGTTGTTGAATTTTTTGAGTACTTATCTTTTGGGGTTTAAATTATTTGGAAATGGATCAAAAAAAAAAAAGATCCCCATCTAGAGTCCATTCGCACGAGCGCTTTATATAGGCGTTAAAAAAGCGCCCGAAATGGAAAAAATGCATTACCATGTTTCTTTTCACACGTCTTTTCAGTGTTGGGAACGGGAAGTGACAGTTAAGTTCAATTTTCCTTTTGTAAAACTCGGCGTTTGTCTTTGGCGTTAATTAAAATATTGTTTACTTGCTGGGCGCTGGCATTTCAGTTCAATTTATCTTTTAGTTAAAACTCAGCGCCGCGTAGGTCTGTACGCACCTTAAGATATTCTGATGGTAGAGAAACTACATTAACCCGTTCAACTGCGGGTCTCGACCTGGGTTTAGAACTCCCCCATTTTGTTGGACAGAAACGTACTTGAAACAGTTGATACAAGACGCGCCGCCGTCTTGAGTCTATTTCGATGGGAATAATCTATTACTTTATACCCCATTGCACAAAGTTGAAAATCTATCAAAGATATAGTAATAATCGTTTTCGTTTTTCTACTAGTATTTACTAGAGTTTCAACTTTATGCGATGGGATAGCAACTGCTGAACGTTAATGATTGTCGCTTGCCGTTTGGCTACAGACTCTGGACTGTTTACGGCGGGTGAAACAAGGCGTCGTCTGTATCTACCCCTAGCTGTTAGTTAGCTTCCTTTACCTTTCCGTAGTTTTATTCTGGGACATGGACCTAAAAAAAAAGCCGGACGGAACTTCACTAAGAAAGAATTGAAGCACCCATAGTAAGTCAGTGCGCTTGTCCACACAAGCCGGCACACACACATTCACACCATAGTAAGTCAGCCGTCGGTCATTACGCTTCGAACGACACTCACGGTTTCATACGGTGTTATTTTGTCTAATAAAAATCAAAGTATGCCGTCATGTGTTGCAAAAAGTTGTCTAAACCATAGTAGTTCAATTAAAAAAGCCAGGGGATCACTTTTCATAGTTAAACACATGGACCTAAAAAAAAAGCCGGACGGAACTTCACTAAGAAAGAATTGAAGCACCCATAGTAAGTCAGTGCGCTTGTCCACACAAGCCGGCACACACACATTCACACCATAGTAAGTCAGCCGTCGGCCATTACGCTTCGAACGACACTCGCGGTTTCATACGGTGTTATTTTGTCTAATAAAAATCAAAGTATGCCGTCATGTGTTGCAAAAAGTTGTCTAAACCATAGTAGTTCAATTAAAAAAGCCAGGGGATCACTTTTCATAGTTAAACATGTCATTTTGAAGCTTATTTCTCGATTTTACGTCAATAAATTTTATAAACATCTCGAAATCAATCAGTGTTGCAACTATTTCAAGGTTCAAATTATTTTAAAATTGGGAGATTTATATTTTGTTACTATTTATCGTTATTGTATTCTTCTGTATTTTTACCCGACTGCGCGACGCAAAGGAGGGTAATGTGTTTATCAGTCTATGTATGTATGTATGTTTGTTTCTATGTGGCGTTCTAGAGACCAAATGCGTTGGCCGATTTTGATAATTTTTACGTTAATCGATTCGTCTTGACCTTGCGAGTGTCACTAAAGACATGACAGTAATCAAAATTCACCACAGCGACAACCAGACGCCATATTGTCAAAATGAAAAAAAAAAAATGTCGATGAACTATGTCATGTGGGGTATCGTTGAATAGGTATTTTAAAATCATCTTTAGGTTCCCTCTATCATTTTTCATTTTAAAGAATAGTTTAGGAAATATAACGATTTAAAGTTGTTTAGCAAAACAATAATTTCTGAATAGTAACTAAAAAGTATGAAATAAAAAAAATATTTAACGAAAAACAAAAAACCCGACTGCTTAAAAAAAAACTAAAAAGAAAGAAACAAGCCCAGTAGTTAAGAATTCACTCATTCACACTCACAGTCGGGGCCCGTTGGGAAGATTTGATTGGTATAATTTGAATGGGCCCCGACTGTGAGTGTGAATGAGTGAATTCTTAACTACTGGGCTTGTTTCTTTCTTTTTAGTTTTTTTTAAAGCAGTCGGGTTTTTTGTTTTTCGTTAAATATTTTTTTTTACAAGTTTCCCCACGGCAAATGATGCATGGAAAAATGATTATATAAAAATAATAAGGGAGTGTAGACATGGAATAGGAATGTAGACGTGTAGGAATGAAACATAAATAGCTTTAATTAAATATTTATAGGCGAAAAATACTTAAACATTCGTTTTCACCATTTAAGTAAATTAGAAGGGATTTCTAGATGTGTCAATAGCAAAAGACAAGTCTACAAAAATTTGAATAACCAAAAGGGATTGTAAAACTTTATTAATATTAAACGAGTTGTAAATATTTTATATCCAATGTGCTTAATTAAATTATTTTACCTTTATTTTAAAAATAGGTATCTGTCACAAAAAAAATGTAATTAAACTTAAGTTCAAGGGAGATCTTAATTAAATATTGTTTAAAAATGGGTAATTTTTTCCTTCATCTGGCATCCCTATACAAACTCACACATATAAACACGGTCGCCATTTTGGTGCTTCAATCGTTTCTTAGTGAAGTTCCGTCCGCCTTTTTTTTTAGGTCCATGGTTAAACATGTCATTTTGAAGCTTATTTCTCGATTTTACGTCAATAAATTTTATAAACATCTCGAAATCAATCAGTGTTGCAACTATTTCAAGGTTCAAATTATTTTAAAATTGGGAGATTTATATTTTGTTACTATTTATCGTTATTGTATTCTTCTGTATTTTTACCCGACTGCGCGACGCAAAGGAGGGTAATGTGTTTATCAGTCTATGTATGTATGTATGTTTGTTTCTATGTGGCGTTCTAGAGACCAAATGCGTTGGCCGATTTTGATAATTTTTACGTTAATCGATTCGTCTTGACCTTGCGAGTGTCACTAAAGACATGACAGTAATCAAAATTCACCACAGCGACAACCAGACGCCATATTGTCAAAATGAAAAAAAAAAAATGTCGATGAACTATGTCATGTGGGGTATCGTTGAATAGGTATTTTAAAATCATCTTTAGGTTCCCTCTATCATTTTTCATTTTAAAGAATAGTTTAGGAAATATAACGATTTAAAGTTGTTTAGCAAAACAATAATTTCTGAATAGTAACTAAAAAGTATGAAATGAAAAAAATATTTAACGAAAAACAAAAAACCCGACTGCTTAAAAAAAAACTAAAAAGAAAGAAACAAGCCCAGTAGTTAAGAATTCACACTCACAGTCGGGGCCCGTTGGGAAGATTTGATTGGTATAATTTGAATGGGCCCCGACTGTGAGTGTGAATGAGTGAATTCTTAACTACTGGGCTTGTTTCTTTCTTTTTAGTTTTTTTAAAGCAGTCGGGTTTTTTGTTTTTCGTTAAATTTTTTTTTTACAAGTTTCCCCACGGCAAATGATGCATGGAAAAATGATTATATAAAAATAATAAGGGAGTGTAGACATGGAATAGGAATGTAGACGTGTAGGAATGAAACATAAAATAGCTTTAATTAAATATTTATAGGCGAAAAATACTTAAACATTCGTTTTCACCATTTAAGTAAATTAGAAGGGATTTCTAGATGTGTCATTAGCAAAAGACAAGTCTACAAAAATTTGAATAACCAAAAGGGATTGTAAAACTTTATTAATATTAAACGAGTTGTAAATATTTTATATCCAATGTGCTTAAATTATTTTACCTTTATTTTAAAAATAGGTATCTGTCACAAAAAAAATGTAATTAAACTTAAGTTCAAGGGAGATCTTAATTAAATATTGTTTAAAAATGGGTAATTTTTTCCTTCATCTGGCATCCCTATACAAACTCACACATATAAACACGGTCGCCATTTTGGTGCTTCAATCGTTTCTTAGTGAAGTTCCGTCCGCCTTTTTTTTTAGGTCCATGTTCTGGGACATTACGTTTCGGAATAGGTATATACAATAAAACAAAATATTTTAAATTATACTATATACACTGGTTTAAAATTCAATAACATGGAAGTCAAAGTCGCGAAGTGAATTAAAAATCAAAACCAAAGTATTCTGAGGTCAGTCAGATTGAGAAGAGCAGAGATAGAACTGCTTAAACATAAACTTACATGACGTATAAGTGCAAGAGTTTGCCAAGGACATCTGGGTAGCTACTATTAGAACTTGTTGATTGACCATTGCCATAATATTAGTAAAAGTACTCTGTGGCCATAATACGCATAACTTTTATGTACGACACCTGTTTCAAATCCTTTGGAGAATATTGCCACAGGTTAGGTTAGGTTGACATTTTCAGATATTCCAGGTAAACCTTACATATCTGAAGAATGTCGCCATAGTAAAAGTATATCGTGTCTACCACGCGCTTCGAATGACACATGTTTCGAATCCCTTGGAGAATATTGCCACAGGTTAGGTTAGGTCGACATTTTCAGATATTCCAGGTAAACCTTACACATCTGAAGAATGTCGCCATAGTAAAAGTATATCGTGTCTACCACGCGCTTCGAATGACACCTGTTTCAAATCCTTTGGAGAATATTGCCACAGGTTAGGTTAGGTAATGGAAAATTTTTTCGATGCTTGAAATCATCTTGTTGGCGCTCGAATTCGACTTAGCTGCCATAATAAGAAATGCTTAACATCCTCAAAGCTTTCATTTGGCATAGGTTTCATCGCTGTTGAGCGATGGCCCAAAATGACGCAAGGTCCTTTGTATGGCTCTTTCTTCAAAAGACCATCTCGGACACAAACCTGCAGGGTCCTCGCATGACTTAACTAAGCAATTTAATGTCTGGACTTTAAAAGAGACGATGACCTCTGAGTTTGTTTCGGATGTTTCTTCTCAGAGTAGTCAGGTAAGAAACACCGGCCTCATACTAGCTATAAAAAAAAGTGTTTTGACTTGTAAAAGTGTTTGTGAAAACCTATTTGCAAAATAAATATCATTTATCATTAATGACGAAGCCGGAATCTGTGATGAAGCCCCTACAGGCATAGAAGCTACTGAGCAAGAGTCTGGAACTCCTCAAGAATCTGAGGTTACTCAAAGCCAGCAAGAGGTGGCCCAAGAAGAACCTGATATAGACGAGAGCCTTCACGGAGCAGCGAGCACGCGAGTAGGTCCCGGAAACCGCCCGGCTACTTGAGAGACTACAGCTTGGCCAGAATGGATTGAAACGGAACTAATCTTTTTGTTTCTGACATCGTTTTAAAATCTTTGATATTTTATGTAAAAAAGGATCACAGGTTTGTTACATTTATTATTGTGCCATAAAACTAACGTAATAAGTGAAAAAAATAAATAGGAAAAGCTATTACATTGTCAATTAATCATCTAGTTTCATCTTTCATATTTGAGCTAATTTCTTTAAGTGGAATAAAGCTCTTATTTGCGTTTTCTTTATATCAGGGGCCTCCGTCATTTTGCTGATAGCTCTTTGAGGTACGCATAGAACACGACGCACCGTCGATCCAGGCATGGTCCACGATCGGACGGCGAGTCACCCATTAGGGCTTACGGAGACCGGGAAAGGATTTTAGTTTTATTAATGGACATTCAACCGTACTGTTACAGAAATAAGCCATAAATTGTTATGCTTGAAAATGATGCTGTGGCATTGAAAGGGATTTTATCACACGGCATCAAAAGACGCGCCGGAGCCGTCCCGTGGCGAGATGCCGTGGCATACTGCGGTAGGCAACGGCATGCCACGGACTCCTTATATGATATAAGCTAGGTAGGACATAAATAACGCAACATCTACTGCCCGATCTGAATTCGATTCTCGTCACGCCAACAATAACCAAAATACTCATGTTTATTATTTTAATCCTGTCAGTAACTAACCACCTTTCTAATCCACGCATTTCATAAGTTCGTTTATTAAACGGACGACAAAATCTTCAAATGTTCGTTTATTAAACGAGAAAATCCTCAAATGAGTCCTCCCACAACGGGCAGGGCGGGAGGGACTGTCAGACTTGTACTGACTAAAATCCACGGTGTCCTTCGGTAGCCCTTTGTGTGCCGGAGTTGCGGTATAAGCATGTCCCGCAACCCCGGCAGGCCTGTGGCCCTCTATAGGGGGGCCGACGCACCTTGAGGCGCGCGTGGGACACAACGCGCCGTCGACCCGGGCATGGTCCATGGTCGGGCAGCGAGTTGCCCTTTACTCGCCGCCCGCATGCCCGCGCCTACGGTGGCCGGAGATCGTCCTGTGACATCCGTCGCCGAGGGCGTCTACCACTGTGTCTCGGGCGGAGGGAGGACGGTATCCTCTCCCTCAAGCGGCTCGCCTCCTCCTTCGCGAGCATGACTGCTTCGCAGAAGAAGGCGACCGCCTCCCACTCCGTCTCGCAGCAGCAGCTGCATCTGGTTAAAATCTCCGAAATCTAACTTAGATGCGGCTTTTCTATGTGAAAGCTGATGGAGCGAATGTTTTGATAATTTTTATATTTAAATTATGCTTATTATTACCGCAATTCATATTTTGATAAAGTTACAACATGTCACTGGCCTGCAAATTGCAAAAAACGTAAGAAAATTTGAATTTCGCGGGCAACAGTATTCGATTCGATTTCCGTTTGCTGACATGTTGGTAGACTCGTAGACTCTCTATTAAGGTAAACGCAGACTTAGCCGCACCGCAGTCTCCGCAGTCCCCGCATTACGAATTCTTTGTATGAAGCAACGACGATATAATACTAGACCCCGCATGCACGATCTAAAGAACACAAACTATTCTGCCAAGTTGCTGAGGTAATACGTAAGCGAGGGGGACGGGGTACTGCGTTGTGATTGGCTAACTCAAGGTCTGTGCTGTCTCAACGTATGTTTACGGCTCACAGGATTGGTCGAAATGAGACGAATATAAGACTTTTTTGCCTAATGTGTTGGCAGACATCGGTCGCCTGTTATTACTAGTCTAGTATTATATCGTCGTTGGTATGAAGTCATACGAAACCTCGCACCCCTCGCACACTCACCCGCATGCATCGCAGTAGCCGCAGAAGCGGTAAGAAAACGATGACTGCGGGGACTGCGTAGACTGCGGTGCGGCTAGGTCTGCGTGCACCTTTATCAACACAGTGACCTGTGACAGTGACAGTGACGTTTATTTTGAGCGGGACCGTGAGACTGCTTTGTTGTGCTGTTTGTTTTTTTGTTGAATCAAAGCCTGAAATTGACACAAATGGTTAAAAATGGACAACTCTCAAAGCTCCGACTTTCTGTCGGAAAGCACCGACATATTTTGCAATAGCCCCACGGATCCAGCGATTGTATCCTTTTTAATTTACAAAAGTTACCGGTTGTCCTGCTATCAACTTCATTAATCTTCTCCAACAATTTTTATAATTTATTTTCTTGACCAGACTACTAGATGGATACCGTAACTTACGAATCATTAGTATTGAATACAAAGACAGCGTTTTCAAGTATAGGAAACGAAATAAAAAAGTCAACATTTTCTGTTTATTTTTCAACTCTGTTAAATGACTGCAGTACTTGTGTGTCGCAGGTTAGTTATTTTCAAACGCTCCTAAAAAAACCTTTATGCCTAGCTGTTCTAAAAACATCAATATTTGCAATTTCAGAGTTTGGACCTCGTTACAGACTTTCTGGCTGAATCAAATCTGAAACAGAATAAATTAAAAGAATATATGAATGATGCAGTTTGCCTCTTGCAGTTATTATCAGATTTAATCAAACAGGTCATAGAAACAATGTCTATGGCATGTTGTTCTATGAAAACTTTTCCAACAGTAACGGGCCGCATCATTATGCTAGTTTTTACACATTGTAAGGATAGGTAAGTGTGAACTATTTATTAAGGACTATCTGTTACTAGCAGCTTTTCCCACTGCTCAGTTCCTATTGCTCATAGTGTGATGCTAGATGATGTGTCAAAATTTTTTAAAAATTTGGTCATTCTTTCTTGGCATCTAAAATTGAATTCTACCTAATACATACACTTGGAATATGGGTGGTGTGATAAAAAGATGACTATGGTGATGACTAGAGTAATACAGAAATAAAATTATCCATGGAGAAGACAATGTGTTTTTTTTGGAGGTGATAAAATCATCATCCATTGACCAACCCGCACTGGGCCTGTGGTGGAAAATGGCCCACTCCCTCTCACAGAGAGGAGGCTTGTGTCCCAGCAGTGGGAACATTGTAGGCTGATGATGATAATGATGATGAGTCCTACCCTGAGTGGTGGAGAATAGACTGTCAGATTCTTATTGGCTAAAAATCCATCCTGTTCCTTTGGTGCTTTTTCACTACAGGGCCATGGTTAAAGATTCCCATTTGATCCTGCTTCGAAAATCCCATGGGATCCTGCTTAGACAGTTGTATGACCCCAGCAGGAAAATGATTTTATGACATAGCAACAGTTATAATCATTTGTTACATCTATTTTTTCAGTGAGTCTCTGTATGGATGCCGATTGAACTGTGTAGCAACACAATTGAAGGACTTGTTCAGGACTTGCCATGAACTTCAATTGACATACCTCATGGTTCTAGAGAAACATTTCATTTTTGATTTAACGGAAAGAGAAGAACAGGATATTCTTATTGAAGGTGAGTTAGAAATTAGCAACATTATTATGAAGCTTCTCTGAATACATGTAGAATGAACTCTATTTAATTCAGTTTAACCTTCTACTGGTGACGTCAGATTGAGTAACAGTATTGGTGACGTACCGTCATTTTGACGTACTTCTGCAAAGTCGAATTTCAGGACAACTAAGTGCATGGAGATGAAACAAATGGCTTTATTTACAAGTAGATATCTTACTTTAATAAATTAAACACTTTTTATATATTATTACAATAGAAAATTTTACGTATATTATTAACACAAACTTAGTATTAATATACACGTTGCATTTTTGTAGATATTGAAATCAATGAAGATTAAATTAAATAAATAAATCAAAATGAAATCCAACGATCAGTTCTTATTGATACTTTAATAAGTAACGAAAAAAAATGATTTAACATACTACTACAGTGGAAAAAAAAAAGATAAATTTTGGTGAGGAGTGGGTTTTATTTTAGGTAATAAAGGCAGGATTATTGCACTACTTGTATAGATGTGATGTTCTTTTTTTATTTTTTGCGGCACTTATTGAGCAACAAAACCCTATCATTTTTCAAATTACTAAAAAACTCATCCTCGGAGTCCGTGTCAGGTTCTGGACTTTCTGGTCACTTTTCGTGTTACGATCAGATTCCACTCAGTGATTCTGTTCAAACTCATTACTGCTATTTTGTTTTAAAATCTCAGTGTTAATAATCGTAATCTTCGTCATTTGGATTAATTTTCAGTGAAAAATTGCAACTTGATAATAGTATAAATTACGGACACTATTGGTGACGTGACGTCAAATTGACGTCGGGTATCCTATATCTCATCATCTGTGCGTTTGCAATGACCAATTTTTGTTAAATCGGACGCCAAACTGAGCTAAATGCAGCTACTGAGAAGTGCAGGTGAGGGGAAACAGTTGTTCGACACATATTCAGTGGTTTTAGTTAATAGGTGTCAAATTGACGGCACGTCACCAATAGAAGGTTAAAACTCATTTTATAAGTTACTATCTCTTGCTATTCCATCAATTTGCACTAAGCATTACCAAGTGTACTTCAAAAAGTGAACCGCAAAGAAGTGAAACTCTCTACCTAAGTCTGTGTTTTCAAATGCATACTACCCTCCCTAATCATTTCAAAGATTGTGTAACAGGCTGCTTCTGGATTGGCTTGATCCATAACCGAGTTTTTCTCTACCTACTCTTGCTGACTTAAAGTGAAGAGAATTTATTTAAAAAAAAAAAAAAACTAAACAGCTATTGAGCATTCCGTGAATGAGTCCAGTGGGGTCCGGGAGCACATAGGCTGGGGCAAACCCAGCTGGCAAATTGGCAGCAAACACCTCCTCTTATATGACCAGACACCTTAATGAGTACTCAAACTTGTCTGAATTTCCTTTCCAGCTTTAGACATCAACTTGAAGATTGGTGAGATAGTGCAAAGCCTAGATGTGAAGACTATGGCTGAGCAGTGGAAGGCTTACACAGTGATATGTGAGAAGTACTCCAACTGTTTGATGGATAAGAACATCTATAATGATTGTTCTAAGATCTTATGTGCCATGGTCATAAGTAATATTAGAACAGCTTTGCAGGTAATTCTGTTTTAATTTTTTTTTATTGTAGAACGAAAAATTCTCTTTTTTATCCGCACATAGTCCTCAGAAAAAGTTACTAAAATTGGGTTACCCTTTGGGTAAACGCCCAAAAAAATTTAATTAATCGAAATCCCGTTTATTTCTTTTTAACAGCTTCTTCTGATTGGACACCTTAAAATGCGGTCTTTGATTGGTTATAGTATAGACATACATTTTACTAAAGATAGTAATCAATATGGATAAAATTCATTTCCAGCGTAAGACAAGTGTTGCTTACCCATGCTTGCCAATTCAAAGACAGACTTCGGCAAATATTGCTATATCTGTCGGTCCACTCTATCACCGCATGCGCTATTTCATTTGACCAATTCTGTAACTGCAGGCCTGGCGCACTCCGCGGTGTAGCCACATCAACGGGGCCTCCGCGTGTGCTTGTAGTATGAAACTGCATAACACGCGGGCGCACCGTGGACGGGTTTCATAGTCGGTTGCCGCCCGCCCGCGCCGCCCGTTTCTCACGCTTTCCGTACATATTTTTACTTTATTCTCACGAGCAAAGATTTTACATTTGCTTGTTTTTGGGAAGAGACACTTCTGTACATAGTACTTTTAAGTATTCTGTGGTAACTGTCTGTCTACACACGTTACATTTTAAGAAATCAGTCCAGAGAAGAAGAGATTTAATAAATGTTACTTTCTAAAAATTATTTGTGTTACAGGAAAATCAGGAAGAGAAAATTATTGTGAGGTCATTAAAAGTAAGCAGTTTCACTTTAAAAATATTGTTAAGAGTATGTAATACTTTTAAGCATGCTGTGGTGAAAGATCACACAGACATTGTGGAACTTCTACTTTATACTCATTTGTAAGTATTATTAGTTTTACATTGAAAGTTAGACAAATTAATTGTGTATTGAATAGTAAGGCGCGATCCACATAGAAAAGATGTAAAACGGAAAAGGCGGACGTGCGAAAATATATGAGAGTCGTCAGTCGCGCCTGCGCCCCGTCTGTTATGTTGCCGTATGTTTTACGTTGCGACGCTTCTATACATTTGTTTTTTTTTGTTTGTTTGTATGAAATTGTACATTGTATGTACATTGTATGAAAGAGACGCCGAAGAGACATAATTGTCTGCGTCTTTCGTCTCTTCTATGTGGCCCGCGCCCAACTCTGTTAGTAGATATCGTTAATTTAAGTTAGATAAATTATTTGTTTATCAAATTGACTGCTTGTTGTCTATTATTTTATTGGTTGTAAGAAAATTTGACTAACATCACGAATGTATCCCGTATTGTGGGTGAGTAGGTATACAAATATCTCACATACACAAACAGCCGGTTGCAACTGCTCGTAGATCATACAAATATTTCTTCCGTGCAGGACGCGGCTATTTATATGTATAGGTATTCGTGTTAAGCTTGGGGCCGGCCACGTTCTAACATAATAATTCATCCTTAAGGCGAACGCAGACCTAGCCGCACCGCAGTCTCCGCAGTCCCCGCAATACGAATTCTTTGTATGAAGTTCTATGAAACCTCGCACACTCACCCGCATCGCAGTAGCCGCAGAATCGGTAAGAAAACGATGACTGCGGAGACTGCGGTGCGGCTAGGTCTGCGTTCACCTTTAAATCGCCCATGCAACGTGCGTATAATAGTTGTAAACAGATCTATTAAATAAACTATTGACATTAACATATAATTGGTTTCAGAAATAATGAATCTTATCTACACACAATGCGTGGGAAATCGTCGCAGTTTATAAATCTTGTCAATAACAATGTTACTGCGCCTGTCAGTCTCCTCCTTAATGAGCTGATGATGGATGAAAAATTATTCATGGTAAGTGTACCTGTTCGGTCCCGACTTACGAGTTGTAGGTCGTGGGTTCGAACCCCGCCAGGCTCATTTTTGTCCCACTGCTGGGCAAAGGTCTCCCCCATAACCTTCCAATCTGTCCTGTGAGCCGCTTTCTCCGTCCAATCCGTCATGAAGGTGTCTAAGTCGTCACGCCAGCTTTTCCGAGGCCTACCTGGGCAACGACACCCGTCCGGCACCCAGGCGCATTACTTTGTGTAATTTATTTCATCACCACAGCTCTCAAAACGGTGAAGGAAAACATCGTGAGGAAACCGGCATGTCCTAGAACCAAAAATTGGAAGACATGTGACAACTACCAACACGCACTGGACCCGCGTGGTGGATAATGGCCCACTCCCTATCACAGACGGCCTGTGTTCCCAGCAGTGGGAACATTATAAGGCTGATGATGATGATGATGAAGTGTACCTGTTAACGTCTTTGGTCTAAGCGGTGCTTGCGAAGCGGGCGGGGTGGCGGATCGCTTGTGGTATGTTTTTGCCGCTCCGATCACCGCGAACTATTGTAGCGATTCGCTCGGTGAAAACGACGCGCTGTTTCGCTACGAGTGTGTTTTCATGGCGTGTTTCAAACATGTACATTTGATCTTAGCGCTCGGTCGGCAGGGGTTATCATCGGGCCGATATGGGTATAAGAGGCTCGTGACCAGAAGGTGAATATCCGACAATTCTTGTTGAGTTTTCTAAAATGTTACTAGCTGTTGCCAGCGGCTTCTCCCGCGAGTCACTCGGGAATGTAATACCGGGATAAATGATATGCTATGCGTTATTCCAGATTATGTCCAAGCCATAGTACGTCAAGATCCGTTCAACCGGTTGACGAGATTGAGTAAACGTCCATCCATCCAATCTTTTCTCGCTAATCATATTAATAAGGATGTATAATTTTATTTCCAGTTCATATGTAACTACGACCTAAATGAAATAAGAAAAGATGACAAGTTGCTTGCCTTGATACTTTTAATTATATCAGTAATCAAAATAATAGTACAGAAAAGTGGGGAGCAGTCCCTAAAAGTATCAAAGGATAAGCTGATTAATGTTGTTTACAACGTTTTGCCGTATTGTGAGTAAATAATTATAACTTTTATTAGCTGTTTTTCCATCCTTGTAACATACTTCACTAAATAGTATAAAACAAAGTCGCTTCCCGCTGTCTGTGTATATGTATGCTTAGATCTTTAAAACTACGCAATAGATAGAATGATTCAAGAGGAAGGTTTAGGTATGATTCACACCAACCGGCCGGACCCGGCGGCATTTTGACTGGCCTGTTGGTCTAGTGGTTAGTGACCCTGACTGCTATGCTGGAGGTCGTGGGTTCGATTCCCACCCTGAAAAAATGTTTGTGTGATGAGCATGATCATTTGTTCTGTGTCTGGGTGTAATTTATCTATAACTATAATATGTATGTATTTAGAAGTATATAAGTATGTTTATCAGTTGTCTAGTACCCATAACACAAGCTCTGCTTAGCTTGGGACTAGATGGCGTTGTGTGATAGTTGTAGAATATTATTATTATTATTTTACAATGCGGTAAAGAACATTGAAATCTATCAACAGTAAATACAGTTCATATTTGCTTGCTAAATTATCTCCGTCGGTATTCCGCGACACGAAGCGACTTGTCCCGTAAGTTGCATGCATGCAAATATGAACTGTATTGACTGTTGATAGATTTCAATGTTCTTTACCGCATTGTAAAATGCCGCCGGGTCCGGCCGGTTGGTGTGAATTTTACCTGAAATGTTTCTTGTTGTTTATATTTTCAGGTCACGTCTGGTTCAATATAGGCCTTAGTTTCAAATGTGAGAACTTGCATGGCCAGTTCAGAACATGTGGGTTATATGAACACTTGCTTACTCAAATGCTCGCATTGACCACTACAATGAGTAATGATGAAGTTCATGTATTGGAGAAGAGGATGATGGAGGCTGTACTTGGAACTGACTGTTGGACTGCCATGTTTTCTGCTAATTTGTGGGTGCTTTTGGCCAGGTATTTGTACTAATATTATTTTACTATTTATGTAAACACAAAATACAACACAGGATAATTAAAACATAGAACTCAGTACAAGGGTAAGTACTGCTTATTTCTATTGAAATTTCTGCCAGCAGACCCGCGAAAGGAGAAATGAAAAAGTAATGTAGACTTTAGTAATATTATTAAACTGAAGAGTTTTTTTAGTTGAATGAATGCGCTTATAACAAGGGTTTGTATTGAATAAAATATTTTTGTCTTTTATTATTTATTTATCAAAGGAGGCTTTATAATATCACGCTATAATCATAGGAGCCCAGTGGCGGATATAACTAAGGGAAAACGATAGAAGGTAGTGATGGAATCATGACTGTATTAAAATACAGAACACTTTGATTGCGACGAGGTACCGTATTGCCGTTCACACGCACGCACTTACTTTATGGTTTGGCGAGCATGCCTGCTCAGGCATGCTCGCACGCAAGACGGAGCGTGAAGCCGGGACATAAGGGAAGAAACAGGACATCTGCCATCTAGGGGCAAATGACTGGAGTGGCGAAATTAAGGGGCGGCAAAATTGAGGGATCAAACTGCTAGTGGCGTGGAGGCGGCCCTAAAAGAAAGGGTAAATTGGCCCCGAGAATTGCATTGCCTAGCAGAGGCGTAGCGTGCCTTGGCGGGGCCCCGTATAATTGTTTGGGGGCCCTTAGGTAGAGTAAAGATTTATCACTCAAGAAAAAAAAAATGCATTTCTATGTATCTACGCCGAAATAAAAACAAAAACCGGCCAAGTGCGTGTCGGGCCACGCACAGTGTAGGGTTCCGTAGTTGCCCATCAAAATACGTATGCGAACTAACTAAACTGATTCGCTGAATTTAATTTTAAAAAGAAGAATTTTCAAAATCGGTCCAGGAGTCTTTGAGAAATGGGGGAAAATACATAAGAAAAAAGATTACAACGAATTTAGAACCTCCTCCTTTTTTTGAATTTAGTTAAAAATAGTTGACGATAAAAACCTACCTATCCCCAAAAACATACCTATAAAAGCTGTAAAAATAAAGTTGACAAACTTACATTTGCAGTTGTCTCCGATACATTTTGTTTAAGAAAATATGATATCAAGTACATTTTATAAGTTGGTCGACTACTACTCGTAAAGTTGTAAAGCCTACTTAGTCATGATAATTTTCTTTTAAACTTCGTTATATGTACTACTATTGTGAATTTTTTCACACCCCCAAACATAACCGTTTAGCTGGTAGAGGGGGGGGACACTCGAATCGAGCAAAATTTAGCACTTTAAAGCTTAATATTTCACAAACGAATTTTTTTATCAAAAAATTGTTAATGGAAACTATCATTATTTTTTAAAGGCATATTTAATGATACCCCACACTAAGGGGTACGCGAGAAAAAAAAAATCCTCACTTTACGTGTAAGTACTGGAGGTACCCTAAAAAAAAATATTTTACGAGATTTTATTTTACCGCTTTTTCGGCCCAACAAATCCGTATATTTACACCAAATTACAGCTCTATAGTACTGTGCGTCTCTGAGCTAAACTGCGGACGGACGGACGGACGGACATGGCGAAACTACCGGGTGTAAAAAGACCCTTAACGAAGCCGAAAGCCACGTATTCTACCCATTATTTGGATCATTTTTTTCCTTTAGACCATACCTGGGACTCCACGGGTTCTCGAGATATTGAAGGTCAAAGTTGCATTTTTTTTTTACTTTTTTTTACGAAATCCAATTCTAAGTATCAATACAAAACTTTTTTACAAACAAACATTACCTGTATTTTCGATTTTTCTAAATAAAATACGCATTTGAAGTTACGAACAGTAATGTACGTTAGAAATAAATGCAGAAACGCACAGCTGATTACTTCCGACGGTCAATGACTCTCTTCTCTAGACTTAGGTCCCTTTGGAGGTGCGGGGTGAGGCGCGGGAGGAATGCGTCAAGACCGGAGCGACGCCATTGGTGCGCGCGCGTCTCGTGATATGCCGCTCAGTCGCTATTCGTCTATCGTGGCTCTCACACTGCTGTCTAGTACAGTCGAAAAGAAGTGTTTCTTTGTTTTAAATTGTTTTTTATTTGTTTAGTTTCGTTGTTTGTTAGGTTTTTTGTTGATATTTGATATTGTGTTGAACTTATTTGCTATTTTAAGCCACCACAATACCGCGAGGAAAAGGCAATACTTTGAATAGACATTCGAGAAGTTTGGTGTACAACGTTTTACAATTTTTCACAAGATTTTCAAATACTCGAAGTTTTTTTTTTTTAGTATGGTGAAATCATCAAATGAGTCCTCCGGCCCCGGTCAGGGCGGGAGGGACTGTCAGACTTTTACTGACTAAAATCCACGGTGTCCTTCAATAGCCTGTTATGTTCCGGGGTCACGGTAAGGAAATAATCCCGCGGCCCCGTCAGTGTGCTGACGCTCTTTCAGGCGCGCGTGGGACACAACGCGCCGTCGACCCGGGCATGGTCCATGGACAGGCAGCGAGTTGCCCTTTACTCGCTGCCCGCGCCTACGGTGGCCGGAGATCATCTGCTGACGTCCGACGCCGAGGGCGCCTACCACTGCGGTTGGGGCAGAGGGAGGACGCTGTCCTCTCTCGCTCGCGGCCCGCCTCCTCCTTCACGGGCATTACTGCCTCGCAGAAGGAGCAGACCGCTTCCCACTATGAAAATACTCGAAGCTTACAAAAAAAACGGCAGCGGCAACAAAGACGTGTGTATCGACAGTACAAAGAATTACAAAAGAGTAAATCAATTCAAGTTCAATTTATTTTAATAAACATTTTAAATTACTTACCTTTGATTTATTTGCATAATCAGCATTTACAACATTACACAAATTATTTAACTAACATTAAAATATCATTTTGTCTTAAGTCTTTTCTTCATGAGTGTACGTGCGCAGACGGCCGCCATTTGTGGTAATCTTTCGTGAATCGTATTGTAATGAGAACCCGCCCTCCGCGGTAGTTCAAATGCATGTTCAAACGAGCCGACGCGCTCGCGCCGCCTGCTCGCTCCGCCCGCTAACCCCCGCCGCCCTCCGCGACACCCGCTGGCCCCTCCCTCTGCCAGCCGCCACGTGCCGTCAAAGAAATTTGTCTTTAGTTCGGTTTCTGACACGATCGAATTTACTTCTTGTGTCTTTGTTTCCGAAAAACATTACTGTTGACTGTTGAGTGTTCTGTGACTGTGTACTCGCTAACACACAAAGAGGCTGTGTGTTTTTGAGTACTTTTGTGTTTGTTTTTGCTAGTTAGTGCGTTTTTTTTTTTTTTAAGTTTTAGATACGAAAATGCCGTTTCATGATTATTCTGCGCGCGAGTATGTTAATATGGTATTCTGCTATGGTATGGCGCATGGAAATGCTGCTGAAGCCCTACGAATTTATGGAAGACAATACCCTGAAGCGTTCCAGCCTAGTGATTCACGTATTTTTACGCGGGCAGTGCAACGTTTGTTGGATAATCAGCCTATCGTGCCGATTTCACAGGGGGGTGGCAGGCAAATAACGCCAGCGGCCGAAACGGCCATCTTATCTGTGATGCGAGAAAACCCTCGTTTGGGAGTGCGTACAGCGGCTAAAGTATTGCGAAGGCGGCATGGCCATCGGGCTAGGTACATGGTGTCTCATTCCACCGTGCACAAAGTTCTAAAAAGGGATAGGCAACGACCTTATAAAATTCATCGCGTGCATGCACTCATGCCGGGTGACACAACACGCCGTATGCAGTACTGCAGGTGGCTGCTAAGGCAGGACCGAGGATTTGTGAATAAAGTTATTTTCACGGATGAATGCACTTTCACAAATAATGGAATGTGGAACCGTCGAAATTCACACTATTGGTGCTCCGTGAATCCACATCAAACCCAGGAAACGGGCTTCCAGGTACGGTGGAAACATAATGTGTGGGCTGGCATCATGGGAAATCAGATACTGGGCCCCGTTTTCTTGCCACCAAGTATGAACGGACCTGCCTACCTCAACCTCATTAATGAATACCTAACCGACACGTTAGATGACATGCCACTGATCCAGCGGCGAGACGTGTGGTATCAGCATGACGGTGCACCACCACACATCGTGAGACCGGTTCGCGATCAGCTGACGCAGCTGTTCGGCGATAATTGGATTGGGCGATATGGGCCCCATGATTGGCCTGCACGCTCACCGGACCTAACGCCTTTGGATTTCTTTCTGTGGGGATACGTCAAAGATAGGGTGTTTGACCGTACCTGCCAGACTGCTGCGGAGATGCGTCAAAAAATCATTGATGTTTTTGATGAACTCAAGCAGCGGTCAGAGCGAGAAGGAATCCTGGAACTAGTTCATCAAGAGACGCTGACTAGAGCTCGCGTCTGTCTCCGCGTGGGAGGTCGGCAGTTTGAACCGCAGTTAGTGAGTGTTGAGAGACCACCGATTGATGATATCAGCGATGGACAGTAGGTAAGTGTTTTATGAGTTTTAATTTAAGAACATCTTGGGGTCATGGGATTGTTTGAAAGATGTAGGTACCACGGCCCTGGAACGTAAAGGGCACACGAAAGAGCACGTCTTTTTTAGTCGGTGAAGTCTGACAGTACCTCCCGCCCCAACCTGGGCGAGAGGTCTCTTTTCATGATTTTACAATTAAAAAAAAAAATTAAGAACATCGTGCATCTCAGTAGGATTTTTCTTATTTGTTTTCACGGAAACTTTATTCATTTCATTCATCCCCGCAAATAATCGAAAGAACGTAGAACTAGAACGTCGCCGATACGTTCTTATCACAGCGCGTTCCAGCGTAAGCAGGCGCGCTTGTGTGCGTGAAGCCCGCCTACGCACACAACGACAGAAACCTGTTTGCTTTACATTGCGCGCCATAAAATTATTATTTTTTTTGATACCTAAAAATAAAAGTCGGTTCCCAGCGATAATTTTAGCGTAAAGCTACTTAGTTAGATGTACAGTATGCGAAGTTAACGGCTTTGTGATCTGTTCAAATACACCCTGTATAAGGGTTCCTTGTTGACTACGGAACCCTAAAAATTAGACAAAAGTCATCAAAAAAATTCAAGATGCGACTGATCAGTCCAGAGGTCGGAATTAGGTAGAGTTAGTACTTGCATCTAAATGTTGATACTAATATGGATCTTCCCGGGATTTCTAATAGACAATCGTGCTTTAAACAGTATTAGGTACATACAAATAATAATAAAAACACAGAAAGATAGATTAGACAAATAAAGTGTAAAAGTAAATAACTATTTTATTTACTAAATCATTAAGTTTTTACAATTTTTTTGTTTACGCACGTTGGGGGCCCGTATAATTGATACGGCAGATACGGCGGTAGCTACGCCCCTGTTGCCTAGGGGCTCTGACAGGGTTTAAAAAAGGGGGCGGCAATTTTCGATTTTGCCTGGAGCGGCAAAATTAAGCAAAAAATTGTTCAGGCCCTGAGCAAGAAGTTGATATTATGTTTACAGTACAAAACAATGTGTTTTGTGATTTTACTACAAGTCTAAATCAACCCAATAACGATAAGAGATACTTTTCTTTTCAGAACAGCAAGTCGACAATTCCTATTAACACAAGTAATATCCATAATTAAAATATACCAAAAACTGGAAAATATACATTCATTTGCTGATTCACCGCAAAAAGTGCACTTGACACATACTCTCACCGGATTATTCGAAGTAATGCATGATGAAGACAAATTAAAGATCTATAATATGTTTCCTATAAATGAAGATAAAAATATTTGTCTATGGAGTTGTTTGAAACTTTGTAACTTGCCGAATGAAACGCAGTTGGATGGTGAAATGGTTGTAATGGAGAAGTTGAAGTTTGAGATGCGAGGTCTTATTTCTACTGAAAATGCTGTGGATATTGATGAACTGGTAAGTTAAAACATCCGAATTTAGAACCTCCTCCTTTTGGGAGTCGGTTAAAAATGGCTTTGTTTCTTTTTTATTGGAGGTGCTACAGATCTTTTGCTTGTAGATATTAATGCTGTCAGTTTTATCATCATCAGCCGGGGAGACGTCCACTACCGAACAAAGTACTCCCCCTTAACCGTATAGTTCGGTAGCGCCCCCGAAAGGGGCGCGACAAGTAAACCTACGCTGGCTCAATAGTGGGTCCAAAAGGGGCAGACGTTGTAGTCATACGACATCCTCATTATAAATTAAAAAAATATAATATTCTCTGCGTAAAATCCTATGAGTGCGCATTAATTAAGAATGTTAAATAAAAATCTGATTTATTCACGAAATTATAACTTCTACATTTAGCGCCTATTTTCATAATTTACCGTAACAAAATCCAAAAGCGTAAATACGATCTTCGCCATTTTGATGGCAGTGCTGGGTGGGGCTAAAAATCATAAAAATGTGGTTTTCGGACATCCAACGGATCATTATAGGAGGAATGAATAACTCGTCATTTAGTATTGTAACGAATTCACACGTATTTCAACATAAATTAGCAGTGGTAATGAAAAATTTTATATCTGAACTCGAACTTTCGCGCCACTTTTGTTTGTTTACATTTTTATTTTGCACTTGGATCACACACGCGAGCTTTAACTCCATAATAATAAAGATAAATATCATGCCAAATATTATAAATAACGTAAAAAAGACCAGATCTTGGCGTAATTCTCTAATACAGGGCCAATAACACGTATTTTTCATTACCACTACTCAATTTGTATTCGTAATCGACAACCATGTTATTTTTTTTAATCGTAATGATGTGTGAAAGCGAGTATTCTAATCGATTCCATAATTGATTTTTTTGTCAACTCGAGTGAAAAAAATAAGGAAATTAGGAAATCGATTAATAAAAATAAAAATAAATTTGTTTTATGCTTAGAATACAATTATTATCTATTATAAATAGTTTAAAGCTTTTATAATAATATTACGTACATTGTCATTCCCAAAAAACAATAATAGACAAAGGAACAATGTCAGATAATAAATGTTTGAATGCGCGGCAATTATTTAATTCAAAAATTTTGAATTACGAATGCACTCGCTGTGGTACTCGATAATCAAAATTATGTAATAACTTTTAATTTATTAGCTAATTTTTACTGTACATTTTATTTTGTACAATCATATTATAATTTTTAATGTTGTATGAATATAGAATGCCTTGGATTTTGATAGGCTTATTATAAATGAATTTGTTCCCTACCAAATAAAAGTTTTTTTTTTATCGTGGTAAAATCATCAAATGAGTCCTTCCACCCCGGGCAGGGCGGGAGGGACTGTCAGACTTGTACTGACTAAAATCCACGGTGTCCTTCAATAGCCCTTTATGTTCCGGGGTCATGAAATAACGCCCGCGACCCCGGTAGGCTTTGGCCCTCTAAGTTCTCATTATGCTGACGCTCTTTGAGGCGCACGTGGAACACGACGCGCTGTCGACTCGGGCATGGTCCATGGTCGGACAGCGAGTTGCCCTTTACTCGCTGTCCGCATCCCCGTGCCTACGGTGGCCGGAGATCGTCTGCCGACTTCCGACGCTGCGGGCGCCTACCACTATGGTTGGGGCGGAGGGAGGACGCTGTCCTCTCCCTCTCGCGGCTCCGAACAAAAGATAGCCAAATTAATTATTTTATTGTACAAATTTGTTTCGTGAGATTGGTTTGGTCATATTGTAAGTATTACACGTCAGAAATCGAGCTTTTGAAATAAAAAAAGAAAATGCTAGGTATTATATTTTTTACACTATTCGATGTCGCTGAGGATCAAATTCGGTGAAGTAATGATAACTTGGTAAAATATGAACTAATAAGTATACAAACAATAATTTAGTCATTGTACAGCAGAATAAAATCAAAATTCGCGCAAACTCATAGTTCGAATTTCAAAAAAATCGTTAATGTATTTACACCACGAAGTGATAATAAAAATTTGAAATAAGAACACTATGTTGTGAACATGTAGCGAAACATTATTTAATGGAAAAAAATCCTTATGCCTCAAGTTTGTCGCATGTTTCTACTTCACAGAATATTGATAGTTTGATTGCTGAATTTATATTTCAAAAATTTAATTTTTATGATGTTATTTATTTTTTATCAAATCGGCCTCGAGACTTCCTTAAGGATTTTTCGCTATTCATCATAGTTTAAAATTTAGCCAAATACGCCCTGTTGGAAATTCTAATTGTTTGTTACTGCAAAGAATCATTTAGAAGTACATACTCCCATCTCTCAGCATTAGATCCGAACCCGGTGTTTGTCTTTTCACGTTTTTTAGATCCGTTTTAAAAAGATAAATTGAAATTAATTAACGAAAACACAAAATGGGTTTAAGTAAAACCATATGATTGAATTTAAGTTTAGAAGACACATAGGTTTGTTTAGCCTCCAATGAAACACCGATAAATAAATTATTGCGTAAACGAAATAATACTTGAAAATTTGAAATATTATAAAATGATTCAGATTTAGTTTCATAGACTTATTGCATGGACTGAGCTTTCTATAGTCAAAAAGCAGAAAAATCAGTCCATGCTCTATGTCTTGTTTTACTTTTTTTTCATGTTCGATTATGTTGCGATTATCGATTAGGCTGAATGAAGGTTTTTAATCGTTTTGTGAATATTGGGTTTACGGTCAGCACTAAAAAGAGTCATGTTGCAACATAGTTTTTGCAAATTTTTATCCAGACTTTGATCGTTATTATTTATGAAATTATGTATGAACACTGGCAAATCTAGTAATGTATATAGTAAGTTATTTTATTTATTTCACTGTTTAACCATTGTTATCATGTGATACGCTTCTTTATGTACATATTTTTCAGCACATCTAAATTACCTAGTTTTTGAAACGATGTAGCATTTTGTATGTTACACACATTTTACAACAGAATGAGGCAGTTTTATTGACCTCAACATGTTCTTAGAGATATTTGTTCACAAACTTATCGCATGAAATAGCTGTAGTAACATATTTTTGATCAAAAATTGGATGCTGAAAGTTGACAAAAAATATTGTGTAATAGCTCAAATTTCGAATCACCCGGGGTGCGTTTAAATCTTCCGGCGGTATTTCACCGGTAAAAAATCAAACTAGCGAGGGTTCACTGAACGGAGTCATAAGTTTCTGTCAATGTTAGCTGTCAAATTCAATTGACAGCTCAGTTTTTGAAACAATTATTCAATTTGCCGTTATAATATTAATTAAATCCATAATCCACAAATAATATTCACTCTTTATAATAAAAATATTCGTTTTACGGCGCAAATGCAGCAAAACAACAAAACTTAATGTCAATCTGACAGCAGGATAAAATTTTGCGTGGTAAAAAGGTCGCAAATATTTATTCCTTTCAGTAAAAACTTATGCCAGCGGACGACCGTAAACAGGGCAGATTAAAGTTTAGTTAGTTTCATTTTTCACCTCTCGGTGTGCTTGAACGGGGTGTTTGACATTTAGTCAGTATAAATTTAAACTGGATAAAGGATTTAAACGCAGCCCCGGTCGACTCAGCTGATGTGTCATGTGTCAAAATATTGTCGTGCAGGGGTGCGTTTAAATCCTTCGGCGGTATTTCGCCAGAAAAAAATTAAACTAGCGAGGGTTCGCTGAACGGAGTCATAAGTTTCTGTCAATGTTAGTTGTCAAATTCAATTGACAGCTCAGTTTATTGAACAAAATAATCAATTTGCCGGTTTAATATAAATCCATAATCCACAAATAATATTTACTCTCCAAAATAAAAATAATATTCGATTTTACGGCTCGAATCGAGCAAAACATCAAAACTTAATGTCAGTCTGACAGCAGGATAAAATTTTGCGAGGTAAAAAGGTCGCAAAAATTTATTCCATTTAGTAAAAACTTATATCAGCGGACGACCGTAAACGGGGCAGATTAAATTTTAGTCAGCTTCATTTTTCACCTCGCGGTGTACTTAAACGGGGTGTTTGACATTTAGTCAGTATAAATTTAAACTGGATAAAGGATTTAAACGCAGCCCAGAGTGGTTAAACCACTACGTTGAACGACAATTCGCAACTTACAACCAACGGTTGCCCGCGACTGTCGCCATATCGTTAATTTCATAATATTTACAAAACAAGATGGTCTTTATTCACAAATTAAACACGCGCCAAAAGATCCTTGTGCAGCTATAAATTGTTTGTTTTACCTGCGAAAATCTTCAATGTATACCGTCAGTTGTGGGGTGGGGCGGAGACGTTTATCAGTCATCTACTGGCCCCTTCGTCAATAGCAAATGCTCGGATACGGGGATACTTTACTTTCTCGACAATCTTTAAATCTCGACTGCTAAACTTCTTTGACTACATATTTTTTGCAGTATTACTTGTAAGGCAAAAGTTTAATCAATATGGTAGCAGAAAATCCCTTTTGAATACTGCTTATTGGTTACATACTATTGCTCGTGACTGTACTACTACATTGTAGGTAGGCCTCTTCATCTTAAATATAATTCCAGTAGTTTTATAAGTTACAACAAGAATCCCGAATCAATATTGTATTATTTAATTTTATATCTAAGTCACAGAAAAGAGCATCCCAAAAACAACAGGAGTTCGATTTGCGGCACTGTCAATACTCAATTATTTATTGCATTTCATTTATGTTACAAAGATGGTAAAAAAAACAAGTTAAAGATGCAATATGGACCCTGTCTGGCACGCAATAGTTAGGAGAGAGGAAGAGGGCTGAATAGGAATCTGCCTAACTTTACCGACCCTAACTTCACAAATTCTACACATCAGTGAAAATGTATTGCTTGGCTGTTTCGTTACTTACTTCAGAAACTAATTATTAGCATCACCTCCGTGACGGTAGCGAAACGGTGAAGCCATACATTTTTACTGATGTGTAGAATTTGTGAAGTTAGGGTTGGTAGAGTTAGGCCTCGTAGATTCAGAAGCTTGGTTCTAGATTGAGATTTGATATCTTTTTGGTAGGGCAAACCTTGTGCTCGTATTGGCAACATTTTACATGAAATGTTTTTGGTGGGATTTAATTTGTCTCATCAGGTCACGGTGAATCTGGAACGTAAATGGCTATTGAAGGATCACCGTGGTTTTAGTCAGTACAAGTCTGACAGTAGTGTCTGTCAGGACTTATATTCGGTAAAATACCTATTTTACTTTTGCAGTTAATTTAAAATGCTTATATTATGGTATTGTTTCTCATAATTTAATAACGCAATAAAAAAAAGAAAAGAGTTTCGTACATGCAATCATTTCGTCGTTATATAATATTTTGTATTATTTATGTAACTTCATACGTATGTCTGAGATCTTTTATTTTAATTTATAGTTTTAAAGACAATAGATACTATATCATTCATTTATTATTAAAATTAATAATGTCGTCATGAAAATAATTACATAATAATATCGGGACTTCCACACACTGTCTTATCTTGGAAAAAAGCAGTATGCTAAGGATCATAGGGTATTTGACTCAAAATATCTAGACACCAATCAGGGGGGGTATTACAACATCTTAAAACCAGGCTTGTTCTGGCGAGAAAGTAACAGAGCTATACAAGTCGTCTAGCGCCATCTCGTTCACTCACCGGAATAAGCCTGGTTTAAGACGTTGTACCCGAGAACGACTGAGCGATCCCACTGGCGGTGGTAGGTCCTACCAGGACCGCCTGGCTAGCGACCACCACTGTTCGTGTCCAGCGCCAAATAGTTTTTACTGTGTTCCGTCGGTCCGCAGAAGTTTCATTCCTATTAACTCACTTGCTCCATCTTAGTTCTCATATTTGCTTCCGGTCTAGATTGAGGCCGAGCGCAAACCCATTTTAAATGTAATTTCACAAGCTTTTTTTTACAGATAAAAATAATGAACTTAGCAAGTACATGTTCAATAATAAGTAGAGAGGAAGAAATGGAGACTTTACTAATACAGGCTTGGATGAAAGCTTGCCCAAAAAGCCTTCAACACATAGTCAAAGAAGTTAACAAGGGCAGTGCATGGTACTACAGTTACATTGAAGCGCTAATGGCACTAACCAACTCAACAGAACATATATTTATGGGAAGCAGCACCAATTTAGCGAAGGTAATTAGTTTTAACCTTAGCTCAGTCACGTTAGAATACTTAAACTAGTGTATTGACTATTAATTTTCTAATAGTCGTGCGTTTCATGAGTTGTTAATAGAAATCTGTAGTGTTTACGAAATTTAATGAGATTGAAAACCGTAAACTATATCACTACGCCTAGGACTCTTTTGCGTTGTTGTTTTGAAATGTTTTCTTTCAAAAAGGTAATTGGTATTTCTGTAGATGGAAAATCGTTCTAATAGGCTAGTTGCCCTAAAAATGTAATTAGTCCGTCTTTTAGATTATTCAAAAATAAGGGACACGTATTTTTTTATTTGTAAATTAGACCAAAAATGACAAGATAGCTTATTAAAGATACGTGTGACGTCACGATGCGTGGCATTTTTCGCGCAGGGTGACGTCACAGGTAACATAAATAGGCTATCTTTGTTATTTTTTGTTAAAAAGAAAAAAT